>VZRU01003728.1:130710-216862 GCA_013398155.1 Pedionomus torquatus | reverse complement strand
TGCCATCTAAGTAAATAAACAGAAGTAAGAAAAGATAATAGTAACCTCAAAATCTAATATGGGAGACCTAGCATCAAAAGGATGTAATAAATGCAACTGAAACTGCCTTTGTCATTACTGCACATTTCTGCAATGTGCTTAGTGCTGTATGACCCTGAACCCTGGGATATTATCAAGTCAGCCATACCAATTAGAACAACAGAAGACCTTAGAGTGGAACAAAATCTCCCTTTGTGGAAAGGTTACAAGAAAAAACATAATGATAAAGTCCATGTTGACTCCAACCATAAAGGGAAGATTAAGTCTGGCTCTGAGTGGAGGAGGCACAGGCATTTTGAGGCTGAGTTAAAAACTTAAATCAATCATCAAGTGGGGGTGAGGTACAAGCAAGTAATAAGGAAAGCACACAAGAAACTGAGCTATGAGGAGAACGCTGCTTATGATGCGGCTTATTCTGGAGTTCTCATGCAATGTGGAAAAGCAGCACTAGTTCCAGTTTGAAAATCAAAAGAAGTATCTATACAGGAGAAGGCAAAGCATTCAAGAAACAGAGAAGACAAAACAATTCATTATGAAAAAAAAAAAAACCAACCAACTTTGAGAACTGCTGGCACTTGTGAGTAATTAGTACACATCTTTCTGACCAGTGGGGGAGCGGGAAATACAACCTTTGCTCAGCTTTTTTACACACCACAAAAGTTTAAGTTTTTGGATTCCAAAAGCAGCATCTTTATCTCACATCCCATATTCCTTCATATAAATGTTGGATCATATAAGCAGGTGTTTTTTCCCAGTTTCAGAGGAACAGAGAAGATCTTTCTATCTGTTCGCCTCTTTCCCTGAATATGGTGACATTTTCACTGAATTACTACTTGACAATTAAGCATTTTAAGCCTAATTCATTCAAAATCTAATTGGCCTCCTGATGCTGTTCTGTTAATCTTTTCAGAGAAAGCAAGTTCAACAAATCTTTCATCACTCCTACTTCTTCTCTTAGATTTTCCCATTCTTTAAACTTATTGTAAGCCAAAAGTCTCAAGTGCATTGCTGCTCCCATCTTTCATTCAGCAAGACCAATTTTTCATACCACTGAAATGTTTCTGTTTAGGAGAGGAGGAGGAGATTATTACTATTAAGAGAAGACTTATTTCAGCAAAACATCTTCCTAGTGTAGCTTACTTCATTGCAATGCTTAATAGCATGTATGTTCTATCTGTAACAAATATTTTTGTTGTATGATTTCAATCAATGTAACGTTTTTGAATTAAAATTGCCTTGTGAAACACACAGGTATAATCATGTGAGCAAAACCACATGATTCATGCACACTAAGGCATTTGTTGACTTTCTCACATCCCAAATTCTGCAGATGCTCATCTAGCAGTTTCCTTTTGAAGTGTTAAAAGTATCCTGTAGTTTACTGAGTATGTTGAAAATACTGTTCAACATACTCATAAATAGACGGACTCAGAACTGACATAATTCAAAAACAAGATCTTGGGGTTATAATAATACTATAAAAACATCAGATAAGTTAGTTTAGAAATTAAATAAAAGGCTAGAAATTACTCAGAGAGGAAGGGAGGACAAAGCATCTTCATAAATCAGTTTTTATTGACTCATGATCCACAGTACAATGAACACTGTGTGCAGTTTTCTTCTTTTTCCCATTAAAAATATATACATATATAAAAGAAATTAAAAGGGGATAAGAGAAAGACAAGGTGATCCTAAGTGTGAACCAAACTTGGAGCAAGAAACAACTAAATTGACTATGTCTACTTGGCCTGCAAGCCAGATACATGACTACAACATCAGGAGTGGCAAGAAGATGAACACTCACACTTCTTTTCTAATACAAGGTGGTAACAAATGAAATTACCCCATGCAAGGTTTGGGACAGATGAGAAGAGGTTCTTTCTCACACCATGCAGAAACAAAGCTGAATGTGTGAACACATTAGAAGTTAGCATGTGTTAGGAAACTGTAGGCCAAATTCAATGGAGAAAAGAATCGATTAAGGGTTAATAAAGAAAAATAAGGCACCTTTGACTTAAGTCCCCATGGAACAGATTACTAGAAGATCGGAAAGGATTTTTTTTTTTTTTTCCACATTTTACTTACTCCGGGCCTGCGTTGTTAAGTAAAACAGGATGTATAAGAATTTGACAAAGCAGAGAAAGGTGGCAAATCATAGAATGTTTAGAGTTGGAAGGGACCTCAGAGATCATCAAGTTCCAACCCCCCTGTCATGGGCAGGGACACCTCCCACTAGAGCAGGCCTTAAACACCTCCAGGGATGTGGCATCCACAGCTTCCCTGGGCAACCTGTTCCAGTGCCTCACCACCCTCACAGGAAAGAATTTCTTCCTAGTATCCAATCTAAATCTCCCTTCTTCCAGTTTAAAACCAGTTTAAAAACTATCACTCCACTTCCTGACAAGGAGTCCTTCTCCTGCTCCCCTGTAGCTCCCTTCAGATACTGGAAGGCTGCTCTAAGGTCTCCCCAGAGCCTTCTCTCCTCCAGGCTGAACAGCCCCAGCTCCCTCAGCCTGTCCTCATAGCAGAGGTGCTCCATCCCTCTAATCACCTTCGTGGCCCTCCGCTGGACCCGTTCTAACAGTTCTATGTCCTTTCTCTGTTGAGGACTCCGGAGCTGGACACAATACTCCAGGTGGGGCCTCACAAGAGCAGAGCAGAGGGGGAGAATCACCTCCGTGACCTGCTGTGAGCAAATTTAGCAGCTCACAGATCAACTAGATACTAAATAAGAACAACAGTTTTGTTTTTAATTTGTCTGCAAGATTCACGCTTTCTTTTCTTTTGGAAAAAAAAAAGGGGGAGGAGGGCGCATTGAGCAAAGTTGAACATAACTGTTTTGGAGCAGATGTCCCACACAAATTTATTTTTACATTTTTATTTAGGGGTTAAAAAACCCCTAACCAATCAACCAAATGTAGTAAGCTTACACTAGATTTTGTAAAGACTGGCTCTGAGAAAAAAAAAATCAGTAAGAGTATGCATTCCTTCTGCAACGCATCAGCAGCTTTTATGATCACAGAAAGAAAGGTCTTTGTATAAGCATTATACTCATCACAGATTTATAGAAATTACTACTAACTCTTCACCTAACCCCTAGAAGCACAGGCAACATAGTGATTTTATTACTCCTTTTCTTGGACCAAATAGGAATGACATCTCCCTGAAAAATTCAAGTGCCTCCAAATTTCCTTCAGCTTAGTCAAATTTTATCTCTGTTAAAAGGAGATAATAGTGATGCATAGTCATTAATTCCAGAAAAGACAACTCTATCAAGCTACAGTTTCATTGGCAAAAGTGCAATGATCCTGTAAGAATTTTTTAAATATATGAATGCATTAATTTTGATTCCACGGTTCAGTTAACAAAGTAACTCGAATTGCCAAATGCTTATGAGAAGCAATATTCTACCTAAGAAGGAAATACTATGTAACTTTCAAAACCTCTAAAACAATTTCCACTTGAGTTTTAAAGCTACAAGAGCAAGGTTTCAAAGACAATTTTATAAAGCTTCATATGTGAATTCAATCAGCCTTTTAATTATGGAGGTTTCAAAACTGCTAATTAATTATATATCCCAGTCAGTAGAACCTGATCAATAATAAAATCGCATAGTGGCTGTGGAGTTAACATTAACCAAATGAAACCTTTCACTAGTGTTTTCCAATATGTGATTAAAACAAAACAAAAAATAAATTTCATATTATAATAAATGATAAACCTAAATTGGGCATATATCGGATGAATATTGAATCTCAGACATCCAACTGCCAGCTTCTTCCTACCTGCTTCTAAGAACAAATTACACCTTCACTATTATATATAATATTCAAGAATGTTTGCCACATGAAGAAAAGGAGAACAGGTAGAATAAAACTAAAAATAGCTTTTCTCTATGGGGATCACAGAATTATGCACGTTAGATTTAAAGATATATGTATAATCTCAAATTCTGTTCTACTTAAATGTATTTAAGCTGCTTTATTAGTAGTAATATAGTAGTAATATATTTGTCAAGTAAAAAAGGCTTATTGTTTGCCATGAATGGAAAAATTTGATAAAACCTAATAAAATTTTCTTGACACTAAGACTGAAAAAAATGTGGTTATCTGATAAAACTGAAACAGCCTAAATATTCTTATATCCTTATTTTTGTTCACTATTCAGGAAATCCTAAACACAACAGCTATTGCTTTTTGTCTTATCTGCAACACCCACCTGCTGTAATACTACTTGTGCTATTTTCATTAACATGATACCAAAAAAAATGCAAAATACCTTCATCATCTATTTCTCCCATACACAAAATATTCACTCTGCTTGCCCACATGAGGTGGGTTAATATGGAATTGCATCTGCCTGTCATTGTAAAACACATTCAGTTGCAGCCTGTTTAATTCATCTCTTCACGCTCCATTTCAGTTGCGCTAGAGCTCCAAACAGCTTTCTGATAGCTGCAAGTAAAAACTACAATAAAGTTACTTACTGCAAGCAGTACCTTTTCTTGAAGTCTAAAACCCTCAGGTGGATTGCATGTTTAACCCATTCCCCAATCTTTTTGGAATGAAATCTACCTAAAAATTCTACAGAGGTCTAGTCCTCTAACTGCATTTTCAGCAAATCATTGCCCTTATCGCCAAGACAGCCAAGGGAATCCGGGGATGCATAGGGAAGAGTGTGGCCAGTAGGTCAAGGGGGGTCACTTTCCCCCTCTACTCTGCACTGGTGAGGCCACAACTGGAATACTGCATCTGCATAGAGACCGGGAACTACTGGAGAGAGTCCAGAATAGGGCAACAAAGATGATTAAAGGATTGGAGAATCTCCCTGATGAGGAAAGGCTTGAGAGAGCTGGGACTCTTTAGCCTGGAGAAGGGAAGGCTGAGAGGAGACCTTATTTATGCTTATAAGTATCTGAAAGGTGGGCTGATGGAGGATAGAGCCAGTCTCTTGTCAGTCATTCCCAGTGACAAATGGGAATCCATTCCCAGGGGCAATGGGCACAAACTGGAACACAGGACGTTCCATTTGAATATGAGGAAAAACTTCTTTAAGATGAGGTTACAGAGCCCTGAACAGGCTGCCCAGGGAGGGTGTGGAGTCCCCTTCTCTGGAGATCTTCAAGACCTACCTGCATGTAGTCCTGAGTAACGTGCTCTGGGCAATCCTGCTTTAGCAGAGGAGTTGAACTAGATGATCTCTAGAGGTCCCTTCCAACTCTGACAATTCTGTGATTCTGTGATTTTTTGTCTAACTGTATCAATTATCATCAATCACTGTGAAGTCTTTAGGCACTTTACATGTTGACCCAGCCTCATGAAGAACACAAACTCCTTGACGTGTGATCTCCTGGATCTCCTCAGAAATGGTGAGACATCAGCCCTGAGCAACATCCACAACCTAAAAACTTTAGACTTTAAGTTTCTGTTTAAAATACATGTCTGTGCTTCACTTTGCAAATAGTCTGCAAAAATCAGTCACTTGTATCAAGACACATATTTAATTGTGGTAGCACAAATAAACTTTTTAAATTTTCCGGAGGGCACAGGATACTACTACAATCATACCATAAGGTGGTTCAATGTAGGTGACACCAGTCATTTCTGTATTTTCAGACATTTGAGAATTTCACTTTGCAACTTCAATCATTTGTCATGACTGTACATATCATACACAGAAATTCATTTTCCAGCAAGTAAATTGTAGCTGTCAGTGTCACACACACAAGTCACCTGCCAACACTGTCCTAGTTTGGGAGAGGATGTAACTATGTCATTTTACAGAAAATTGTAAGTAGGAAGAATGCAATTGCACAAATTGTTAATTTAGACAGGAACACTATCTCTTGCATAGTAACAGCTCGTAAAGATGGTGTAGCTGCATTAATTTCTCAGAATATCCCATTCCATAAATCTAGCTTAGTACAGTGCTGTTCATCTTAGAAGAACCTTACAGCAACATGAAACTCAGATAATTTAAAATTACCACCTTCTTTCAAGAAATCTAGAAGCCCATTATCATTGCATAGCTGGACCATAAAAACATATTCACTTCTGAGGCAATTTCTGTTTTTAATCTCTGTCAGTAAATATGCAAAAGCCCAGCAAGCTCTCCAAGATGGGGGCAGGAAGCACATGCTGCACAACCACAAATGGTGGCACATTTGACTTCCAGGTCCATACAGTGGAATGAGAGAGTATTTTATCCTAGAAAATCCTCTGTAATGTCTATTGGAAGTAGGAGGGTTTATTTCACATTTTATAAACAAAATATTTTACCTGTTACTACATATGCTTCCAACATGTATAACAAAGATTTTGGTTTCCTCCCTGAGAGAATATTTGGGAAAAGAAATATGACTGCTGAGAGCTCTCACTCAGCCTCAGGAACTGATATTTGCAGGGGAAAGGGAGAAAAGGGAAAACTTTCCTTTGCCATTCTTCCTTAATTTAACACTCAGCTTTCAAGTAACTCCTTGGCTGCTTCTCCTTGTAGCCCTGGAAGAAAGGTTCTAACACCTATGAATTCACAGTAAAAGCAAAAAGGATAAAGAAAAACTGAATCAGCTAGAAAGAGAATTGATGGAGATCTGCAGAGGTGACGGTAACTGAACTGATGCAGGAATGGGACTATTTAATGCTTCTAGCATACATTTAATAATCAGGACATAATTACTGGATTCAGTAATTCTCATTGCTGCACTTTATACACTTGCAGAGGCAATCTACTCCATTGAGGTTAATTACTAACTTTTTTTTTTTTAAGTGTATCTTTCTTGTTTCAGAAGGAAAATTATTGCATTATCTTTTCTTTGAATTAAATCAGTGAAACAAAGAAGTCTATCTTCATAAAACATTTGCTTTAGGATATAGCAGCCAGTATATCCACATGTCTTTTCCTTCCAAAAATTTTAACTGCATTCTTTCCCTGCCCTTGCTGAGTTTATACAGCACTACAGATTTATAAAGTACTCAAAGAATAACCATCTAATCCTTACTTGTTTCCTTGGGCAATGTCTCTACAGAAAAACCAAGTCACTTGTGTCTCTTTACAGAAAAACAGTTTAGAGGCATACTGTTTCTTTCGGTTTGTTTTTTTTTAATATATGATCTCCAGTAAAATTCATATTTTTTTCCATTGATCTATGATAAAATTCTGAGTTTAGTAGTTTCTGTAGTTGTGATATCATATATCAACATAAATATAATATGAATAGGAAAAAAAAAAGTAACTTGTCATAGGTTGTAGCCGTGATAAATCTGTGAGATCTCAGATAGTCTGTTATTAGAACGCATTTTAACATCTTTTACCCGAAGATTTCAGGTATTCTTTACTCATGATGATTTTAACTTCTCAAAAAACAAGAAAATGTTAAAATCAATATACAAAAACTTAAAATTACACAGCAAGCAAGCAAGAAAATTTAAAGCAATGCCTCAATCACCATTGGTAAGGCTTACCCATCTCATGTTGGTGTGCCTGTGTGTATTACTTAACAAATATTTCAACCTAAAACTTTAGGATCACAAAAAGTTTTCATTTTTCTAGCACGTGCTAGCCCTGACGCATGCAAAGAACAGAGTTATCTGTAGATACAATCTTGGCTTCCACATTGTGATTCACTGACAACAGACAGGATTTTTAACAAAATAGTAGAAGATGGTTTTAATATTAGTTTTTACATACAGTCATAATTTGAATAATGTGGTAGTTTTCTACTGCTGCAAGGAAAACTTATTTCACTACAATTGCGTTTTAGCTTCTCTACTTCCTTACATTACAGGAAGATACTAGATTTAGAGGGGAAGTCCAGGGAAACGCCAAATACATGAACTGGTAAACTGCATTTTTGGCAAAGTATCATCAAAGAAGCAGAATGCTATTGGACTAAATGTTAATCATGATATTTCAGATCATGGACAAAAATAATCTCTATAACAATATTTGGCTTTTTCCCCCCCTAAGAGCTTAGAAACCTCATAAATGACATGTAAAATGTTTCACAACTGTTCACTCAGGTATCAATAACAGCATCTGCCCCAGATATGGGCACAACAATGCAATTACTGTTCAAAAGTCATTGACACAGAACTTTGAGCTCTACCACTAATGGTCCACAGGTAGCACTCTGCAAATCCTTGCAATAGTCAGTGCTCTACAATTTAACTTCTACTTTATACTTGACAGGCATTCAGAGGGCATTTCAAGCATTTAAACTATTTGGAAACAAAGTAGATTTGGAAACTTGACAAGTCAAAACATAAAGGCAAGCTAAGTGCCAGAACTGGAGAACCAGAGTTCAGTTTCTAAGCAGCAAGCACATAAGCAATAGCTCCTCGTTCATATCAGCGTTGTTTTATGTCTTACTGGAACTAGTTTGCAAAATAAGTAACTTTTAACCCTGGGAAGGGGAAGAAGCTCCTACTTTAAAACTGTTTGCTCAGAAATGAGGTTTTATCTTTGAGGATTTTTCCATATTTGTGGCTTCTTGGTAATGCACACTTTCCCACTTCAGCAGCACAGCTGATGCTGCTCCTAGGAGGAACAGATTCAGAATAGGGCTGGTGGAAATGTTATGGGAAAGAACAGCCTTATGCAAAGGAAAAGACTGGAAC
Organism: Pedionomus torquatus; assembly: GCA_013398155.1. NCBI lineage: Eukaryota > Metazoa > Chordata > Aves > Charadriiformes > Pedionomidae > Pedionomus > Pedionomus torquatus. The sequence continues at coordinate 208,208 of VZRU01003728.1, read as the reverse complement.
ACAGGATTACAAAATTAAGACAATTGGCTCATAAGTAAACTGGAGGAAAAAAAATCAGTATGAGGATGTTGTGGGAACCATGCTAAAACCCCATGTAAGAATCAATAGTTTGTGGCCAAACTCTGAGGGGAAAACATGGCAGAAAGGAAAAGGAATGACTTTTGGGTTTTCTGTAAAAGGACAATAAAAAGGGTTTTGGAAACAGTGATCCGTAGTTTTTTTTACCCAGTCTGGAGCAACCTTTGATCCTGAGATTCTTTGTAGACAGTTCTGCTCCTCGTCAGAAGACCCCAGATGATAAGAGACATTTGACACTTTATATACATGCAGAGCCTTGCAGCATTACCAGCCTATAATTTTGTCAGTTTGTCAAAGGAGTTTTTCAAAAGTGCTTGGAAACACCTTCTCTTCTGAACAATTTTGTTACTCTTCAAGAGTGACCTGCCTCATCAGAATTATGTTGAGAATTGCCAGAGAGAAGGAATATTTGGTGCTTATTAAAACAAACCCTACTTAAGAATAAAAGACTAAATAAATGTGCTAAGTAAAAGAGCTTATAAATAAGAAGGCATCCTTTAGAAACCCTAGCTTTCTATAAGTCTATATAAGTCTGTAGTCCAGATGATTATCAGAGTATTAAAGGAGTATGCAGGGAACAGGCCATGACAGAGAAACCACACAAATCCTCTATACCAGTGTTCACAAAGAAAGAAACCAGATGCTTTCTAAGCCAGATACTCTTTACATAGGAGTAGGGGAGCCTTTTTGAAACTGAAGTGAGAGCTGAAGAGGCTAGAAAACCAAAAGCCTCTCTGAAATGTCCTAATACAGAACGGATTTGCCAAACTTCTGGAGAAGAGCTCTGGGAGTCAGTCCAGATTAATTTTGGTGCCACTGTTGCTGTTGGCCAAAGTAAGTGAAAGGAAAACAGTGTGAACAAGCCAACAGTTCCCTTATGGGCACAAACCTGAGTATCACCTAAGCATATCAGGCTGTAGAGTCTAAAAGGTGGATGCAAGCAAGGTAGCTGTCTTTTAATGACCTCTTAAGAGTAATTTTTCTTTGTGGATAGAACTCATTAGGCACACCTCCACTGAATTCAAGTTTAGTAATAAAATAAATTCAAAGTATTGTACATAAGTCAAGTCTTCATTAGTAATAAAATAAATTCAAACATCTGTACATAAGTCAAGGCCAGGAATATAATTATATTCTTGATAGATTTGTAAGAGATGGAGATTGCTGAAGCTATGTCTGAAATGTAGGTCATAGAATCATAGAATCATCCAGGCCAGAAGGGACCTCCAAAGGTCAGCTAGTTCGACCTCCCTGCAGTCGCAGGGACACCCCCTGGACACCTAGACCAGGTTTCCCAGGGCCTCATCGAGCCTCACCTTGAATATCTCCAGGGAAGGGGCCTCAACCACCTCCCTGGGCAACCTGGGATGATGTTTCATCATCCTCATAGTAAAGAATTTGTTTCTAATATCCAATCTAAATCTGCTCTTAGGTCCATATCCTTCCTATATTGAGGGCTCCAGCCCTGCACACAGTGCTCCAGGTGGGGTCTCACCAGAGCAGAGTAAAGCGGCAGAATCACCTCTCTGGATCTGCTGGCAACACATCTTTTGATGCAGCCCAGGACCTAATATTGTAATCTATCTCAGCATGATGGCCCTTCCAAAGTGATTTTTGAGAGCTTTTCTGCTCAGTTCTCTCCACATAAATATATTATTTGATCACAGGAAAGTAACACCACTTTCCACATTCAAATTTTATAGGCTTAATAAATTACTTCTATTGAATATGATTCAGACAATCAGCCACTTTATTTCGTATCCATTTCTCTTTTAGAAAATCAAACATAAATGTAAATTGTGCTGAAAACCCAGATGAGTTGACAATTACTTTAAATGAGAAACATTGTCTGAAATCATCTAAAAAAATTAATCAGAATTTACTGTCTATTTTTGAACAGGACTGCCTCAAGTGACAGTGCTTTAATAGCCTGGTTTCTGACAAGGAAACCTAGACACTCAGTAGTATCAATAAAAAACAGATTTTAATTTGATCTGTGCACCTGGCTGTTGTGATTCTTCCTACATCTGAGTGTTTAATATCTGCTGCGTGTCTGTTTATGTGGGTGGCTTTTTTTTCAAAAAATGTCTTTCATCCCAGACTGGGGCTTTTTTCTCCTCTGTAATCAGGACTACCTCTTACTAAAAGAGAAAGAGAGAAGCCACAGAAGGGAGATGCTAGGCCCAGGGCTTACATTCAGATATTCTGGTTCAACTCCTGACCCTGCCACCAGTTTTCTCAGTGATCAAGTCACATTACACATCACAGTATCCCCATATTCCTATCAGCTACAATGCAGATTATAAAATCGATCATCCCTGTAAGGTTTTTAAAGATCTTGTGACAAAAAAAAATTGCTAGTAACAAGCAGGGAAATGTCATTTGGGGTCTCTAATGACAAATCATAACTCACAGTTTTAGAACCAATGATCTACTAATTAAAGATGAAGGTGCAAGACATCGCTCATCCTAATCTGCATTTTGGCATTCAATCTTTGGTATTCATAGCACGTATTTTAAAGACCATCAGAGGAAAGATAGAAGAGAAGAAAGAAAGTTCAATTAATCCATCATTCAACTGAGTCCCTTTCAGTGCTGACACTCCTGCACAAATCATACTAAGTTTTGGCTACAGTAAGTACAGCAGCAGCTCCATGTCTAGGCAATATTTACAGTGAAGCCATACAAATTTCAGGGGTCACAACAAAGCCTTTACAGGAACCATATATCAACCATGATTTGGAAAAGCCAAGTAGTTTCAGGAGTAGAACCCCATTAGTATAATTTCCAAAGACAGCGAGATATTGTAACTGCTCCATTTTAGAAATTAGATAGATTAATTAGGGTATTGAAGTTCTTTGACCTGATATATCAGGACTAACAGTGATAGAATTGAACTGTAAACACCTAATGAAGTAAAGAACCAGAAGATCTAGAAATTTCTCACTTTCAGCAAAGAGAAGACACCAGCTGTTCTGATCTGTATAGGCTTGCTCAAAACCATTGAACCAGAGATGCCCGTGATATGAAGAAGTAGCAGGCAGAGGTGAAGACAGAGAAAGGATCCTAGACATCATTTAAAATTAATCAATTTAAATGAGGACTGCGACATTGCTATATTTACTCCCAAGATATATCACAACTAAAATAATTCTTATTTAGGAATTATTAAGTGTCAAGAAAAAAAAGGCAATGTAAAACAGTTATACAGATACAATTAGCTTTACAATCTCAAATGTTCAAGAGTAAAACATCAAAAATTCTACAGTATTAAAAAAATAAATTGTATATAACTAATTAGAGCACGTAAATAAACATAAGACATCTTTTCCCCTTTCAACCTGGCTGTAAAAGGTCTTAAACAACTTTGTCTAAACTCAGTGTTGAACTTGTTTTGAGCACGTGCCTTGGCAAGCCTGGAGTTCCTCCTAGCTAGATCATTCTGTGAAGTGGAATAGGAAGCAGAACACTTTTGCCAAAAATACTTTAAAACAATCATCTCTCTTCCTTATTTTGGGGACAGAACCTCAGAATATTATATTTTGGGACAGTTCAATGACATCAATCCACTTTGCATGTGCACAAATGTGAAAAAGAAACATTTCACTAAAAAGTTTGCTTTCAATTCCATCTTCTTTTCCAGATGTCCTAAATTCACAAAACTTTGTTTCAAGTTCTGCTTGAGGACAAGCTTTCAGCCCATCAACTACATCTTAAAAATGTACATTTCCTCATAGATTTATCAGGCTCCACTTACACAGTTATTTGGCTGAGTGCAGAACAGTATGTCTAATAAACATCATAAAGGTTCTCCTCAGAGAAACTAAAATAGTTTCACATTGTTAATCTATTTTCCTTCATCACCAATTCTATTTTTAATGTATTTCATTAAAAAAGAGTCCTTCCAGTGGTTGCTTCAAACATTGATTTACCTCTGCTTTTGAGAAACATTTTTATAATGGCCTAACCTTTTAGCATGAACAAATATAGCAGTCAGCAAGGAAACATAGCTCTCTCCATTTAAAGACAAAAATAAGCAAAGTTCTCCTCTCGGAGGATGGCAAATTTGCCAAATGTTTGTTTCTTCTCCCTGTAAAAATTTGTCTTAAACTTCAGTAACTTCATCAGACTGAACCAGGCTCAATTCCCATGTGGTTACAGGTGGGTAACTACTCCAAGAGAATGTAAGAGAAAAACTGAAAGCCTCCAGTCTCTAGAAGTTAAAGAGAATTTCTACATGCATCTGGCACATGTTTATAACACGCTGTTATGGGAAACACAGAATTTTATTCACTGGGGTCTATCATAGTAACCTCTGAAGGGTTCTCAGTTAGCTTGTGAGGGCAGCACTGAAGGATGTGGGCTTCAAATGTACTGTAATGCTGTATTTTCATTATCACAAGAAACAACACTCAGAATCTTCTCTCTACAACATGAAATTCCAAACTGCCCAAAGACATTAAATACCCCTGGTCTAATCACCATCTGGATCTAGCACATGAGCCCTCAAATTCTTGTCTGCCCCATTTCGTAAGACTTGAAGTTGGCTTCTATCAACGTTCAACAATTGACACAGACCTCAGCATGGCTGAAAATGGACTATAATGCAAATAACTGATTTTTATGAAGCATCTAACATTTAATGTTGTTGAAAATTTTTGCCATAGCTAGTGATTCCACTACTACTCTACTGCCCTGATCCCACAGAACACTTGATCTATATTGCCACATGTGAAAGGAGGGGAAGAATGCACCCTGCTACTAAATAGAAATCCCCATTCATTTACCATACTATAAAAATAATTCATTAATAAATAATTTTTAAAAAGTACTTTTAATTTCAGAGAATGAGGTCTGTTGGAGCCAAGTCATCAGAAAGGTATTAAAGCAATGAAGAATTTGAAAACTATATCTGTATTGAAGCAGAGATCACCTGGACCTATGGCTGGAGCTTCAGGATTGCAACTGCTGTAAAAACTCCTTTTGGAAGCTGGAATAGCCCCTCATGTGAAATGGTAAGTTGGAATATACTTCTCCAAACAAGAACAGAAACAATCTTCAAGAAATCATCAGTGGATCGTAAACAAAAACAAGGCTAGTCTGCTCTGCTACTCAGAAGAAAGAGGGAGATGACAAGGAGCTTATTCCATGTGAGCACTTTATCCACACATACAAACAAGGGCGCACAGACTAAATAATAACATATAATTTAAGAATATAATCAGGTCCTTTTAGTTTATTGAGAAAGAGAGAGTGAAGTATTTGGAAAAAATATAACAGCTGTAAATTCTGCCTCAGATGCTGACTACATCAGCAGAGATTCTGGCAGACTAATTGTCTCTCAAAGCATCATGGTAACAGATGTAGAAGGAAACACTTGCAAACATAAGAGGAGAGAAAGAAAATAACTCTTCAGTACTGAAAGCAGTTTTCAAATGATGAAAGATCAGTGGGATGAAAAAAATTATTACATTTCCACAAAAACTCATGAATAAATGCTGCTACAGCATAGCTCAAGAGACATTTGAAGCCTGCTTTTTTTTCTGAATGAAGCCCCAAAACCATATTTCAGTTGTGTCTACTCTATTAAATATATACGAACTTTTTTATGCTGCATCAAGTGACCTTCTATGAGAAAATCCTCAGCAATGATAGCTTATAATCTATATTTAAAACTAACCAGAGACATTTAATCAAGATTTTATCCAACTTTCTACATATTTACTGAAACTCAATAAGTAGTATCAGCTATTGCTCAGACAATCTGTAAATGACAGATTAAAGTCACAAGTTAGCACTTTGACAGTTTATTAAGAAATGTCAGCTAATTTAGTGTAGTAGGAAAATTGAGATTACATTTAGAGAAAGGAGAGATTGCAGCTGTTTTCCACTGTCTAAAAGGTCTATCATCATAAGCATGTTGCAGAGATAGATATAGACATAAGATATAACACAACTGAGTATTTTCAAACTTATGATATAATTAAGGCCTTTAAACAAGGCAAATCCTCCAATATGAACAAAAGGAGATTATTTAAATTAAAATGTTCAATCAAGAGAACTACAAATTATTAGAGAAAAACGTGGAACTTGAGTTAACCACACTGCTACATGGCTCAACTATGTTGAAGTACTATTGTAAGAGACCTATTAAAAAAGAAAATCTTAAGAGATCTCCCCAGAAAAAAAAAAAATAAACTGTTACAAGTTAACACTTTAAAATTTAATCAGATGGTATGCCAAGAATATTCACTTAACCTTTAACTACATCTGAGAGAAATGTGACAATTATCAAGTCCTATCTAAAGAAAAGGATTTCTTTCTCCCACAGCTATATGGAAAATATGGGATCAGTAATGACTCCAGCAGATCCTTAAACACTTTACTTCATCCTACATTAACTTTACCTGTTTTGATACTTGATGCACAGGCATGCCAGATTTATAACCTGCAACTGAGGGATCTCAAGAAATTTTTCACAGACTTCATAAAATAAATGTTCTTAACCTCTTGCAAATGAACCAGTGATGGACTTCAGTGCATTATCAGCAGTCTTTTAGGGGCAGGAAGAAATTTTGCACTTGATCTCCCTGTTTGTAAATTGTGAGCTTAATTAAAAGCAAACAACAAAACACACAAAACAACCCCACCCCCCCAAAACAAACAAACAAACAATAAAACAGCCAAAAGCAAACAAAAACAAAAAAAAAAAAAACAAATCCAAAACATTGACTATTTTTGAACTGTCGGTTGTTGCAGTGACTACAGAAATGTTACAGCATTCTAAAAGGAAAGGATGAAATCCAGTGGAGTTTACTCAAGTGAGAGATATTGCATGAAATAAAAATTCCAGAATATTTACAACTATAACTATGATCTGAAATATGTACAAGAGTTAAAGCTAAAGCATTATGGCAAATTTATGTGTGGGATGTTCTGATTTTAGTTTGCCTTATCTGAAACTTTAACATCTCCGGACCATAGCTGTGATAACAATTATATAAATTTTACTTTAAAGACTTCTAGCCATATACACCAGCATGTTAAGACAAAACCAAAAAGACTCTGAATCAATAAACTAAATCTTATCAAAAAATTCAACTACTAGGTTAAGTGTTAAAACTAAAAAGAGATTTGATACATTCCCTCTGCTCAGTCAACCACACAGACTGGTCTTAGAAACAATCCTTTGTTGTGGGAAGTATAAACATAAGAGCTACTGCTCTGTCTTAACCCAGAATTTTCATGGAATAAGTAAATTTTAGATGTGCCAGAGGAAGGTACAACTGATCTCCCTGCCCATGGAACTCAATGATCTTTAAGGTCCCTTCCAACTTGAACCATTCTATGATCCTATGATTCTATGATCTGCAATTTAACAATTAATTCCTTCCACATGAGGCATGGATTCTAATCCTTTCTCTTACAGAATCAGAATGGTTTGGTTTGGAAGGGATATTAAAGATCCTCTACTTTCAATGCCCTTGGGCAGGGACACCTCCCGCTAGAACAGGTTGCTCCATCTAGAGCATGGGGTTGCTTCCCATCCAACCTGGTCTTAAACATTTTCAGGGCTGGGGTATCCACAGCTTCTCTGGGCAACCTGTTCCAGTGTCTCACCACCATCACAGGAAAGAATTTCTTCCTGAGATCTCATCTAAATATCCCTTCTTTCAGTTCATTCCCCCTCAACCTATCGCCACACTCCCTGATAAAGAGTCCCTCTTCACCTCTCCTGTAGGCCCCCTTCAGGTACTGGAAGGCTGATAGAAGGTCTCCCCAAAGCCTTCTCTTCTCCAGGATGAACAAACCCAGCTCTCTCAGCCTGTCTTCACAGGAGAGGTGCTCCAGCCCTCTGATCATTTTCATGGCCTGCTGCTGGACCCATTCCAACAGTTCTATGTCCTTTCTATGTTGAGGACTCCAGAGCTGGACTTGGTACTCCAGATGGGTTCTCATGAAGGCAGAGTACTCTTCTAACCACTTACTAGTTTGCTTATTTTTCCTACAGATATAGATTTCAATATAGCCAGTGATTATTCTTCATTAATAAAAGCAATCTGAAAATTTTAGTAGGCAACAACAAGGTTTTCACCTGCTTTAGAGCAAATGTGAAACTATGATTTCCTGTTCTTAATTATTCTTCATTCTTAGGTGCTTGGCTTATTCAAAAGGATTAAAAATAGCTTACTTAACATAGAGAACATAGAGAAGAATAACATAGAGAAGAAAGGCAGGTATCATTATTGAATGAAAACTGTTACAAAAGAACTCTTCCATCTAATTACACACAGTAGCAAATATTCAGTATTGTCATATATTTCTAATTTTGCCTCCAAGTGTTAAACACTGTGTATATAAATAATTTAGAGGTATTCCACTTCAGCCTCACCATTCAGTGTCTGATTCTTCTTCTCTGACATCATTATTACAAAAGTACGTTCCAACAAAGTGGCATTGTTCTCTGTTTTTATAAAATAAGCAAGCCTTTAATATTGTTGGGTGAAATTAATATGCATACATAATATGTGTTCAGTACTGGAACAGAAGAATTTACTTTCCCTTCCAGAATTCACAATAGTAGTAACACCTATTCAGAATCAGTTTATTTTAGTGAATATGGGCTCATCTGAGGCTACCAGTGCTTTCAACACTGAAAATCTTGGGTTAAGTTTCATTCATCCTTACCTGGAGTCTACCACAAGAAACAAAAAAAAAACAAAACAAAACAAAACAAAACAAAAAAAAAATTAACAGAAGAATCCTAACTCCATTGAAGTCCATTTGGGTAAGAATAATAACATGTTATTTGGGAGTATTTATTTTTTATTTAATTGCTCTTTGATTTAATAAACTTCAACTCAACACAATCAGTTGTTTCCTCCTTTAGGAACCACATCAGCTTTCCAATGAACTTAAAAGACAGGAAGGCAGACACTGAGGATTTGTTGATTGCTTTGTACATACCACCTTTCATCATTCCCACTTCATAGCATTTTCTTAGTCGGCAAGCCTGGCAACTCTTTCTTCTGTTCTTGTCGATGGTGCACTGGTTGGTAGCAGGACACATGTAATCATTGTGCCCTGCAAAACCAGAAGGAAATTAAGGACACAGTTATATACAGACATAACAAAACTGCCTATAGTACTCTTACTTTTCATTAAGTATTCACTACATCCTCTAACATTTGAGGAAGAAGGTAGGGTTACCATCATAATTTATGACCAAATTGTTGATACAACATCTATTCACAACACATGTATTCACAAGTTCTTTAAAAACACTGTTAAAAGCACAAATTACAACTTCTGTAGAATAATTAAAAGCAATGAGCAATTAAAGCATTGACAAAAGAGACGAGATTAATATGAACAAGTCCCAATTTCCTTGCTCTTAGCCTGAGAAATACAATGCCATCTGGTCTATGTGCCTGTGTTGATGTTTAACCAATAGACTGTGCAAAATGGTTAGAGATTTACAGAATTAAAAAGGTCTAAGTACAAAATAACTTTTTAATACCTACCACGATCTGGGGCAGTTAAGAAACAAACAACATGAAACAGAAGCAAGAACCATTAATTAATTGCATCTCAGGGATAAATCAGTATCTAATTCCAATTGCATGTCTACTCATATATGCAAAAACTTTTGCATATATTCTTAAATTACAAATTCTTAAATCACGAAATTTGGTAGGAGTAAATTACCAAGTTTGGTACTGGTACCTTTTCTTTCAGAGCTCTACTTCCACACCCTCTACATCTCAATTCTCATTACAAATATTTTCACTGTACCACAATTTTTTACTGCCAACAAGCCTCTATTTCAATTTTCTCTTAAATACATGTGCTTAAACCTGCTGTAAAATTATTTTCCAACCATAGACAAACTTTATCAAGGGTAAAAAAGATGATCCAAAACGATTTTTTTGGTGCTCCGTATTCATCTAAATGCAACTAAGGTACAGCACACAATGAGACAATTTTACTGCAGAACTGTTTGTTCTTTCTTTCAGGTCAAGGGATCAGCTTGAGGTAGAGTAGGGTGGAGGTTTGACAGAGGCCTTGGTCTCATCAAATCATCTATCCTTGACTAGAAATTAGAAAATAGAGTAAAAATTACTATCAGATTACACCAGGAACATCTGCTCTCTAATGCTACATAACTGGGGTCCAATCAAAATAAACAACAAAAGTATAAACTTGTTGATATGGTGACAGCTGACTATACGCTGTCTGAAATAGAATTATTATTTTTTAGTTCTACTTGACATAATGGTATAATACTGGAAAAATTTGAATCCACAGGCTTTGCTCCAAGATTGAGGTAAACAGATAGAACAGAAACACTACCTCAATCTCAGCACGAAAGACCATTTTAATTTTCAGTTCCTCTGGTAGGATACAGACCGTTCTGTATCTGACACAAAACATTTCACATGTAAGGGAAAAAAAATTGCGTCAGCCCCATATAACAACAGCCTCAACCATACAAAATATGTTATCTATAGGGAAAAACAGCAAAAAGGGAAAGCCATGTTTTTAAGAAAATGCACTTTTATTAGGTCACACTAAACAGCAGAAAATATTGTAGGACCTAACCTCAATCACCAACCTTGTTTTATAAGCCAAGCGCTGAAATAGCATGAGGAAGAAAAAAGAAAACTTTGCTTATTCTTTTTTAAAACAAAAACCTTGACAGAGTATCTGATCTTCTTCCTAGTGAAGGTAAAAGGTAAATTCACAAAATGAATGAGCACAGGCTCTGAATGCAGCAAATATTTCGTAACAGCATTTAGCTCTCTGTAAAAGAAGCAGATTAATGTTGCCACTTAGATCAAAGCTGAACACATGCTTACCACCTTTGCTGGATTGACTGGTGCTCAAAAGGTTCAGCTCTCAAAAATAAATTTAAAAAGTGACAATATGCAAAAATCAAAAAACAAGTAGAATCGTTATCAGCAGGGCAGCCATTCTTTTTGCAGTGCCTGTGTGAGTGATAATCTTTTCTTTTGATCTGAACCTACATTTCCTCATGCAAACTGCAAGCATTTGGGAAAAGATATTTTGTTTGTACAATAGTACATAAAATGATCCTATTTGTGATACAGCTAGAAATTAAAATGGTTCATGTTATCTTATTTTCACATCTGTCCCATTTTTATCTTAAATACACGCTTTGAAGGTTATCATAGGCTCTTTTCATGCACATGGCCTCCACCTTAGACAAACCACTCCTCTTTCACCTTTAAAATTGCGAATGCAAACCAAAAAAAAAGAAAGTACTGTACGTGAGAGGCATACTTCAGACTACAAGAGCCATAGTAATGTCATTGTTTAGACTTCATATTTGCTATAAATCTATGAAGAAGATAATACATTTAATATTTCACATAATTTTTTTTTTTAGTTTAACTAATATGCCTTCAGGAAACTGGAAAAGACGTAAGCAACCAGAGTAAAATGTTTGATAGAGTATACATTAGATATGACCATGAAAATAATCAGCAAGGAAGAAAGAAACAAAGGGAAGAAGGAAGGCAGGAGTCTTTGCTCTTTCTCCAATACCATCTGATTTCAAGTACTCAGTCACGGGAAGTGAGGAAGGAAGTTTACTTCCTGCACAGACACAGATTAGGACAAGTCTAGCTTGGGTGACATGAAAGGGAAAAAGGTAAAACAACACAATTAAAGAATTGGTAACACACAATGACAAGCTTTATTTTAAAATGAAATAGTATAAATCAATAATTCTGATGTAACTGTGAAATGTCTTTTAACTATTCTACCTTTTATTTTATCCTTAAAACTCATCTCTAGGCAAAGCAGATTATGAACAATCTGATTTACTAGAATTGATTTCTCACTGTTGGGAATTATTAACATGAAAGTGGAAGCATTAACTGGAGCCCAGCTGCCCTATACTTTGCTTTCATGGTATCCAAAGAGTAATATGTGCTAGAAGAGAGACTAATTAGGGCATTTGGATATTTGGCAGCAGATGCCACTTGGACTCTGTGGTCTTATTATTGGGTGGTTTTAAATAAATTATCAGATAACCTGCACAAAATTAAAGGCAGTGGTTTAATAGGGTAGAGACCTTAGTTTTAATTCCCCTATATGCATGACTTTCATTGTCATGAGCTAAAAAGGAAGAGTTTAAGGGAGGAGCATGAGGAGGGATGATTTGTTTTTCTTATGACTTCTCACATATTGTATATACGTATCTAGAACACAATACAAAGATCTGAATCTCTTCTCACAGCACTAGCTTCAGATATGGCAATCTGTATGATAATGACCACCAATGTGTGTTGGGGGGAGGCTGAGGAAGTAAAGTGTCAACAAAATAATGGCTGGAATTTGGATGATTTTGTGTTTATTCTAAACCCACGTGTCATAATCAGAGCTTTCTCATACTGCACACGCAGTCTGACTTGCCCTCGTCACCATGAGTCACATGGCTAATAATTATGTTCACAGACTCATCCCTGTCTGTCTAGGGGTTCTCAGGATCGCTGTGGTGTATGCAACAGCACCACACGCTTGAATCAGAGTGGGTGGATGATTTATCTGTAAGGCTTTTAGCCAGGAAAACACTCCTTATTTCCTTAAAGTTAAGTGTTACTACAGTCAGCAGAACATTTAAGCCTGTGTGTACTTCTAGCAAGTAATCCCAGCACAGTATATATGGTTAAATTAAGTACATGCTTGAGTGTTTCACTGAATTGCAGCTTTGAAGAGCTGCGTTCATTTTGTCCTTGACCAGCAAGGATGAAAATTGGGGTCATATTAATACATCAACAGCAATTAACATAACAGAAATATTTTTTTTCTTAAATGTGTAAACAGTTGCTATATTCCAATAACCACCAAGATTAGCCTGACTGATTAGTTTAAGCAGCACAACCGTTTTACCAAAAAATGGACTAAAGAAACCGACAAGTCACCATGCCAGCTTAAGAATGCTCGATGACAATTCTACAAAGCCAATAAAAGGACTTTTTTGTCAGGTAAATTTTGTATAACACTTAAACTTATGTAGTTGAATTGATTCATCATATATTGAAANTATTATTATTGTTATCCTTTTATTTTAATTATTCTTTAATTTTCTATCTTCAAGTCACATAAATTTCTTAAACTATTCTTTATCTATCTGCATAAGATGTCTGCCAGGTTAGCCATTACCTGTGAAAGCACCAGGTCCTTCTATTACCTTCTTCTGACAGTGAAATTAGCAGGATTTCATACACATAGGTGAAAAGATGTGTACATTTTATCCATACCTTAAGGACCCAAGCAAGTGATGAGTGGGAAGACTGCAGATAAAAAGTAAGCCCGTGGAAAGAATAGATGCAACAGCAAGTGGAAAGTTTTCATAAACAGTAAAAATGATAAAAAAAATAGCTCCTGGGCATTGCATATATTAACCTAGTATGAATAAATGTCAAATGTAAAAATTAAGTTATACCAATTTTAAGTTAGAGTGGCTGGTAAAACTGCACTGATTGATTTTAAAATCTCGCTCTTTGCTAACAGGTTTCACAAAAGAACAGAAGGTTATGTCTGATTCCTTTATAAGCACAGACACTCAAATTCACAGCTTAATTACTCTCAGATAAGGTCTTGGTTTGGCATTTGGGTTCTCTTAGCAACTACCCAGCACTGCTGAAAAGATTAATCATTTTCTGTTTTTAAACTAGCAAGACATTACTACATGTGACACTAAGGAGAAGACTGTAAAACATGCTTCTCTCACATCTTCTACTCCAGAAGATAGTTTAAAAGTTTTTTATTATTGGCTTTAGTCCTAAAATTTCAATTGGTGTTTTATCTACTATTTCAGGATTATGATACCATTTACAAAGTCTACTTCTCTCCCAATTCCATTCCCATCTTTTTCAATTTTAGACAAGGTAACAAAATAGGAACTATATTTTTTTCTCAAGACAAATAAAAAAAGACACCAATCCAGATCCCAATCTCAACAAAATCTGGCAAGAAGCGGACATCTATGTTCTGTTTCCCTTTCTGATAAATCACGATTGTTTTAAATCCTTGGCACATGACTAAACTAACAGCTGTGCTAAAGGAAAAACTCCCACAATATGTTACTCACAATCATCTCAATATGATCCCTCCAGAGACAAAAAGCATTTTCAGAGAGCCATAGGCAAGCCATAGCCATCTTATTCCCATAGACTTTGAATGAAATCTCTGTATTTTTAGCTTCCCATTTTATTTGAGCTAAAATGGGAATTCTACTCCAGAAAACTCCCACAACAAACATAAAGGGGACAAAAAAATTAAAATATTACAAGTTATTCTTGTGCACTTAAAAACAATTGTTAGCAAAAAGAAAATTAATATAACCTGATTTTTATTCCAGTATAGCATCAGGTTTTGGCATGTTGTGGGACAAACTGAGTAAACTTGGTTAGTATTATTTTATATTTGGATCTTTGGTAACTGACTGGTTTCTGCTATCATAAAGTTTGCACGTAGCTGCAATGTATTTATCCTCATAAAAACCCTGCAAATGAAATGATGGCATCTGCATTTTTCTTGGCAGGGGGAGGAGCTACACAGGAGTCTCACTGCACAGAGCATGTTGTGAACGTGGGCATTTCTAAGCTCAGTGGGTTTTCTGCATTGAAGTCTGTGAAACTGAAACTGCAGTACAGTCAACTCCTGGTTTGTTAAATTATAATATTAATCTTTAAAATCAGTATTTGACAAAAAGTTCCTCTTCTGCCTATGTACCACTTTCTTATGCAAAGTAAAAGCATGTTACGCTCTTCTTTCATTTACTGATATATCTGTACTCCTTGGTTTACTCACTTATACCTTAACATCATACATGCCTTATAGAAGATTCATCCATTTTATCAATCAGAAAGGTCAACAAAGATAATTTAGTCTGTTGTCTTGCATATCTCAAACCACATTTTAGATTGGAGAATAATTGTGTTTATAACACAGGAATTTCAACCACTTCAACAATTTGCAAGTAAATTCAACCAAATCTTTGAGATAAATACATAATCTAATTCAAAGAATTCAGACAATGACATATTTGCTACATCTGTTGCTAAGTTATAGAGCGGTTAATTGCCATGCTAGCTCTTTTACAGTAATTCTGAACTAGTAAACAGACTTCAAAAACGTTTGTTAATGATCTTTTTGGCAATAAGTTATGTCAAAGACCACTTCATACACTTCCACTGAATTTATCATAGAATGGTTTGGGTTGGAAGGGACCTTAAAGATCAAGTTCCAACCCCCCTGCCATGGGCAGGGACACCTCCCACTAGAGCAGGTTGCTCAAAGCCTCATCCATCCCGGTCTTAAACACTTGCAGGGATGGGGCATCCACAGCTTTTATGGACAACCTGTTCCAGTGTCTCACGACCCTTACAGTAGAGAGTTTCTTCCTACTATCTAATCTAAATCTCCCCTCTTCCAATTTATAACCATTACCCCTTGTCGTACCACTACACTTCCTGACAGAGTCCCTCTCCAGCTGTCCTGTAGGCTCAGTTTAGTGATCTTACACAGTTCTCTCTAGTTTGATTTACACTTTTCAAAAGTGACTACAAAGGACAACTTAACCTACAGAAAGTCTGAAAGTTCATGGCATTGAAACTTATACAGCCAATTTCAGACAATAAACCCACCTGAGTTAAATGAGTTTACAAAAACATGCTTCTCTGCACAGTCTCTAAAATCAAGTGGAACAGTTCATTACTTTCTGTCTAGAGAAACAAACATATTCTCCTGTAATTTGCAAAAGTAAAGCTTTTCTTTCTTTTTTCTTTTATTTTTTTCGTCGGGGGGAATATTTTGAACTGCTGACGGACTTGGCCCTGAGCTAGGAACAATGTGAGGTTCCAAATGAAATATTAATAAAATAGTTGCAAAATGAAATACTGTTTAAGTTTCTTTATTGCTTGATATAGCATAACAATCATATTCCAGAGGAAATAAAACACCATTAGAGCTAATAAAACAGGACAAAATAAGTACAGCTTCTAAAGGCTAGAAATTCTGTCTAGGAGGTGGGAAAAGCTTTGGATTTGGCACAGAAAGAACCAGTGGCCATTTATAAAATCAGATAATAATCAGCGAGTGTTCTCTACTTGCTGGTATAGTATGTTGCCCAGCTCCCGAAAGGCTTTTGGCATTGCCTGGAGTGACATTTCACAGGCAAGCTAGAAAACGATAGTCTAGATGATTTCAGAAAACCAGTTTCAGGGGAGAACTATCAGAATTCACTGTTACAGTGGAAGCTGATATTGAATAAGGCTCCAGAGTGTCTGTCCTGAATCCAGTTCTATGCAGTATTTTCTTCACTGACGGCTAACGGACTGGAGCATTTATTTTATTAAATGCTATTCATTTGTAGTTGACATGTATATGTGTTAGAAGAACAGAGAAAAGACCAGACTATTTCGCGAGTCAGACAGAGATAAAACTGAAATAAATGACAAGAGTCTACAGGATGAGAATTCTAAATTATCTCGGCAAACCAGAGATAGCACAGGGGGGGGAAACAGAACAAAAGTAAGGATCAGTACAAATCATTGCATTGAAACAGGAATAATCAAGTGCACAAAACAAGATGGGAAAGAAGTGATTTATTCTCTAGAATAAATCTGTTTTATTCTGCATTAAACACTGATTATGAGTGAACAGTGTCACGTTTTTATAAATAAGGCAAACATTACAGTGTGATGTCTGTAGACAAATACCACTGGCTGGGCTTGTACGGTAACCCTATTGCTCTGTTTAGTACTCATAAAGCACAATAACCAGATTAGAAGTCAAAAAACAAAACCTATGAGAAAAGGATGTATAAACTGTGCTTCTTCAGTTTAGGTAAAACAGAACGATATAGTTGTTTTTAAAGTGTGATAGAAATCTTCTGTGTTTTCAAAGCTGTTGCAGAATGAAAAAGAACAATTTGTTTCCTATGGCATGACAGACAGGAAAATAAGTGATGAGTTTAACCTGCAGGAAGAAAGATTCAAATTTCATAGTAACCTTCAAAGATAAGGAGAATAAAATACTGGATCAGGCTACAGGTTTTCAAGAAGCAGTTCAATAAACGTATTTAAGGAATTGGCAACAGTTGACCTTAGCACAGAAAGATGGACTAGGAGTCAAGGTCCACGGCAGCCCTATGACTTGCTTAGACCATGAAAAATAATGAAATATTTTGGATGTGAACATCTTAAGTTACTGCCTCATCCATGCTGAACACAGCACTTAAAACTCACTGGAAAAGTAGCATATCCAAAATTGCCTTACTAAGAAAAAAGAGGTGTTTACTCTTGCCTTTCAATAACACTCAAGTTTCTGAGACAATATCACCATCAATTAGGCAGCCGAATTCAAAATGTTCTTTAGGGTACAAGGAACACCAGCGTCTGTTTAACTCAAGGGGCTCTAGACAAAAAACTACTGAAAACACTAAAATAAATCAAAAGAGTTTTCAGATGAACCTGGCTGACAGCAGGCTGTTAGAGCCATTCTGATGATGGCTGAACCCTGGCAGTGTTTCCAGACACACGGTCTCAAGCCTTTGAACTTCCAAGAGTTACCTACCTCTCAAACTGGAATCATGTGGTTTCCACTCTGAGGCTGGATACCTGCCTGCAAGTCCCCTGTTTATTGGCTGTGATTACCTATGCTAGTCTCACTTAGTAGCTTTTTTTGTTTGTTTTTTTACGTTTTGTAGCTTTGCTCTTTCTGCTGACAACTCATAAAGTCAGTGTATAAGCAGACTGGAGGGAGGTTCTGTCTTCTGGCAGCTCTTATCAAACAGATTACAAAAATACCATGAAAACAAAAGGCACTAATGGAAAGTCAAAGGGAAGATCTCAAAAACCGCCCAAACTGGCTATATTGCAATCGCTGCACTGTAGCATTACCTAAACATCCATTTATTATGTATGTTTTACCAGTGAAATTCTCTCCAACTCAGAAGAAAATATGTATGTATTACCATGACTTCTACCATTAAAGTTTAAACTACATACTTTCAACAAAGTACAGCTCTATCACAGTGAAATTAAAACAATTGATAACACTTAAAGTCTGCTGCCAAAACTCTCCTATTTGATGGTCAGAAGGCACAACTGTTAAATAAAATCCATGTTCAAGCCACACAATTAAAATAAACCATATCTCTGTGATAAAGACATTAATGGCAGGTCTCTGGAAGTCCTCAGCACACCTATTCCTCCATTCTTGGATGCCAACCTATTCTTGCCGGGGTGGTACTGCCTTGAATAATGTAGTAATTCTTAACTGAATACTTGTGAAATATCCCAGACTTTTGTCTGAGTATACAGATGTGAGGAAAGGCAGAGAAGGTGCACCTGAAAAACATCAGAAAGGCATACAAAGGAGGCAGGGAAACAGAATTGGAGATTTCTAAAATACTTTGTAATTCTGAATTCGAAGTACCCTCCACTGTAAGGAGTTACCCCTCAATTGTTCTGACTCCCCTGGGCTCTCACTGAGGGTCCTCAGCCACATATGTAGGCATTCATTGGATGCTTGTCAGAGATGCTAAGAGTAATTCCTTCCTGTCTCATACCCTTTGGTCGCTATCCAAAAAAACCAAGAGAATTAGGAGTGGGAAAGAATGTGTGAGTCACAAGGGGATTTTTAATTTGTAAAAGGCATTTGTAAGGGTGATGTTGAAATACTTCATCCAGTTCTGACATCCAAATTTTAAAGGAGCTATTAGGGGGGCGGGAGGGGGGGAGGATCAGAAAAGATGCGAAGACAAAGGATTCAGAAGATAGAAATATATACAGCAGGAGATTGTTCCCCTAAGATACAAAGGTGATTTAACAACTTAAGTTATACAAACTTCCTGCAGAGAGACATACTAGATACTAAGTCTGGTTTTGTGGGTGTGATGTAAAAGCCAAAGCAATTCAAATTAGAAAGGTAAATTTTAGCAGATGGGAGGTCAAATCATTAGAATAAGCAATCATTGTGTGAAAGCTCTTGAGCCCACAGATCAAGACTGAGCATCTTCTAAAAGATTTACCTCCATCAAGTTACCAGGCTTTGTACACAGATAGAATGTAAAGTTAATGAGACTTAATACCAGACTTAATGCTCTAAGGGCCCTTCTTGATCCTAAAATCCACAAATATTTCAAGAGAGAAGTACAGTGTGCTGTGGTGTGACTGCTTGTTATGCTTCTGGATTCAAGTCAGTTGACCAAGTACACTCCTGAAGGCTACATATGCTGGACAAAGAATAAAGCACTGTTCTATCACAAAGCAACACAGTGTTCTTGGGGTTATATGATTTTTTTTCCTCTCCATTATACATTAATATCAGTCTGCACAGAGTTTTCTCAAAACAAGGTCCCAAATCACTTTGGGGACATAAACTAACACAGCAGACTGACGGACAGTTTCAGGAGGCAGTTCTGATTTTCCACCAACCATCTGCTGTTTAAACAAAATTGAGCAGTTGCACATATTAATTCAGGTTGCCTTTTAAGCTTTAACTGTTTGACAGCAAAGAGTGAAAAGAAAATGAAAAGAAAAACAACTTTGCATTTAAAATTCACAAAATATTTCCAGCTCCCCTGGGTAAAAATGAAGCTACTCATCTCTACCTCAGATAAGTTTTAGACGTGAGTTTTCACAAAATTTAAGTATATACTTATGCAACTAAGCATAGATACCCCAGATATTACTGAGAATAGCAGATACACAGGCAGGAAAGGGATTACTCTGTACAGCTTGTTCATTGTTCATGTCTATACTCATTTTTTCCTGCAGTTCTACTAAGATCCATGTGGATTATTTGACTACAGTCTATTAAGAACATGAAACTTCACTACAGCAATTCTCCTACGAAATCTCTGATGAGAAGTATAAAAATGACCAATCACCTCTGCATCTATGTATGTACTGAGAAATACAGGACAGTAAAGCACAGAAGTAACACGGTTACCTTGCATTTAAAGAAAGGCACAATATAAATGCCAACAAAAAACTTTGCAGAAAGCACTCTATGTTACTTTTCTTTTCATACAAACAAGTCCTGTGCAACCTCAATGTAGTTTAATCATATGATTCCCAGGAAACTTCTGTCTCTTTTTTTAGGAATGCACATCATATGCAGCTATAATAATATTTAGTCCACATATTCTTCTACACATATACCTACACATCAGCAGTATTCATTCATAGATTTCCGATCACAACCTATTTAAAATTATTACCATCTGCAAGGTAAATTTTGTGATTTCTTCTGTATTAACAATCTAAAAAAAAAGCACTGGTATTTCGATAAATTGGACACTTGTCCAAAGAGAATGTGTAATTCCTGAGGTAGAAACCTCTTCCAGATCCAGTAGGAAATTCAAAAAAGTCCTTTAATTCATCAAGACTGGGTACCTATGACTTTATAAGTCCATCAGAGGACTTTTCATACCATCTGTGATCAAGTGATTACAATTGTCTCAGAAGTACTCACAGTCTTGAATTGCTTTTTTAACAGTAGTGGATGTCACTTTTTCTGTTAACCACAAAAGAGGTGGATCAACTGGAGAAAGTACAGAGGCGTTCAACAAATAAGATCAGAAGTCTAGAAAGCATTTTCTCCTGAAAGATCTGGGTTTGTTTAGTCTAAAAAAGGAGAAGACTGGGGCAAGATATGATAACAGACTTCAACTATGTAAAAGGTTGTTTTATTAAGACTTCTTCATGCCCACAAGGCATAGGGTAAAAAGCAATGGGCTTAAGTTAGAGCAAACATGGCTTAAAGGATCGGGAGAGGCATTTTACAGGACACTGGAAATTTAAGCTTTAAATATTTAAAGCTTACCTACTAAAAATTTATGTTAATTATATAAAAGTAGTGAGAACTAAATACTAATTAGCATGTACTGTAGCACAAATAGATAACAGATCGATCCTGGAGCACCACAACATTTGTCCACGTGGAAACTAGGACAAAACCACCCAAGTGCTGACACAGAACCATGGAACTCAATGAAAGAGTCAGAGTAACCTAGTGGCCTTTATTATAGAGTGACGAGACGCTGGACATGAGCAGACAGTGCGCACTTGCAGCCCAGAAGGCAAATCACATCCTGGGCTGCATCAAAAGATGTGTTGCCAGCAGATCCAGAGAGGTGATTCTGCCGCTTTACTCTGCTCTGGTGAGACCCCACCTGGAGCACTGTGTGCAGGTCTGGAGCCCTCAATATAGCAAGGATATTGACTTGATGGAGAAGATCCAGAGGAGGACCACAAAACTGATCAGGGGGCTGGAGCACCTCTGCTATGAGGACAGGCTGAGGGAACTGGGGTTGTTCAGCCTGGAGAAGAGGAGGCTCCGGGGAGACCTAATCGCAGCCTTCCAGTACCTGAAGGGGGCCTATGGGAAGGCTGTCGAGAGTCTGTTTACAAAGGCCTGCAGTGATAAGACAAGGGGAAATGGCTTTAAGTTGGAAAATAGCAGTTTTAGATCAGATATTGGAAACAAATTCTTTACTATGAAAGTGGTGGAGCACTGGAACAGGTTGCCCAGGGAGGTGGTTGAGGCCCCTTCCCTGGAGATATTCAAGGGGAGGCTTAATGAGGCCCTGGGCAACCTGGTCTAGTTGGAGGTGTCCCTGCGACTGTGGGGAGGTTGCACTAGGTGACATTTGGATGTCCCTTCCGGCCTGGACTATTCCATGATTCATTTCTTCTTCCATACAGGTCAAAAGGTGAAGATCTGTGCTGTGCAATTACTTGATAAATACCTCTTATTTTTGCTTAAGAATATTTCAATTTTCACTTTGTCACTTAGTTCAGTTCAACTATGAGGAATTCTAATAATAATTCTGATTAGACCAGGGAAAGTCAAAACAAAATAATGAAAAATGTTCACTAAGGGAGCTGTTCTACCTGACTGCAAGTTTAAGTAAATTTTTCTGATGTTAAAAGTAAAGCATTTGACCCTTTCTTCCTCCAGTGTTGCTTATTATTGACCTCCAGCTGGAACGACTCTCTTTTCCAAAAATCGTTTCAAAGAATCTACAAAAGGACAAATACAAGTAACTATTAACTAATCACTGACATTCAAATCATTTCATCAATGCCAACCCCGCAGCCAATCTTTAATTTTTTTCTTTAAGGCAGGGAAAATTCTGAGCTGAATGCTGGAAGTCTCTTTTAACTCACCTCAGTGGTAGTCATGCAACAAAACAGGCAATAATCACTCCTTGCGCTATGAGGTAAAAACTCTTCCTTACTATGTTTAGTTCAAAGAAAGAGCAACAGGAATTTTTGTGCCTATATATCCCCTGAAGATTCAAAAAAGCTATAGAAATCTAACTAAAGCATAGCGCCTTAATAGTTTTCTGTTTGGAAAGGAAGAAATCTGTTTTGTTTCCTTTTCTGAAAGGAGATTTAAATACTGCACAGTATCTGTATTTTCGGTAGAATCATACTTCTTACTCAGTTTAAGAGATGCTGAACAAAGCAAAAAAAGCTATCCATTCCACAGAGTGACAGGCATTTAAATCAAGAATTATCCAGCCGCAGCAATTAACATTGTTTCTCTTAGATGGTCCACTGGACACCTTGGACAATATACTTTTAGCCATGACAAGACAGTGAACTAAACTATTCATTTATAATTCAAAGCCCTGCTTTGCTGACAGATACAGATACTATTTCATCAAGGAAACTTTCCTTTTCAATATTGGTTCTCAAAAGATATCTTGAATCTTCAAGGACTCGAGATTTGAATTAAACCATCTTGCTAATGGAGCACTAAATTAAGGTTAATAAATCAATCAACCTGAATTAATCTCCACTTGACAGGTAATGATAAAAAAAATATAAGTTTTGGATTAGAACTTAGTCACTGAAAACAGGTATGCATAGCCTGAAAACGTGGTCATCTTGACCCAATACAGATTTTTAAATTAGATTTCTCACTGCCTTCATAGTCAGACATACCTAAACCAAGGAGAATATAGAGAAGCTTTTCTTTCCCTCATTAATCATGGAATAAATAATAACATATTATATACCTGCTACAAACAACCAAATACAGAGATAGGAGAGTGCAGCAGCAGATAATGAAAAGTTAATAAATGTCATTATCCTGGGCTTGATCTGCAATCTCAAGTAGCTTCATAGTTTTCTCAAGAGTAGAGTAAGGGCGATTTACTTGAACAACTTATTACCTTGAATACTCCTTTTGAAAAAAGCTTTGCAGCCCTCACAAGACCAGACCCCATAGTGGTAGCCTGAAGCGTAGTCGTTGCAGACAGCACAGTACCGGGTCTCCTTGCTGGACTCCATAGCCAGGCTTCCTTTCTCGTTGGTACTAGATATCCTCTCCCGGATGCTGTGGCGCCTATTATCAGAGCTTGGCCTGTTAATATCAAAAAACAAGCATGATTCTTTGGGCGAGGTTATGTCTCATCCACTCCTGCATTTAATAAGGAAGAGCAGATATAGTTTTGAAACGACAGGTAGACAAGAATATAATCTTTTATCACCCTCTGTCCGGTTCTAGTTGGAAAAGTGAAGACCCCGTAATACACAGGAGAATTTCTCACAAATCAATCTGATGTTATTAAGCATTTTACCTTGAAAAATTGAAAAGTTTTTTCATAAATTAATCATTTTTTCTCAAGACATTATAATGGAATAATAATTTTTTAAAAATCAGCAAATTTTTTGTGTACCTGCTCCTTTCCAAAGGGTTCAGCATGACTGCAGTACCAGTGGGTAGGTAGAGAATCCGAATGCTTGCATCTGAATTTGCAAGTCACTTAAACTATTAACCAGGCTATTTTTAGTTAATATTGCAATCTCTCCTCACATTGTCAAAGATATAATACTGCATATCACAGTCTCTATTCTCATTACAACACCACTTTCATAAAAATTAAGAAGTGGTTTTAGTACAACAAGGCAAGTCGGAAGGTATTTAAAATTGTTGCCAAAGGGTTTTACTTCTAGTAATGTACATGTTACTAGACATGTACTAAACATACTACACATGCACATGCCCCACATGCAGTACACTGCTGCCTGAAAACTGGAAAAAAAGCTGCAATGTAAATAGTAACAAATTCACATTTAGTGAATCTGGTAAGAGGTTGTCATTGGGTAGCTCCTGCGGGCATGGCAAATGATTCAAAATGATGAGAGGATGTGAAATTACCAAGAGAACCAGCACTGAACTCTGCAATTGCTCCTGGAAGGCAAACAGCTTTTGCAAAACATGCTTTCCAGTAGGAATTTGCACTACAAATTGCCCAGAAGACAAATACAATGGTGTGACAGCATCAGACGAGCTAAAGCATGAAGAATTTTACTGTTTACAGTAATTATCCACTTAACATGTATGTTTTAATTGCTGGCTAATAAACAGGTGGCTCTTATCTCCCCAGAGTCCCAACATTTTCTCAAACAAACACAACATATCCTGCTTTTAAGCCCAGAAGACTGTGGGCACTCTCTCAGATTTCTTCCTACATAGCTTATTTTGCCTTACCCCCTTCACTGCAGCAATTACTTCCTTTGTTTTGATGAACTGAGGCATCTGGCACCAACAGCACTTTCCAGCTCCAAACCAATAGCCTCCAGACGCTTTCTGATGACTCTACATATGCTCAATTATCCTCTTTCATCTAGACAATGTTCCCTGACATCTTCTGCTGCAGTCCAAAAACTGCACACAACAACTACTCAATATCCAAAAGCTGTCTACCCACCAAAGCCACCTGGATGCTCTCACATGTGCTGCCAGTCCCCTCAAGGCTTTTCAGATTACATATGATTTCTCTCCTTGAATGAGATATATTTTCATTGAACAACTTTGAATCAATACCACTATTAGAGAAGCATGAGGCTTTGCCATGTTAGACAGAGAAACTGTTACTAGCATCATTCAGGGAAACTGCAGTCCATTACCCAGCCTTCTATAACGGCTCATTTTGAACAGTTATTTAAATAATTTTGGGAGTCTGGGAACTTGTGCAAGACAGAAGAAACTGCAAATGGTGAAGAGCTGACACAGCACAGCTGAATTTTTAGTGAGATGGGGATAACGGTTAATGACACAATTCTGACAACATGAGTTTAACAAGCTAAGCAAGGCAAAAATATCCTTGCATATTTTAGATGTTAAAATGTGAAAAGGTGAAAACAATATAATTAATAAATCATTATGGATATAACACTTACTTTGTTCATGTAAGAACCTTTTCCAGCCCACCAAACCTTGGTAGTTTTTTTACTCTTTTCCAGGTCCTGAATCTTTGAATTTGCTTTATCCCAGTGCCTCGTTCAATTGAGTTCTTTTTTTCCTACTTGGCACTGATCAAAACTGTTGCTTCTTACCTTTTCTACCCCATTCTCCCCTACCTGTAGCTAGATCACCCAGTCCACAAGTGATGTGGCTTTTTAAAAAAATATACTTTTAGGTGCAGATAATTACAAGAATGTTTTAAATATATGAAGTAAAACAGCAAGCAAGCAAATAACTGTCAATAAAATTTTAACAGTAGTAGATTAGTCTGTTAGGTATACATGAACATCTGATAGATATTTTGGTCTTTTTTTTTTTTTTTTTCTCAGAATTGTTACAAATATGCATGTTATACAAGATAAGGTTCCCAAGATTATTTTCACATCAATGAGAAGTAAAATAAATTATAATTTTATAAATTCTTATTTTTAAAGTTTTCTTTTATAAAAAAAATACTTAAAAACAAACAAAAAAATATTTCAAGTTCCAAAACAATTACATATTTTTGCAGGTGTGTAGCAATTTTCCAACATCACACACACAATTACTAAGCACTTATAGTTTCCTAGTTGGGTAAGAAAGAAATAACATCAATTGATAGGTAAATGAAAATAGAGTAAAAAAAATATCCAAAAGCATTGCTCATCACTCATCCACATAATTTAGATTTTCAACTTTTCAGAATATTTATCTTCACTCAGATCAAGACTAGATTTGAAAATAAGTTTTTATTAAAACTATATTTATGATAATATTAAATGGCTGAAAAATAGCCTAAAACAACAACAGAAGTTTTTTCTATCTAGAACAGATACGTAATCTTATGAAAAATGTACACTCCAAAGAAAATAAGATGGATAAACAGAAACATGAAAGACAGATATATTTTGCCACACTGCTTGTGGGGAGTCTGTCCCACAGGTTCTGTCCATCCTCAGTGACACAAGGCCACTTCAGAGGGAGGCTGAGGCAGAAGCAATGAGGCAACATGGTCCCTATAAGCACACACGTGTCCCCATAAGGGACAGGGGAGCTATACCTCTGCTCACCCCTGCCCATAACGCCCCTACCTTTTCATATTTAGGATTTAGACCTCCATTGCTTTCCTGCACACAAGTTCATTACATTGAAAGAGCACTATAAATCTGTTAACACAGACCTTTACAAAGCAAAATGAATCTACAGACAGCTTTAGCAACTTCCCATGCCCACCCTCAAAATCAGCACCATGCAAGCACCACTTGAGCAAGGTTTTGCAAACTGGCCTCGCAGAATCAAACCATTCATGCTCTGATGAACCACAGTGGGAAACATACTAAAATACTCCTAACTCTATCTTCTCCAAAAATAGCATCCAGCCACACCTTTCCATTTATACAATGGAAACAAAAGCTGATAATAAATAAATTCTAGTACTTATTAGACGTGGTGAAGAAGAAATCTTTCTGGGAAAAGAGTAAACCAGTAACACAGAGTTTGCTAAATTCAAATAACATCTCAAATTTCATCCATAAATTCGTGCTAGTTAGTGCATATCACAGACCACTGGTGTTGTGTCCTGACAAAAAATAACAGTCTGCTCTCCATCCAGTTTTCAGTTAGGTTTCAAGGGTTAGCTTTCTGGAGAACATAGTGCAACAACCTAACCCCACTTTAATAACTTTGGCAAGACCATCATTCCCAAAATACAATAGCTGAGCCTTTTCAACAATTTCCTTTGTAATCTATGCAAACAATAACAGAAAAAAAGACCAAAAGTTCTTGTCAACTATGTTTACCAAAGAGAAACACAAATCAAAAAGAAAGAAAACCCCAGATAAAGCCCTCCCTTCAAGGCTCCCACCAAAAAAGAACAGATTAGAAAGTAAAAAAACCTCAGAATTTACTGCTTGTTTCCAATGTAATAACACAGCAGACATAAAATACAAAGTGTTTTGGAATCTGCAGAGCAGGACAAACTTGTCCTCCATATTCGCTTTCATATTTTTCCACCTATATCACACGGAATTTGCTTTTCAGTAAATCTGTTAGCAAACAAGACACCTCTTCTTTAAACACTTGCTCACCACTTGCAACTCTGAATCAGCCAAGAGATCATTAAACACACATTGGCTGTAAGAATATGTCCATGAGGGACTTAGAGTTTTGTAACGTAAACTCAGATTTTTACATCATGGTAATTGGACTGGCAAGCAGGATGAATTTAGGGTAACCCACAGTACACAATCCACCCAACAGCAAGGTAAGGCCCAATTTATTCACTAACCCAGCTTCATCTGAAATAAAGATATTCCATAGGTAGGAGGCCTTAAGGGAAAAGTTATTTAAGCCATTAAGGGAGACATCTTGAAAAATTCTAGTATTCTAAACTTACTTTCATACGAGAAACTTTAATCTGCAGCTATTAAATCCTTTTTACCAGAGTGAATGGAAGGTCCCAGTGCAAAAAGCCTCAAAACCAATGGCCATTTCAAATTCAGTCAGGGTCTAGCATGAGTACTTTTCCACACGTTAGTCTTATAATACCACTCTGATATTTTATATGAAATTACTGAACTTCCTGTTAAAATGGGAATTTCTATATCAGGCAGAATATTTATGAAAGATTATTTGAATTAAGTGCTTGGAAATGCTTAAAAGACATCTCAAGGAGATGGGAATGACTAAGCATACAAATAAGCAGACAATTACCAAGCATATTAAGCACCTCAAAATTATGGTCTCAGAAAGCTGCTCCAATGAATCTAAAAAAAATCTTATGCCATCCAAATGAAAATGTTGGCTAAAAACAAATATCCTAAAATACCTAGGGTTGTAATTAAGCTAAATACAACTTGACAATGAAAAAAGAAACTCTTAGACAGATTTGTATATCAAACAGACAGAATCACAGGGTGTTTTAGGTTAGATGGGACCTCGGGAGGTGGCCCCATGCCAAGCCAGTGCTGGCACAAGATGGGGTACAGCCATGAGGGTGGGTATGCAAGAAGACATTGCTCCTTGGCTGAGCCTCCACCGGTGATGAAGATCAGCTGAGGCTCCCTCTGGGGCCTGGTTGCAAGCCATTCCTGATCCATGGCTCTGAGCACATTTCATTCACATAGCTAAAATCTATTCCTCTCCAAAACAGGGTGGTTTTGCCTATGCTACCAATGAAGAAGGACTCTTGCATAGGTCCTGCCTGAATCATGTCCTGGGAGAGGATTACTCAGCCAGACCAAACTGTGTCTGGGAGCCTGAAGCTATTGAGCAGTGAGAGCCATCATGACCATGTCCTAAACCTATTGTTTAGATAACTAATATACATAGAGGCCTTTCCTGCCCCACTATCCTCAGTTTATTCCCAGATCGTCAGCTAGATAATATCTCCAGCTGCAGCATCAAAAATGGGTGTAATAAGCATTCCCCCTAGATGATGATGTCCCTTCTACCTCAGTACCTCACTAAATGTGACATTTAAGCTCATTGACAATTACTTTATGGGATAAAAATAGCTGTGAAAGTTTGACACTCCTGGCTGAAAATAAGCTGTAGTCATCCTAGAACCACCATCAGAAGGAACACCCTGCAATTCAGATCTCTATATGAAAGGCAGGGCCAGCCCCTTCTCTTCACTCTCCCACAGCTTTGTGTACCTCCCTGTGCCTTCACAAGTTTTTACACTGGGGGAAATACAGAGTGCAACCAGGAAGGCCACCAGAGAAGAACTGCACAGCAACACCCTTGCCAGTGATGACAGCAATGCAGGAAAAGACCTTCATGCTACAAAAACACTCCTCTGGTTGCTTCATCTAATTTGTTTCATGGATTTGGGTCATATCTCCTCCTTCAGGGTGAGTACAGGGACACTTGAATATGACTACCTGTATAGAAGACCCTAAGTTAGTGTAGTGAATGGATGATGTGAAGAATCACAGAATTGTCAAGGTTGGAAGGGACCTCTAGAGATCATCTAGTCCAACTCCCCTGCTAAAGCAGGATTGCCAGAGCACATCACTCAGGGCGGCATCCAGGCAGGTCGTGAAGGTCTGCAGAGAAGGGNTTTGTTTCATGGATTTGGGTCATATCTCCTCCTTCAGGGTGAGTACAGGGACACTTGAATATGACTACCTGTATAGAAGACCCTAAGTTAGTGTAGTGAATGGATGATGTGAAGAATCACAGAATTGTCAAGGTTGGAAGGGACCTCTAGAGATCATCTAGTCCAACTCCCCTGCTAAAGCAGGATTGCCAGAGCACATCACTCAGGGCGGCATCCAGGCAGGTCGTGAAGGTCTGCAGAGAAGGGAATTCCACAACCTCCCTGGGCAGCCTGTTCCAGTGCTCTATCAATCAACCTTACAGTAAAGAAGTTTTTTTCATNATGGCCATTTCAAATTCAGTCAGGGTCTAGCATGAGTACTTTTCCACACGTTAGTCTTATAATACCACTCTGATATTTTATATGAAATTACTGAACTTCCTGTTAAAATGGGAATTTCTATATCAGGCAGAATATTTATGAAAGATTATTTGAATTAAGTGCTTGGAAATGCTTAAAAGACATCTCAAGGAGATGGGAATGACTAAGCATACAAATAAGCAGACAATTACCAAGCATATTAAGCACCTCAAAATTATGGTCTCAGAAAGCTGCTCCAATGAATCTAAAAAAAATCTTATGCCATCCAAATGAAAATGTTGGCTAAAAACAAATATCCTAAAATACCTAGGGTTGTAATTAAGCTAAATACAACTTGACAATGAAAAAAGAAACTCTTAGACAGATTTGTATATCAAACAGACAGAATCACAGGGTGTTTTAGGTTAGATGGGACCTCGGGAGGTGGCCCCATGCCAAGCCAGTGCTGGCACAAGATGGGGTACAGCCATGAGGGTGGGTATGCGAGAAGACATTGCTCCTTGGCTGAGCCTCCACCGGTGATGAAGATCAGCTGAGGCTCCCTCTGGGGCCTGGTTGCAAGCCATTCCTGATCCATGGCTCTGAGCACATTTCATTCACATAGCTAAAATCTATTCCTCTCCAAAACAGGGTGGTTTTGCCTATGCTACCAATGAAGAAGGACTCTTGCATAGGTCCTGCCTGAATCATGTCCTGGGAGAGGATTACTCAGCCAGACCAAACTGTGTCTGGGAGCCTGAAGCTATTGAGCAGTGAGAGCCATCATGACCATGTCCTAAACCTATTGTTTAGATAACTAATATACATAGAGGCCTTTCCTGCCCCACTATCCTCAGTTTATTCCCAGATCGTCAGCTAGATAATATCTCCAGCTGCAGCATCAAAAATGGGTGTAATAAGCATTCCCCCTAGATGATGATGTCCCTTCTACCTCAGTACCTCACTAAATGTGACATTTAAGCTCATTGACAATTACTTTATGGGATAAAAATAGCTGTGAAAGTTTGACACTCCTGGCTGAAAATAAGCTGTAGTCATCCTAGAACCACCATCAGAAGGAACACCCTGCAATTCAGATCTCTATATGAAAGGCAGGGCCAG
Source organism: Pedionomus torquatus (assembly GCA_013398155.1). Lineage (NCBI taxonomy): Eukaryota > Metazoa > Chordata > Aves > Charadriiformes > Pedionomidae > Pedionomus > Pedionomus torquatus. Next base: position 177,322 of record VZRU01003728.1, on the reverse strand, counting down.
CCCCTTCTCTTCACTCTCCCACAGCTTTGTGTACCTCCCTGTGCCTTCACAAGTTTTTACACTGGGGGAAATACAGAGTGCAACCAGGAAGGCCACCAGAGAAGAGCTGCACAGCAACACCCTTGCCAGTGATGACAGCAATGCAGGAAAAGACCTTCATGCTACAAAAACACTCCTCTGGTTGCTTCATCTAATTTGTTTCATGGATTTGGGTCATATCTCCTCCTTCAGGGTGAGTACAGGGACACTTGAATATGACTACCTGTATAGAAGACCCTAAGTTAGTGTAGTGAATGGATGATGTGAAGAATCACAGAATTGTCAAGGTTGGAAGGGACCTCTAGAGATCATCTAGTCCAACTCCCCTGCTAAAGCAGGATTGCCAGAGCACATCACTCAGGGCGGCATCCAGGCAGGTCGTGAAGGTCTGCAGAGAAGGGAATTCCACAACCTCCCTGGGCAGCCTGTTCCAGTGCTCTATCAATCAACCTTACAGTAAAGAAGTTTTTTTCATAGAAATTAATTTTTTTCAAGAAATAACTGACATAAATGAATGAGGAGAAACAATATGAAGAACTATTTTAAAAATAACAGAAGATAAACATGAAGGCCAACTAAACAAAAACTGGCAAGGAAACCAACTGAAAATAAGACAGGCTCCAGTGTGGGGAAAAAAGAAAAAAAGGTAACTGACAGAAGAGAAATTTAAGCAAAAAAAAAAAAAAAAAAAAAAAAAAGAGATGAAGTTACATGACAGTTGAATGATGAAGTAATCTTAAAATATTTTCAATATTTTAAGATAGATTTAGAGTATTTTATACTCTATCAGAAAAAGTATTTTATAGTCAGAAGATATTTCCTTTGGAACTGGAATAAGATATAATCTTATTCGGTAACAAAAGTAAAATAACTTAGGGAAAACAGCTCAATATTGACCAAAAAATTGTTGAGAACAGGCTCTGTCAACATGAAAGCAAAAGCATATCTTTTTAGGTCATCAAAACTTCTTATTCAACATGAAATTAAACATTGCCTTTGACATTAGTTTTATCATCTTCCTTCATCCTTAATTCCAGTTAATTGTAAAATGAGTGATTGAATTACTATATTTGGATATGCCAAAGTTAAACTATTCCATGTGTGAAGAAAAATCTCCTCTAAAGCTATTTGCTTTATACTAGAGTCAGTATAAATTTGTTCATCCTTTCAGTCCCTTAAAATTTAATTTTTGACAAATTTCATTTTTTTCTCAGATCTGTCATTAATATTTGCAGGCTGGATTAAAGTCTAGAGAGGTGTGTTTATGCACAGTCACTATGTTTTCTGTGGTATCCACACCCACATTTCATAGAATCATCCAGGCCAGGAAGGACCTCCAAAGGTCATCTAGTCCGGCCTCCCCACAGTCGCGGGGACACCCCCAACAGGTCCTCATTGAGCCTCACCTTGAATATCTCCAGTGAAGAAGTGTGGAAGTTCCATTGAGGGGAGGGAAAGGAAGACCAGGCTTCTCATTCATGTGCTTAATACCTGAATTTGGATGCTTTCAGTATTTCCCTCTCTCACACTTCCCACACCTGGGATTGGTTTTCCCTAGTTTATAAATTTCAGCTAACCATTTTGCAGCTGATGCCCTGGACAACAAAGAAGTCTGCCCAACTTTCTGAAAAATGTGAAAACTTTTCTTGGGGATCGCAGGGGGCTGTGGGTAGGAGGGTGGGTTTTAAAAGAGGGAAGAACTCAATCTGTTTGTCAGTTCAATTGGTTATTCAATTTAAATTCATACCAAAAAGTCTTGGAAATAAATACTCATAAATTTGGTTCTGTTTCATTCTGTTTCTCACTGCTGCTGGAATCTAAACTCCAACTCGCTGACAGGGTCATTTTCATTAGTCTTAAGTGAAGAGCAGTGGTGTAGCCATACCTCACAGAGCAACCCAGAATTCAAATGATACTGAAGCAACCGCAATTTTCTGATTTTTTTTTTTCTTATGAACAGAAGGTTGATAATTTCTTTCTGTACACAAGGTGAGTGCAGAAATGCCCCTGCACACGCTTTATATGAATATACAGGAAAAGAAGATTAAGATTTTAAATATAGCATATAGCTGAACCATACCTTGCAAATGCAACTGAAACCTTCATTTATCCCTCCTGTGTCTATGTTATCTTTAATTATACAACCATACTATTCACAGGGCAATTGCTCATCAGTGCACAGAATAAAAAGAATTTATTAAATGAGCAGCTATTCTGCCTTGGTTTTTTTTTTCCTGACTGTTTAGTGTCTGCTTCCTCCAAATAGCACCCTATCTGAATTCAGCTATAACATCAGAACTAATTTCCTTCCAGTATTTCCATTCCACTATAGCATTTTATTAGTTGACTGGTGCTAATGAATGTATTTTTTTAAAATTCCTGTGAGTTGAAAGGATTACAAATAAGGCTGAAAGAGATTAAGGTCAAAAGTATATACTGAGTTATGTTCAACTTGAGTTTTTTAAGTACTTGCCATTAAATAGCATTTTGAATGTTCAGAGTGCTAGCTCCCTTGTCTGCAATTGCAAGGGTAAATGTTCAACACTTACATAAATCAAACTGCGGGACTTCCACTCAGCACAAAGAAAAGTACAATACAGCACAAGACTACTTATGAGGAGTTTGATTTAGATGATTTCTGAACTTCACAGAAGCATTTGTGGCAGAATTAGACAGAGAATTAAGTTCTTCAGGCTAGCAATCAGCTGTCTTCACATAATACTTCTTGAAATTTTTTGCCTCATTCCTTTTTTTTTAGTTACCCGTCTTTGCAAGAAATGAGTAGAGAATTTACAGTGACGTGTCACTACATGAGCATGACACGTTCCAGATTTGAATCTTTTCATATATTGAAACAGCAGTCCACTTATGATTACCTCATAATTATCAAAATAATCAGTATAATAATAATCACAAAGGCACAAAGGGACCAAATAGGATTTGCACAGACAGCCTCAATTTGGGTTTATTAAAAACACACTTGCAGGTAACATTTTTGTCTGCAATGTAGCTTCTCACCTTCTAAAGAGGACATCTAGGAAAACAAAAATGTTATCATTCTGCCTCATATTTATAGCCACAGGCAGCAGGGCTGAGACACATTCGTGCACCTCTTGCTTTAACACAGCAGGCGATGGCGGGAGATCATTCTCATTCCCAAGAAGCAGAGGGTGTCAGTAATACCTGCTAACAGCTGGTAAATAGTGACATTGCAAGTCCTTTATTCTACTCCAGTTTAGGAGAACTAAAAACTGGTAAAAACACAGAAGCTGCTGCGAACAGTGTCAGTGGGAATGTCTGCCCAGCTCTGACACAGCTATTCTCTGCCAGGTACTCTCTCTTGACCCACCCAGCTCCTCTTGCTCCATTCCCATGCTTACATCCATCTTTGGGCTTTTCCTTTCAGTCTTGCCCAACTTGACTGCATGGACAGCACTCCTCTCCTCCAGTGTCTGGCTACTTCTCCCATATCCAGACTCTCCACAGACACCCCCTCCAAAGCTCTCCATCATCACTTATTTTCCTGGAGTACCGTGTACAGTTCTGAGCTCCCCCGTTCAAGTTGTGGATGCCCCATCCCTATAATTATTTAAGGCCAGGCTTGATGGTGCTTTGAGCAACCTGCTCTAGTGGGAGGTGTCCCTGCCCATGGCTGGGGGATTGGAACTCGATGATCTTCAAGGTCTCTTCCAACTCTAACCATTCTATGATTCTATGAAGACAGGGAACTACTGGAGAGATTCTAGTGGAAGTCTACAAAGATGATCAAGGGAATGGACCACCTCTCTTATGAAGAAAAGTTGCATCTGTTTAGCCTGGAGAAGAGAAAGACTGAGATGGGATCTCATGAATGTTTATAAATATCTAAAGGGCAGGTGTCAAGAGATCGGGGCAACTCTTATCAGTGGTGCCTGGTGACAGGACAAGGGACAACAGACACAAACTGGAACACAGGAAATTCCCACCCAACATGAAGAAAGCCTTCTTTACTTTGTGGATGACAGGGCACTGGGACAGGTTGCTCAGAGAGATTGTGGAATCTCTTTCTCTGGAAATATTCAAAATCTGCCTGGATGTTTTTCCAGTCCAACCTGCTCTGCTTTGGCAGAGGGGTTAGACTAGCTGACCTCAAAGGCCCCTTCCAACACCTACTGTTCTGTGATTTCCAGTTAGTGTGGAGAGCAAGTCAGCTGTTGCCCTATTAGTACACATTTTTCCTTTGTAAAGATCCTGCTATGCCACCTCTCATCCTCCAGCCTTCCTTCCAGTCTCCTCTCTAATAATTCCATTATCTTGCTGCTGTCATAAGGACTTTACTTGCCATTTAGAGGGCATAAAACCTTGAAAGAGGCCTTGCCAACCTCTACTAAAACAGGGTATTGATTTATTCATCCCTTTTTCTGCTCACAGAATAAAATTTGCCTCTTCTGCTAAAGATTACTCTGTTGACTTGTATTTAGTGTATGATTCCCTTATATTATTTTTCAGTCTGCAGTCCTTCTCCCTACTTAGTAATTCACCAATTATTGTACTTGTGTATTAGATTTTTCCCTCCCAAAGGCTGGGCACTGCACTGACCCTTGGTGAATTTAAGAGATATTTAATGTTTCAGATTCTATTGCAGTAAGCAGCACTAGAAAAATGTTCCCTTACACACTTATGTTTCAAGTGGCCCATTTGCAGATGTCTGCTGCTTGTAACAACTGACAGATACAATTTGGTTACTTAAAATGTAATGATGCTATTTTATCTTTGGAGTAAAATCTCTAATAATTATTGTTTTAATGTGTCTTTTGAATCTCTGATCACTGAATGATCCTTCTACTCTTTAGAACACCACCAGTGAAATAAATTTTTTGATCCAATTCTCCAGGATCCAAAATAATAACCAGCCAACTTGCTCAGGGTTTCTCTGCCCCTTTTTACCTCCTGCCAGGCAAAGTTTTGCCTGGGCTCTATCTCCCTCTGATACCACCTCTCTCATTCACTTAGGCAAGTTCACACGCTCTGGTGTATGATGACACAATTTGAGGAAGCACCTTTATCTAAAGTGTGTCAAATTTGATTAAAAAGCTGCTGACAGATGAAGTGCTTTAGGGCACTTCATAGATACGTTTTTCTGGCAACAAGACCAGGTTGGTGTGTGGCTGTGTGGCTCTGGGGACCAAAGAAACAGGGGCCTGAGTGTGGCAATCAGCTGTGCCCACAAGTGTGTCAAAGTGGAGGGCCTGTCAGGCAAACACTCTGGAAGCGTGGACACAGGACATGTCAATTTAGTATAAACAATCTGGAGAATAAAATATGTTTGAAAAGCTGGAAGTATGAAAAAAAACCAAAAGGTCAGCTTCAGCTGACAAACTCTGGTATATATCCTCTACAGCTTTCATGCTTTTAGAAATATCTAGTGACCCTTGTCTCCAATAAAGTTGTGCCAAGCCTCAAAGACTACACTGAAAAGCTGTACTGCTATTTTTTTGTGTGCGTGGTAGAACTAAAGTATGACTTTTGTGAAAAAGCTAAAGTTCTGCCTTTCCTAGAATCATAGAATGGTTAGAGTTGGAAGGGTCATCAAGTTCCAACCCCCCTGCCATGGGCAGGGACACCTCCCACTAGAGCAGGTTGCTCAAAGCCCCATCCAGCCTGGCCTTGAACACCTCCAGGGATGGGGCATCCACAACTTCTTTGGGCAACCTGTTCCGGTGTTATTCATATAAGAATATAACACAGCCAGAAGACTTTTCTCCAGGTTTCACTGTTTCTAGTGAGGGCATTTCAGAATCACTGTCACTAGGCTATATTTTTTTCTTTTTTTAATGTTCAGATAAACTAGCAGAATCCTACCATCTGAAAGCAAAAGGTTAAATGCACTCAATAGATTGGAAAAGGGAGTTTCAGGAAGTGCTGTCAGATTCTTACACTTACCTCCAGACTATTTCAAAGGTAAATGCCAGCAAAAACACAGGAATCAGTCATAAATCTTCTTTCATCAAACCTTTATAGGACTTTTATGAGTTCATGGGTTTCTTTTATTCTTGGACAAGCCCTCTTTCCAAATATTTCAGACACACATATTAAGACTGCAGTTTAACCAACTAACTAAAGCTTCATTAAATTCCTAGGAAAATCTCTCGATGATCAACATGAAACAAGAAATTTTAAACTGAAAGTGTACCTTTAAGGGGTACACTGTATTAAAAAATGAACTTTTGAAACAAAATGCTAGAAAAGCCACATATGGTCTCAACAGGGATATCAGAGGGCTCTAGGCCACAGGCAAATAAACCCTGCTGAAATAAAAGCACACTACTAAAGTAGTGTTTTAAAGGTCATCAAAGTGCTTGCAGATTTTTTTGAACCAACCGATATAAAGCACTGAGAAAAGACAAAAATCTTTTCCCAAGGAGTCTACTAGGCCATCTATGGGCCACCCTAAGTCAGCTCCTAGTAAGAACGTAGGAAAAGGAGCAGGCAGAGGTGCAAAGCTCAAAGACACAGTATGGGCAGCAGGGAAGGAACTAGACACTTGGGACAATTTGATATCTGCATGTAAAAATGCTCATGTACTTGCCCCACGTTTGAATTATCCACAGCTCCTTGTTCTTGCCCCAAAACAATTAACCCTAGGAACAAAGCTCTGCAGTGCTTGGACTAACAGGGTACAGTCAAGAGCTCAGTGAAATTTAAAAAGAAAAAAAAAAAAAAAGGAAAAAAAAATTAGTTCCTAAACATACAGATCCATTTGTGCTTAAGCCAGTGTCATCAAACCAAACAACTAGCACACAGGACCTCCACAATCACAGTACCATGAGCAGATCAACTTCCTTGAAGGTCACAGCTAGCCTGCAGGATCACCAGCAGACAGAAACCAGTCCAAGAGTGGTACACAGCGTGTTGTGGAGCCACACTTGAATTGCAGCTGAAAAGACAGCCACCAGACCTACCTGATGTCCATGTGCCAGGAATATGCATTGCAGAACTTCAAATACAACTTGAAAGTGTAAACAGTGTAACAGATTGGAGAGAAGCACATGTCTGAGTGTTACCTATCAAAGGACAGGTGACAGAAGCATCACAGAAGGCAAACAAATATTCGGTCTGAAAACACATCATGCCATAAAAGAAGGGCTGTATTTCACCTGCAGAGTTGGGCTAAGTATCCAGAGCACTCGAGTGCTGTCAGGCCAACAGAATATCTCCTGTGCTTTGTAACTTGTTATATACTCTTCTTTCTCTGTTAAGAAAAATTACTAACAAGTTATGTCAAATTGTGGTCTTGAGAGGTCTGAACCCAAGCAGGAGAGACACAGACCTCAAAGTAGCATTAGTTTGTCCTTTCAGTCATAATGGAGGCAAGATGGATGCACAGAAATATGATGCCTCACAAAATCTGGGTAATCTGGGTGGAAACATTGCTCCAGCTGAGGCAGTTGACTCATACTTGTTCTCTGGAAAGTGCTGAATTCAGCTCTGCATGCCAATTCATTCTGTGACTATTAATGAACAGTAAGCCATGTGGTAAACATGTTAAGAGTTTGAAACAGAGTAGTGACGTTTGTCAATGCCATGTAGCTTGTTCGTTAGGTGTGTGCTTGCTTTATAAGGCCAGGTCCTGTTGACATCCAGTGAAATAAAATGTAACTTATCTATTGCATTTGTCATGGAGGATCTCCAGAAACAGAAAATTACATGTTCTAAAAATATAGTTGAAAGTGTAAGGAACAGAAAATAAAACTAATAAAAACAGATTGCTACAATTTGAGATGGCCCCATCAAACTGATTTTAAATTTCTTAGATCCTACATCTCTCCTTCCTTTCAAGGAAGGAAGGGAACTGTTCAGCATCTCCCTAAATAACTCCTAGACATCACTTCTGAAAATTTAGTTTCAAAGCCTACAAAGGCTGTCATTTTTCTTTATGTCCAAGGAGTAGTAACTTCAAATTTCTGCCAGATCAACCAGTCTTGCTCTCCCTTCATTTCTGGCCATAGACACTGAAGCCCAGAGTAGCAAATTAATGCTGTTCAACAAATACTCACAAGACTTCAGGCTAGGGAGGAAGTGAGAAAATGCAGAGTGAAGGAGGAAGGATCCCAACTGTGTGACTACAATGGCTTACTAATGTATCCAAGGTAATAGTGACGAGAAATGTGACAGGGAAAAAACTCTTTCAGTAGTAGCTTTCAGTAGATCAGACTAATGGTTATATTACAATGGTATAAAGTATTAAAGTAGCAGATTGAAAAACTAGATTGAACTATTTTCCTCGTTCCTCTGATTGCAGACTGCAGAGCTTTCTTCCTTTCTTCATGCACCAGTGTCTCAATCATTAACCAAACAGTAAATAGCAAGTTTTACATATCTACATTACCTAAATTATACAAAAGCAGCTAAATGATTCATTCAGAAAATGTCCACATAAAAATTTGCATGTGCTGACTATGCAATCAATAATAAGCAAAGACAGCATGGCTCATGAAAGATAGGAAATACATTTTTGTGGTCAACTGCATATAATAAGTGTTTACAAAACTGCTTGACATTTTTGGGGGTAACTTATGCAGTAATGTGTGAGAAACTCATGCACTTGACTTTTGTGTTGGTGATAACTTCATTTCAAGACACCTTGCATCTATTTGTGCCATTTCTTAATCCTCTCAGCAACAGAGAATAAACTGAAATGCATCAGAGGTGCCACACTATAGTATCTCATTAATCTTCTCACTTTTTATTGTTGGTAGACAGTAATTGCTCCCTGCTCTATAAATTACAAAGGAGGGAAAAAGCCTATTAGACAAATTCACGCAGAATTAAATATACAGTATTATGGATGGACACAGCAGTTGCACTTCTGTCATGACATTCAAAAATATGTTATTACCTGTTCACATGGGACACTAATAATACCAGTGTACTAAACACAAGGAGTCTCTGCTCAATCTTAATTATTTTTTTTGCAGATATGCACATTTGTAAATGAAAGACACAAAAAAAAAAAAAAAAAAAAAAAAAAAACCAACCCAAAAAGCACTCGGGTTTCAATTTCTGTTTGTTGCATCATATTCTTTAATGGCTACCTATGGCAGAAAAAACATCCATTTACTCATTTCTGGCCAAAATATTCTCTGCTGTATACAGTTGAATGTTGGAAGTGGATGTTGCACTAACCTTGTCACGGCAAACCCAGTATGACCCAGCCCAAGCCCTGAAGATCAAGAGGCAGCTCAGTGGAGCTGAGGCTGGTGACCAACTGCAGCACATCCCACCTCGTGTCGCTGTTCTGGGATACCATCATAACCACTTGGCTCCTCATGGCATTAACACTAACAGTAGCCAGAAGCTATGACTCATCGTTCTTCAAAACAACCTAACACTTCCTCACACCACAATGGTCCCAAAAGTTTCCAACACTCCATATTTCAGATATTACTCTTCCAGAAAATTATCTGAAAGACCACCATGTTAGGACACAACACCAGGCTGCTGGCTGTCTAGACTTGTTGTGGTATGAATACAAGCACAGTTAATGCTTGATTTTCAAACAGTTCGTGTATTCAAAAGTTTATCAAAAATATCCTGTAAGGCAAATAGGTCAATATTTGAGTTACTGCCCAAAGGTCTCTAATCTTTTATTTTGGCTTTAATTTCATTCTAAACTTAATAAAAATATTTTGAAATATTAATAACAGGTTTTGAATTGTACAGTCTTTTTTCATATGGCTCCATCTAGCATCTCAGGCACTTATTTTTTTAGACATCCAAGCTTGAAACCACAGTCACTTGATTTCACATACATATTTATATAGATTTACAGATCACTAAGCTAAATAATTCTAACCAACAACAGTCTGTTGCCAAATCCAGGACCCAAAACTAGTTTCAATCAGATTATCTTGGAAGGTATAGCACATGAAATGGAAAGACAAGACAACAGAGCAGTGATTCTGACTGAAGATTTTGACACAATTTCTTTGTGTCTGCATTCTTCAGCATCAGAACTGCTCTGCAAAACTGGTGGGAACTATCACACGAGATATACTCTTGCTTCCTGTTTTCACTTGCTGATAAAATATGGAGAATCCTTTGCATTCCTGCCCAAGAGCTCAGCTCCTCCCTAGCTCCGCACTCAGGAGCACACATCCCACAGGAACAGAGCATCAATGCAAGTGTGTGCACAGCAGCAGGCTCTGAAAAGGTAGGTATGCAAAACCCTGCATCATGGTACAATGAGAAGGCTTGAGGCTGCATGTGCTCCTGAGTCAGGAGATGAGAAAAAAAGACATAGGAAAAGAGAGATATAAAGAACATCCCACTCCTGATAGGACGCACCTCTGCAGACTCACAAAAATCCACCAAACACAACAGGTGTCAAATCTTAGTTGAACTTATAATGTATGGTACATATTGGTACCTGCAAGTAGGTTTTTGTTTAGAGTTGATTCATATTCAAATTACCTCCTAACAAATGGTTTGGGTTCTGTTTTGTTTAGGGAGATGGGAGGTACTTTACTGAACTTGTCAGATGGAATTCGACTAAACCTCGTTATACATGTGCAGATACAAAAAGCACAAGGGCAAATTCTCAGACAACAAATTCAACTCGCTCAAGTTTTGTCTTAAGAGCTAAAGCAAAAACAATTTCAAGTTTAGCAGCAAGATTCTTAATGCAGTATTTTCTTCCTCCTTTAAATCCATCAGTTTCCCTCAAAGACAGTTTTTAGTAACTACAAGGATGTAATAAGGTATCCTTGCTAAATTAATAAATCACAACCATTCAATCTTTTGTTATGGAAGCAGTATGCTCACACAATTACAATCAGAAAATACAGTTGAAATTATCTTATAGATTAGATCTATGCAAAATCTTATTCAATTGGAATTACTCATCTCGAGTAGGGTGTTGATTTATTTCAGTATTAGGCTTCAGCTGACAAAATGAGGATTAATATCTGATCTGTGTACCGGCATTTGTGCTGAACTTCAATCTCAGAAGCTTTTACTGCATCATCTTGTACATGCCTTCTTCCTTTTATACAGCAGCTATGCATGTGTCTAATGGTAGAAACATAGCACCTCACATCCTCAGAACAACCAAGGATTAAACAGGCAAAGAAAATAGCTTGAGAGTGCTGATAGTACCAAGATGGGAATCTAAGGAATAAAACTAGCTCTTCAATTTAGTGTTCCCCGTGACAATTTTAATACAAACAAAAAACCCGGAAAGCACACTCTATTCATTTCCCAGTCTCAGAAATACCTGTTCTAAACATTTCTGTAGTGATTCCCACATAATGATTTACAGTACACGGTAAATAAAACCTCCATTCCTTGACTCCTTGGCATACTGAGATCACTCAGGTTAATAGTAAAGCTAGTGATTTCAAATTTATTAAGCACTGAAATACTTCCTTTCCATTAGATCCATATTTCTTCTTTTATTTCTACTTGATATAATTTACTTGGATTAATTTATGTCTAACATTACACTCTCTAAGGAGTCTTGGTTCTCACAGAAAGTGTTTTGAATCTCTCTCACATTCAGAGAGGTAAAGTTGCAATCAAACTCTGATACTGAATCTGGGATTCAGAACTGGCCATAAGACATAAACCTCATCCTTACTTTTTAAAATTTAGCCCTTGATGTCATTGGAAAAGGACTAAGTAGTCAGCAGATACAGACTTGAGGAATTTCTCTGGGACAAGGAAATTTTCCCCAAGTAATCTAGTATCAAGTCTACCCTACAAAGATCACCTTGAAACTCCACTAGGTGCTACATGACTTAAACGTGGCCATCATCAGAAGTCATGAAGTGGAGCTTTTAGAGACCTGTTCTCATATTTTTTTACTGTATCTCCCCTCTAAAAAGACAACTCATTTTGCTCTGTTCTCCTAGGTTTTAGTTCTGGAATACCCTAGAGGGACAGGGCAGAAGTGGGACCAGTCTCTTAGACAATGAAGCTTTCAGGTTGCTTGCTATTTCCAGACAGATCTATATTTGTTGACAATGAAGGGAACTAAAGAGAGAGGAAACAAGGCATGTATGAGTCAGAGAACAGGTCATACATGAAAACAGCTTGAAGCTATTAGTACCTAATGCTACCATTTAATAAATAATGAAGATGCTGGTGCTAGCCATACAGCAAAGATTTAGATCTTCTTGAAAAGGCAGTCTCTGCCTAGGTAATTCAATTAAATGCTCTGGGGGGGGAGAGGAGTGGAGGGGTGGTGGCTTACAGGCAGCATTTAATATTTGTTTATGCCCTGGTTTTTGTACTGAAACGCATCTCAACACATCTCTCCCTCTGAAGAGTAAGGTCTTCAGCACTTCACTGAAATGAAAACAGTAAAATCCTTTATCTTAAGTAAAGATTACAATGAACTGAGGGTCGTATCTGAGAGTTCACATCAGAAGGAAATGAGAGAACATGAAAAACTGGTGCATTAGTTCCTTGCTTCTGTGCCATTATCCCTTACCTACCTATGAAATAAATAAATGCAAGGTAGCTGAACACAGAGTTCTGTATAAGGACTGAAATGGAAGTGTATTTCTGCTGTATTTTTTCTGAGAAAGATGCTAGGTATTCATGATTAACAAGCCTGTAAGCCTTTTTTTTTTTAATCCATATACTGTGTTTAGTAATATCATTGTTAGTTTCCAAAATCATACTTATTGACTGAGCACTTACTCAATTTTTTGGATGTTTTCACTCTTGCTTATATGTAGCCTCATGTCTTTTTTTCTTATTCAAACTTGCCTGAAAACAGTCTTGTCAATTTTCCACATGTGATTTTCAACAGCACTTTTCATTATAAATCTTGGGGACTTCACTAGTACCAATGAAATTTTATTCATAGGGGTCTTGTGTCATAAATCAGTAGTATCTTCATTTCACATGTTAGGACATTAAGCAGCAAGAGAAAGATATATGCACACTAGTTTAGTTCAATCGTGTTTCAGCTTTGGGAAGGCTGATATCACAATCTCACTGGTGCAACTCTACTGTATTTTCCCTATATGCATGAGAAATACCAAGACTTCAAAAAATTTAAGCAATCAACACCCAAGGCAGGATCTCATTTAGTACTGAGTGGCAGCTGGTGTTTCAGGAGTGCTGGAAGCTCCTATCTACAGCACTGACCTCTGCCACCTGGTCTATTGAATGAATCAACAGCTGGGCTTCTGTGTAAATCTGTAATATGAATAAAATGTGAAAATTTCACATATCTATTGGGAGGAAGATTGCTCTATGCAGGTCCTGCTCCATATTCCCTGTTTCTCCCTGTCAGCCTTTTTATTTCCCTATGCCCTGCAACATGCACTTGTTCTGCTTCAGTCCTGTTTAGAGCCCCTGCCTCCAGTCCAAGCCTCAGTCCCTGAATACCTTTCAGTCCCACTCTTTATCTCCAGCTCACTCTTTATTCTGGAGTTTCTCCTTCAACTTTACTTTTCTGATCCACTCCAGGCTCTTCCAAGTCCTCATACACTCAAAGAATCATAGAATCATCCAGGTTGGAAGGGACCTCCAAAGGTCATTTAGTCCGACCTCCCTGCAGTCGCAGGGACACCCCCAACTAGACCAGGTTGCCCAGGGAAATACACTATGTATTTTCTCCCCCTAGAGCACCCTCTTCTCTTCCTCTCTGTGTGTTCTATGTGCTAGTTCACAACAGCCTGCTACAGCACCTCAGCAGAAGTTCATAGTTTATATCTTACCAGAACGACCAGATCTCTTCACTGGTCCCATTCTGCTCTTCAACAAGACCACCATCATTTACTACTCCTCCCATCTTTCCACACTGCAAGCTTTGTTTTTTCCTGCAATTTGCTGATGGGACTTTTGCTAAACTCTATAGAACTAATAGATGAAGCAGAAGAACATTAAAAGCAAAAGAGACCATTTTCTCATTCCCAGTGCAGTGAGATACAGGCTGCACAAACAAACCATAAGGTCGGTGAATAATGACTGGACTTCTAGTCTCAACAGGTTTTTAATAGCAGTTCAAATTTGTCCAGGTTCTAGTAACATTCCTGTGCAATCAACACTGAAGTGGATATTTCATTAACAGGGATGAAGGGAGAAATTGCACCTCTAGCAAGTGGGAAGAAAGGGGTATGCAAAGTGGTGGACACACTGCAAAACAAATCTCCCAGTTAACAGGGCTGAAGAAATGACCCAATAGGAATCTCATCAAGTCCAATACTGGAAAATGCAGACCCATGCACCTTGGATTGAATAACCCCCTGCAGAAATGCAGAAGGGGCTGGAAAGCAGTTCCGCAGAGCATGGTCTGAACAGTGAGATGCTTCAAGAGTTTATAATTTAAATTTGTGTAGGTTTTCTGGGGAAATCAAACACAAGTAAACCTCACTTGCCAGCATCCCCAAACTACCAAATACCAGAGCTATATCTATAATACAAAGGTATCTAGGCTGCCCAATGAAGTTTCAGGGTATTTACACATGAGTGTAGCAAAATTTAGTTTCTTTTCATGATACTTAGAAAGTTGAGCCTTTTTTTGTCAAAATGCTAAAAAGAAATATTATCCAAAGTAAACACAGAAAATACAAGCCAAAGCTGGACAACACAAGTAACCAAGAAGAGAGGAACCTAGGCAGACTTAGTAACAAGCAGTGTTACTAGGGCTGTCTGTAAAGTGGAGTTTTGCTCTGGGGTGTTTAATATTTTCTCTGCAGAATCAGATTTATTTCCACTTTTTTGGGGCATTCCATTGCTTCAATCTAGAAGAAATAGTAACAACTTATCAACAAATAACCTGCTTTAGCAACATTTGACTTTTTAAATTGCAGAATGCCTGGCAAATATTCTTAATACATTCCTCTTATATTTGTACTGATTCTGAATATTGCTGCCATTAAAACTTTCAGCTGTTTTTTTTTTTTTTATATGGGTTTCTATCTCACCACTTTTCTCCATGAAGCAAATTAGATTGCTCCCAGATTTTTAATATTCTGCTGAACTGCTATTTCCAGGATTTGCATGCTTCATCTCTTATTGGTACCCTTAAAGATAAAAATTAGGATTATCTTTCTCAAAGCATGGCAAGACGAAGCTATAAATACCTTTGAACCCATATGTTCTCAATAATCCAAATCGTGAAAAATGATTACTAGGTAAGAAACACGCCACATGGGCTCATATGCTGGCAATGCACACATCTTTCCTTGCTTGTGTTTATCAATCCAGCTGAAGTATGAGTATCATTTTACTGCAGAATGGAAGCAAACAGACAAAGCTGTTTTTGACATATTATCTCTCCAAAGATATCTAGCTTTGGTGCACACTCTCAACCACAGTATTCTCTGCCACCGCTACATTTCCTGGATACAGGGATTCTGTAATATGTAATTTGAAACAGGGATCTTACTGTCAAGTTCAAGTTGTAAGTAATAACCAGAGCAAGGAACACTTATTTGAATTAATTTTCTTTAGACAGCACCTGACACAAGTTACTGAATAATGACTAGATAGCAGCATGATCATGATAGCTCAGTAAAACAAATGTTTTAAGGACACTTACTAGCTTTATGAACTGAAAACACAGATGATGAGGTATTACATGACATTTCATTTTTGCCAATGATCAGATTTTATAGTACTTGTCTTCAATAGTAAAACTAATTGATGATTTTTAGAGTTACCACCTTCAAAGCTTCCATCTGTTTATAGATCAACTGGAAGAGAAAAAGTGTAAGTTTCTACAAAATGGAATATTTATCATGGACTTAAGAATGAATAGATCTTGTCTCACAAGCCTGAATTATGTATAAAGTGAAAAAAATTAAAACACTAAAGGGAAATAGAAAGCAGTAGGTATATATATATGTCAATTTTAACAGGGCTATGTGTAAAAACAGCAGTGGAGGCTACGTGAGTTTCCCAGTTTTATGATTTAAGACATGGGGCCTAAATTTTATGCCACGTCTTCTCCTGCAGCTGCTGCTTTCTGGACAGCATTTTCCTTACTACTTTTATTCATCATGAGCTGAGACTTTTCCTGTGTTGCCGTAAATTTCCCTTCCCCTTTCTTCCTAGATTTGACACACTCTTTGTAGCATCTTAACAAGCTTACCAGTCGTGTCTTAGCAGCACAAATCAGTACTGAAGTAGGCTGTGGTGATCAACACTGTGTTTCTGCATGATAGTAAGTACTAAAATAAGAAGGAAGACTGGAGGTAGCAATCAAAATGGGCATTTGTACCACAAATTGATGAGACACTGTGAAAATCTTCAAAGGAGAAATACATCTTTTCCCTAGAAAATCAGTTAAAAGTGGTTTCCCTATATGGATATGATGATCACAATGGAAAAATACACTGCTTACTCGCATATCTAATGAATGGAAAGTGAAATGCACAGGCATGAAATGCAGTCCAGTGCTGCCTAGGTGCTCACCGATGTGTCATCCTCAAAGGGAGAGGAAGCCTCTCCCCTGCCTTGTTCAACACTTACTCTGCATAGATGCTGCCACCTGCGTCCTGGGGAGGTAGGTCTTGACACCTGGCAGCATTGTGAGACAGCAGCACATGGAAACAGCATGTGATGTATTCCACCCATGTTATCTGACTGGAGATGGACTCACTCCTGGAACAGTTGTCATAGACTGAAATTCTACCCAGTAGAGGTGAAATAGTTACATTCAAAGCTGTTTATAGCTAGTCACCAACTGCTTGTTGAAGAAGTCCTCTGAGTTACTTCTGACTTTCAACTTTTACTGTTATTTTTTCATTTACTAATGGCTTCCATGCAGTGACAAAAAGGGAGGCAACTTTTCTTATTTATATAGATTCTGGTTGACATGTCATCGGTTAAGACTGTCACTGCAATGGTTGGAAGACCACTGGAATTGTTATAGATATTTTTAAATAGTATTTATTTATGTTTACAACAGAGATATTTAAGCTCCATATTTTCGGAGGACCATTTTTTCATTTTTTAGTAAAAATTTAAAATAAAATGCCCAGATCATTCCTTAATCCAGTCTTGTTATCAAGGAAGATCATCCTGTAGATTCAAGATCTTCTTGTCTCTAACAGGTATCGTTGCAAGTATGTGGTAGGTTAAATTTGGTAGGCAGTATCTCACATGGTCATAGTCTTGCACCAGAAGACATATCTTGAGTGAGATGATGTAAGAACCCTCTTAGCAACTGGAATCTGAGCTTGGCAGAAAAGCCTTGTCTTGTCCAGTGTCACATTAATCATGGTTCCTAATGAGCTGTGGTAAACAATGACCTTCTGCGGTTCACTGGGAAGGCCTCACAAATACATAGGGATAGTGTACAACCTTAGATGTGACTTCTCTCTGTATAGCAAATTTTATAAACAGTCATAGAATCATAGAATAGAGTCATAGAATCATCCAGACCGGAAGGGACTTCCAAAGGTCATCTAGTCCGACCTCCCTGCAGTCGCAGGGACACCTCCAACTAGACCAGTCCTCATAACGAATGTAACAAAAGCAATACTTTAAATGAGAATGCTGAAGGACAACATCTCCACTGTAATCTCAGTTCTGATGTCTGAATAGATAATAGAAAATTCCCTGCAGAGAAACCAGGGAGATCATTATTAGTGTCAGTGTTTCATTCTCAACAATATCAAACTATCAAAATTATTAAAATATTAATTTTTTAGAAGAAACTAATGCATTCCAGTTGCAGGACTCTTCTCTGCCTTTGTTTGGAGATATGTGTTAGCTCTGGTTGGCCTTTCTTGTTGGTTTAATAAAAAAATGTTGGCAATTGCTGTTCACTTTGCAATTGCTGAAGGAACCGGTGCCAGCAACTAATGCTTTCCCTATCAGAGCAGATATGGCCAGCAATGTTTGTTGTTTCAATAGCCTCAGAGCAAGAGTGATCAAGGCCAATGACACCGAGTCAATTCCCCATCTCCTCTCAAGGGACATAGTGCAGTGTCTATCTGAAGGGAGGTTACAGGTGCTGACGCTTCTAATGCTAAGAAACAGGAAACATATGGGTGGGATTAATTTCATGTAACTTTGGACATCATTGGGCATCATCCAGTAGATATCTGTAACAGACTGAGTCCCTTTAGTCATCTTTTATAATACAGAAGAGAAATTCACACTTTTAGAGCATATCACACCTGATTTACTTTGAAAAGAGACAATGTGCATGTGTGTTCATAGTGCCCCTTTCTCTCTGTGTCTCCACAGACTAAGAAGGGAGTCCAGGTGAATGTTTGATGCTGTTGTTGATGCCACATGCCACTTGAAGTGTTCTGGGTGATGACCCCCAGTGACACCCACCTCTTACTCAAAAAAGGTATAGCTATAGAGTAGGTCCTGTGTCATATGTCTGTTAGACCCATATGACCCTACTGCTTCTCAAATAGCACCAGATGTGTTAGGAATGGAAAACTGAATAAAGACCTGGGTGTCCACATTTAGTCAAATTAACACCATCCACACAGACTGCCTAAACAGCCATGGTTTTAGCCACAAGTTTCAAATCCACATGGGAAGGACTTGGTATATAGCCATAGCTCACTTCTTGGGTCTGTGGTTTAAAAAAAAAAATAATAAAAAAAAAAAGTACATCTGCTAAAAAAAGAGAAGAAAGTTTTCTTCAATAAGTACAAAACTTTGGAAAGGAAGCTTAGAGAGAGCAGGTGATATCCATCTCCCTGTCTTGGCAGAAATTAGGACAATGAGGAAGCGTCACAGGTCCTTTACCCCTTTCCACCACTGCCTGGCCTTATCCAGGAGCACAAGGAGGCAGAGAACACGTGTTCCTCAACAGTACAGGTTGCAGTTTACGGTGCAAGCACACTTGCAGCAGGATCCACATCAGCACATTCTCTAAGAGCTGCAGAAACAGCAAAGTTGGTTTGTACAAGTCCCTCATAATTGTAATGTATATCTTTGAACATTTAACAGGCTTATCTTTACAACATTTCCATGAGATAGGATAACTCCATGTTTTCCTGTATCTTTTGTTACAGTCATCTATTGCTGTAAAATTGTTAAAGATACCAGTACAAGCTCTGACAACAGGAACACTCCATGTGCTCAAGGAACCACCTGAACACTCAAACTGTTTAAGACAGGACCTCAGAACAGATACTTTAGAGGAAAAAAACAAAAAACAAACACACCCACTCCAATATTTTATAGTACTCCATGTTATGGAATACCTCATAGTATACCTCACACTACTTCATACTCACTAAAAGGAAAAAAGGCATCTATTTTTTGCATTCATTGTAACATTCTTTTAATTTTAAAATTTACAAAAAATCCTCTTTGTTTAGAACTAAACTTGAACAGCTAGAAAGATTCATAATGAACCAGACAAGGTAAAAAAATACATATTAGGTTAAGCAACTGTTTTTCAGACTGATGGATTTGTGAATTATAGCCGAAGAGGGATCAATCTACTTTTCTAATCTTTCTCAGTTTTAGCAAATGTTGAAAATTAAAGCTGTGATCATACTGACTGGAACAGCCGGCTTAAAAAGTTTTGGTGTCAATTTCAGTATAAGAATTGGGACTAAAGCTGAATAAATACTTGATTATATCAGCCTGAACCCAGAACCTGAGGTACTAGAAGATACAAACTATCCACTTAAAGTGAGGAAGCAACGATGATTTTTCTTTTCATATTTCCATTTGAACACTGATTTACACAGCTTCTATCACTCACTAGACACTGACAAACAACTCCTCAATCACCTGGTAGATGCAGTCCATTTTTACACGGGTTTTGGCCAAATTTGGAAGCAGCACTAAGAACAGGCTACAGAGGGCTTGAAATACATGCACGATTTTGCTTCAGATCTGAGAAGTGCAAACTCAGTGGGATGAAACTGCAACATCATACAGGGGCAGAATAAAAAAAAGATTCATCTTTCCTGTTGCTTATAAGTTACTGAGATAAATTAGCTACTGAAAGTCTCCTTGGTTTTACCCAGAATGAACAAAAAAACAACCAAAAGCACAAGGAAACAATCAGAAATGGCCAGAAATCAAATATAATAGTTAAGAACAAAAGAAATCTTTCATTTAGCTTACCCTAATATCCCTAAGCACATCATTTCCTGTGATACTAAACTACTAGTCAGCATTTAATAAAATAAACCCTACTATAAAAGTGATTGAGAAAATAAAATATATGTTACATTTGAAGATAATTAAAAAAATAACCAAGACTGTGCCTTCTCCCTCTTACTTGAAGATACTAGTACTGCAAGATAAGAGAAAAGTATTTTAGTTTGGCTCCCTATAAAAACAGCCACAAGGTCAGACATAAAAGTCCCCAAGTCAGAGATGGCACAATTTGAATTAATTATGCCCCTTCTCTTTCAAATTCTGATGTTCCATGATTTAGAAACTCCAGAAAGGATGAGATTGGTATATTTTTTTTGTATACTTTACAAAATCGTTCTTTTCTCTATCTATTGTTAGGTTCTTCAGCTAGATATAGAAGTCTGTCATTATCCTGCAATAGCCTTTTGGGAAAGGAAACGTAGTTTGAAAGAAATAAAATATAACTTCCGAATTAGCCCATGCAGCTATATATTTGGCTATAGCCAGTATGGTTTTGAATACTTGTTAACAAAATCAGATAAGATTAGATGCTTTCCTTACCACATATGGTAAGTTCTGAATTTTGTGACTGGAGATTTTTAACACTTTATCTAATTATTAACAGAATATAATTTCAGCTCAAATTGACAATGATTACTTATTGCTTAGGTAACATTACTTATTATAGAACCAGGCAGCCATATCGTAAACTCATAATCCATTTCAAATTTCGTTAGGGCTTTTGGTTTAAGAACTTTTGCCTGTACCACTCCTAGTGGTAGGTTGTTTCAGAAACTCTCCATTTTGGTAGTTAGGAATCTTCCAATCTCCAGCATCATTTGGTTCATTGTCAGATTACACTGCCCCGGATTTTTTTTTTTTTTTTTCTTTTTTTTTTTCCCATAATCCAGTTGAAAATGATGACATTAGTGAAATGAACAAAGCAAATCGCAGATTCATGCATTACAATATTTTTTAAAGAACTTGTTCTTAAACCCTATGATTAGATGTTTAATTATTTCCCAGACACTGAACGCTATTGACATTATTTTCACAGACTATTAGTGATTGGATTTGTGTCAAAACACAAAAATAAAACCTACTATTTAATGATGTGAGGTTGATAACTTGGTAAATACAATCTTGCAAAAAGAAAAATAAAAGCAATGCTTTTATCAATTTAATTCCAACAGTACATGCCTGTTAACAAGAGATAATCATAGCAAACACTTTGATACACTTTTCTTATTACCACATAAGATGTGCTTTACAGAATTATGGCTGGAAGGGGCCATTAAATCATTTGTTTAACACTGCAGGCAGATAAACCACTTGCATATCCAAGATCATAAATTCACTTAATTACTGTCCTATCAATTGCATACGACTAAAACACATCTCCAAAGGAGCCACCCACCCTTGATCAGAAATATCAGGAAATGGATAATCCAGCACTGACCTTATGTTTGCTCCAGTAGTTAAAAAGAAAAAGCCCATTAAATTTATTTAAAAGTGCCTCAGCTCAATTCACTGATTAAAAATAAAAGGACATTACTTCCATACTTAGACTTCTATTTCCAGGTAAATCTTGGTTTTGATTCCTCCTGAAGTAAAATACTCTGACTATAGTACATTTTCTGCCTGCTTATTTCAACTTCACAAACTCACTACTCCACTGTTTACACATCTAAGGTCGCTTAGGCACTTTTCACGATAGGTTTGCGCTGGACATTCATGTAAAAAAAAACCCTTTAATCTAGTGCAGTTTCACTCTCAAGTCACCAGTGATAATTCAAGATCTTTATGCTCTGACATGTATTCATTCTTCCTAGAAGTACTGTATTTGGTTGCTCTAAAACACATTTTGTTTGAACCAATTCAGTTAACAGATCAATGTATTGGATGGGCTGACACAACCGTTACCTATCATTTCACAAGTCTTTATTCCATCTGCTTTCCAAAATTGATTAATCATTTGCAAAAAGTGGAATCACATCATCTGTTTTTCAAGGATCAGATTCTGCTACCAGAGTCCTACACAGACTGAGTTAGACTGTCTTTAAGGATATATGTTGCTGTTGCTGGAAACGTATTATATTGTGCAAGTAAATCTGTCAGAGTCTGCCCTTGACAGGACAAGAATAACTTGCTTTTATTTTTTCAGAGTCATTCCATTTCTAGCAAACTCACCTGTATCTCCCAAATAAAAAGATACAGGCAGCGTTTAGGAAAAAAAAAATTTACATGTAACTATTCCTTTTGATTCACCAAAGCCCAGTATAATAGGATGATGCAAAACTATGGTATTAATACTGCACAAACATTAACAGTGTAGGTATTGGTGTATATTACCACATTTTCTGGGAAGCTACAGTTCTATTAATTTCTACCAATTCAGAAATTACGTAAAAGTTTTCACAACTGAGAATAAATATTTAAACCAAGGGAAATTATTCCCCCCTTCAAATAAACTTTTGTCCTTCTATTTCAGACCAAAAAAAAGTAACCCTTCTTTTGAGGGATAAAAATGCAGAACCCCCAAAGAAATCAACTTCTTAAATGCAACATGCCAGATTTATGGTTAGCATATCTTACCCTCCAATGAAAAAAAAATGCAAGTTAATATGGACGCAGCTCTTAGGATAGCTCATGAAGGTAGCTACTAACAGAAATGCTGTCACCGACTCAGCGCTAACAGTTTGATTAGGAAGGATATTGTGCTTCTGAACTACTTCCTATATAAGCCACTTCTCACACTGTAAAGGAAGCCACAGGAGGAAAATACTATTATTACCAGCTCCGAGCTGAACACCCAACCACTCACAGCCAGAAATGTGTGATGGTGGAAGTCTTTTAGTATTTCTAATACATTACAACAGGGAGGTTGTTTGCCATTCCTTAATCAATTATGATTTCACGTTTTCCCAGAAAACATTTGTACTCATTATGCAATTTGTTTCTCATTTATGTAAGGTTTTCAAAATTTACATCCCAGAGTCACAATGAGCTGTAAATTACAGTTTTGTTTTATTCTACCGTAGTTTTTATGGTTGAGATATGATGGATAATCCAATTAAATCACATGGTCCTTTACACAAAAAGAAAAGATTAGGGCATGCAGGTTTTCACATCTTAATTTTCTTAGCTCATCTGCTTAAAGAAGAAAATAGAAATTATCTGTAGCATTTACCTGTAGAAGGCTGGAGGAGCAGCTTCCCTCATCCCAAAGCTGCCCTGTTCGTTTTCAAGGTAGTAGGGTACCTGTTGGCTGTGATGATGGATGAAGGGTGAGAGCTGGGGCGCCGTTTGCAAGAACACCACTGGGCTTGGTGGGACATTGTTCAGTGAGTGAAATCCTGCCAGGCTGCTGGACCCAAAAGATTCCGAAGTAGGGGCATAACTGAGAGTAGTAGAGCTGTACACTGGAGCCGTAGTACCAAAATCATAAGTGGCCCCTTCTGGGTAGTTAAAAACTCCTGTCTTGTTGCTCTCCACGTACATGTCGCTGAGCGATCTTTCCAGGGGAATCTTCAGCTGAGGTCTGCTCAGCGTCTCCAGTTCAGTGCCTTGAATCTGGTGCAGCAGGGTAACTCCAGAGGTTTTGGTGTGAAGGGTCATGGTCAGTGCTAATGGCAGTAAGCGAGGAACATATCTGCTTTTACTGTCAACAGCGAGATCGGCAGCTGGCAGTCCACCTAAAAAAAATACCACAACCTATTCTGAGGCTCAGCAGAAATCATAATAAAGCAGCACTACACAGGTATTCCTCTAATCTCGGCAAGGAGGAGGATACAAACAAATGCAGAGCGAGCACAGAGAAGGCACATTCTCTCCCTCCCTCCCTCCCTCTCCTTCTTTCTAACTTTTAGGAACTCCTCATCTGCTCTAATATGCACTACAAGGTGCTGGCCATGAGCCAGAAACTCTTGCCTTGTGCCGACGTTGGTTTAGACATCACTTCAGAAACAATTAGTGTTGGAGTTATACCAAATAATTGTCCCGCTAAATGTAACTTCATTCTTACTAGTCCTCTAATTTTTCACTTTCAGAGTAGCCAGCGCTCTGCAGCAACTAACGGGAAAGAACACTTAAATCCCAACCAGGAAGAGTAGTCCAGTGGTCAGGCAGATTACTGCCTTTTATTTCCTCAGCAGGCTCCGATCTATCTGCGCTTATCTCTCACCCTGTTTGATTCATTTTCATGTTTGCTAGAAATATGTAATGTGTACATTGTAATGACCCTGGGTAGGACTATGCTGTAACTGAGATAGGGCAAAGCAGAATGTGTGTGTGCAAGCGCGTGCGCCTCTGTGTGTGTGTGCGTGTATAACAAGCCTCAGTCAATAAAAGCAGCTAAAAGAATTAAAGAGCATATGATACCTATGCAGAAGAAAAGGTTTATAACACTCTTCCCTCAGAAATAGCAGCCCGAAGTTATTAGACTGTACAAGTAACATTCAACAGTGAGTAAAACTTTACATTTGCCTGGAAATTTCTGTCTGCTTCTTTTCAGGCTGTAAAATGACGAAACAAACATCATTCAGCCTTTTCGTAGGACTATCCTAAAACTTAGGAAAAAGTTATTTGATTGCATGACACACAAATTCAATACAGGAAATTCTTTTTCCTGAATTGGAAAATTCAGCAAACCTGATTTTTTAAATCTGACTAGAAAATCAAGTAATCTAAAATAATCAAATGGGATCCCTTTCAAAATAAACTGAAACGCCTCTCAAAGTTATATTTAGGGGGAAAAAAAAAAAAAAAAAAAAGTGGGGGGGTGGTAAGGGAGAGAACATAATGAAAAGGTGTGGCATGCATGCTTCATCTTGCAATCTCATTCCATATAATTTTAACTTTGCACAAACCAGTTCTCCTGAACCAGCTAAATGAAAACCTCCAGAAACTGTTTCAAGCTCCCTGGCTCTATTGCTGTGGTCTGTGGTTCAGTCAGTGAAATAGGTTAACACCAGACCTAAACGCATTAATACATGGGCTCCAGTTAGTATGCCTTGAATACTAGCAAAGGCTATGCTACACTTAAACAACTCCACCTTTCTTCAGCTTAACCTTCAAAAAACCCGAGAAACTAAAAAACTGAATAGGCAGGTCAGTACTAGTTTCAAGATAAGTTTACTAAAAATGGTCTTACTTCAGTGATAATAGTGTGTTTTCAGAACTTCTACTGAAATGGCCAAAGTTACTTAAATTTGCGATATTATTCTGAAGCAATATACATTTGTCCTTCTGCAGCCACACAGCTAAGACAGCAGCACACACATAAATACGTGCTTGATAGATTTCCTCACCCACCCAGCCACCCTCCCTACCCCGTTCAAATTTCAGATTGTAGACTTTGATCAAAGAGATAAGCTTGTTTAAATAACACTGGACTAAACATGTTCCCAGTTTAAAAGAATAAACAATAATAATAATAATAATCAGACAACCATACCCAGCAGTTCAGAAAGTCTTCGAAGAGTTATTCTGAAAATATGCCAGACAGTGTGAGAGGAAAAAAAGAGAGTGTGTGCATGCTTGCATGGAGTGGGTGAATGTGGATCTGCAGAGACTCACAAAACAGCAAGCAAGCATCACTCCTCAGCAGCCAGTCTGCTGGGCTACACAGACTGAAATGAATGGCAGTTACGAGTTTAAGGTCGGTCACTCTTACAGGTTTCATTTCATGCTTCAGAAATACACAGAAAAAAAGCACATTCTCATATCAAACTGCATAATCTGAGAATGAATGTGAATCTGTCTGCCGTAAGAAGCACCAGAAGTACCCACTTCTATAGCATACTGCAAAATGAACTTTAAATTTTTACTTAAAGCATTATCCAAGATGTATGCTACATTAGAATTGCTATATTGACATACAGCAAAATGCTCCACCATAATAGCTATGCAGAGGGCGGAAAATTTGAGTGTGCACACAGATACCTGACTTCTGAGTGCATCCTGTGCAACCCCAGTGCTCTGTACAGGGAGTTTGCAAAAACCTTGTTAATTATTTTGGGAGAGTTGTGTGTTTTCAGGGAGACAGATATTTAAAATTTCCACCATGTACAAACAGCATTAAAACAAAACTGCGGGGTTCAGTAAAAGCACCATCACTTCTGCTCCATACCATTTAAACTAGGGACCCTTTGAGCAGTTTTCCACAAGCCAATGTGGAAAGTTACGGTCCTGCCCCTTAAAAAGGTCCCAGAAATCAGGAGCTGCAAGCACACAGCGTGCTGCACATCCCAGAAGAGAAAACATGAGTGCCACCAACATCTTAGGAACTGACTGGGAATCCCTATGAGAGCATCCTGCAATGTTTAGCTCCCTTTTTCTGTGGAAGAAGGAGGAAAGAGCAAGAAAGGGCAAGGGTGAGGTGGAGGGTTAGTCAAGCCAAATCCCAGGCAGAAGGCAAACTTTTGATTTGTGTGTACCACATAAAATCAGTTTTTGATTCTGCATGACATATGTGGAATTTTTAGACATAAAAAGCTGGGAAATGCAACATTATCAGATGGGCTTATTTTTTCTTGTGCTGCATGGTGATGACTATTCCGCTTGCTCCAATTTAACCCATGTTGCAAATTCACCCTGCTCCAGAGGTAGTTCCTTGTGTGCTCACCCTCCAGATAAATGAGATCTAAGTTTCTAAAACCTGGTCTTTGCACTTAAAGGACAGGACTTAATCCACTACACAGTTAAATCACTCTGAACCATTTAGACGTCAGGTTTTACATATTATGAGCACATTATGGAATTATGAACAGCATATAGCAATAATATTTGGTCCTTTTACCAGTGGACACAAAGTCTACACAAAAGTTTGGTTTATGCTAAATCCCACTTCACGTGTGTCTTTAAAAATACACATATCTCATATAGAAGGACTTGCCTCATTCACTGTGTGTTACGCTGTACAACAGAGAGTAAATAAAAACATGAGTTGGCTGCAGCATCTTCATTTTCAGTGCCAAGCGTAAGCATTCAAAAAATACTTAGTCAATGGGAAATCTAGCTTTTCAGATCTGGTAATTTCTCCACTAACGTATATTCAACTGCAACCAAGGTGCCCTATGTATTTCTCTTACCTTAATGAAGGCCCAATATTGTTTTGGAGCTACTCAGAAAATACTGCAGGAGGAAGTTGTCTATCCCTTTCTTCCTCAGACACCCATAAAACAGAGGGAAAGTAGTTCGACAAAATCTGAAGATTTGCTAAATATAGCAAGTATAGATTGGGGTTTTGCTATATTTCTTAAGTTTAGGAATACACGAATAAAATTAATGTTGCCTTTGCGCCATCCAGATTGATGCACACACTGTCTGCATGCATATGTAAAACAGGGAAGAAACAGAAAGGAAAGCAAGAATAGCAATTAACGGAATACTGAAGAAACAGGAGGAGATGGTCCATTGTGACTCAGTAGCATTGCAGGCGTGTTGGCAAGGAAGGTCAAAGCAGAAATTGGTTCTTCATACACAGTGATTTTTAGTGAGACTGAGTCAAGAGTTGAGTTTCTGAAATGCTGAAGATGCAGACACTATCCATCTCATGGAAATGAGAAATTGATTAAATGAGTAGAAGTGACTGATTAAATCCTGTGTTCACATTTTGTAAAACGTCAACTTTTCTATTTTCCTTTCATAGACATGTCATAATTCCAGTGCCCAAGTCAGAATTTCCACAGTGAAGAATTTACTCTAAATTATACTAATAAAATATCAAATGTAGCAACATTAAACTGAATCACATTTCTGTCATTCTGTGGTTAAGTTAGCACCATTTACAACTGAAGAATATTTAGATAAGTTTCTAAAGGGAAAATCTGTTCATTGATGAACAGTTTGCTTCCAGTTTTTACAGTCTTGTCTTTTTTTCTTTGTCTTTTTTCCTTTTTTTGGTGACAAAAAAAACCTGCAGAGTCATGCATAGTACAGTTTGGCTCAGCTGGACCATCAGTCCAACACATTTACCAGCTACAAACAGGTGGGTACTAAATCAAATTCAGGATTCTTACCATAGCTGACAATATGAACATATTTTCACTTCAAAACTGGAACAGAACTTTAAGAGAAAAAAAAAAGAAAAGAAAAAGAAAAACAGAGAGAGAGAGAGAGAGAAGTAGTTTCCTTCCACTGATTGCAAATAATGTGGCACCAGCAAAATAGACTCAAAAACAGAAAAACAAAAATTATAGAAAAGGTTACTCTAACTTATCTAAATAACCAAAAGAAGGCTTAGGGATTTCCAGTGTCATCAGCAATTTTCAGTTAATAAAAAGGCCCAAAAAGCCTGTTGGGGAATGGTAACAAAATAAGTTCAGTTTGTAGGGGGAAAAAGAAAGAAAAAGAGAAAGAAACAGCTTCTTGATTCTGAACAAGATAAAAGAGTAGTTTCAGGAAAAAGGAGATGAAAATAAAAACACTACATAAAGACTATTCAAATTATAGGAATCTAGCGATAGTAAGACTCCTAATCCTGTAACAGGCTGTTTTCAGCACTAGTTTTAGTAAGTATTCAAACAAAAAGTGGTAAACTCAGAACTAGAACATATACTATAAATTTTCCATAAACCTGCTGACAGTGAGAGACCATAAACTTCATCGCTTTGGTTCCACAGCTATAAAGATAGAAGCTTTTTTTAGCTGCTGCAATTAAAGAAGAATCTATTGCACATAACAGGAGGAACATTATGTTTTTCCAAGATTCCACTGTAACATTACAGAGAAATTATGTTATGTTTAGTCCAGTGAGGAAACTCCTCAAGATAGACAGCTGGAGAACAGCACCATCTACCCCACTGCTTTATAAATCTTCTCTGAAAGGAAAAAAAAAAAAAAAGTAAACCCATGATACCACTAGGCAAAGCAAGAAGTATGCTTAAAAATTCCTCAGGCTCTTCGTAGAGATAAGCACTTCACCCTATTATTGGGAGTTTTTAACATGTAAATCTTTTTAAGTTGACACAAAGATGTACACCCTGTTTTTCCCCCCAGCCCCAAATATCTCACCAAAACTAGCCATGACACCAAAAGGCTGGGCCCAAGATTTTTAATTCTAAATTTATGGCTTAGGTTGGTTTTACTGTTAAAAGAGAAACTTCTGCTTTCACATGTTATACCTAAGTAGAGAATTTGAGAACATTTACTTGAAATAGTTCTAATTCCAAAGAGGGAGCTGTGGAATACAATTATTCCACACACACATTTATTAATTTACATTTAAATACATGTTCAGTTTTACCTATACTTTGTGTGAAAACATCTAATACACACTTTGAAATTATCTATGTAGTCAAGAGAAAAATTAGGCTGGGATGTCAGCATAGCTTTATGGTAAGGTATTCTGATGCTTGAAATTTTAAGACTATGTTTACAGCTATTTATGATACTGTCAGATTTTACTCATTCAGGTGGAAATTTTATAAGCCAGCAATGAGCTCAGAGAAAATAATTTGGAATAATCTGAGCCAAAGTAATTTTTTCCTTTTCTCCCCTTAAAGATTTCAAGAAATGCTTTTTTGAAATGAGAAACCCTTTTTTGCTGTAGCAAATGAGGGGTTTCGAGCAGAAACTTTTAATCTGGCAGGGAGCTGAAACTGTGTCACAAAACTGCCTTTTGCTGTTACCCTGAAACTCCATCCACATACGGTCAATTTTCCAGCCCGTGAAAAATTGTAAGTTTTTAGAAGTTAAGATTCCTAAAGTCTGTCTCCTGACTGAACCTGCTCTCTCCTCTCTCAGGTCCTATTCCTGACTAGACTAGGCACAAAACTTCCCAAAAGAGTGGATGACATCTAGCATAGACAGAGGAAGTTTTCCCCTGTCATTATTCTTCTGGAGCAGAGTAAGATTCTGGGCTTAAAGGCAGATTATTGTGTCAGTTATAAAACTAAACTTCAGCCCCCAGATGTACAGTCTGAATTTCCTGACACCAAGAACGAGGCACCATCTGCCTTTTCAATTCAACATTAGAAAACAACATGTAGAAATGTATCCTTTCCAAAAAGAGTAGATGACATTGTAATACCACTAGCTCTTGTGCATTTCTTCATTTTTTTGTACCTAAGAAAAATGGGAGAGGATAAGACTAAATAATTGTGCCTAACTCCTATAGAATAAATTACTAAGTACATACATAGAATGGGCCAAAATACCTGAGTACTCTGGACAAACTCAAAAGATATTAGCAAATACTAGTGTTTCAGAGAGCTTGCAGATGTTTTCACAGAAGCAGAAAAACAGAATAAAAAAGGCAGTTCTCTGCTTTCCTACACAAAATGTTAACCACTTGTGACCGAAGATGTTCACTGATAGAAAAGCAATAATACTGTGATTTAACTTTAAGCAACTTTCCCTGCTTAATCACAAATACATCATCTTAACAGACTACTTTTCATGGATCTAGCTCCATCTAAATACTAAAATGAGCTCTGTAATACAAAGCTGGAGCTTAATATCCCATGTTCATATTCACTCATTGTGTCTAAGTCAAAGACAAATTTAATAGAGGGACTGATCACCACAACTTAGTGTTCTGGAAACAGCCTAGCAAGAAAACTTTGAAAGTCTTCAGAAGGAAGACAGCTTTTTATCTATTGAGATTGGCTTTGAGGGCAAGGCATTTTTAAAATTGATCAAATATTACCATATCTGGGCTCCCAAAAATAGTCAGAAATGAGCCTAATACTTACATTTATGCAGCACTATTAAAGAAACAGAAGGGGGTTTTTTTGAGGTTCAAGGCAGGAAAACTAAGCCCAAAATTTCAGCATTGTCCAGCCAGGTAAGACAACCATTGTACAACCTATTTCTAGTTGTCAGAAGTTAGTTTGAGGAAAAAAAGTGGTGAAATAAGCTCCTTAAGTCTTGGAGGAGAAATGTGGGAATGGTGTGGGTAGAGGAAGAGATTTGTATCTTAATGAAGTCTTAGGAAACCCTTAGAAAAGACTGCTTGCTTCCCCAATCTGAGACCATAAGCTTTACACAAAAACCCTGTAGGCTTTTGGGTTAAGTATGCATCTTAACTAGAACAGCATGAAGCCTCTCAGATACCATTATAGTGTGATACCTGTATTGCACATTTGTAAATTCTTTATTTAGTTTAACCTTGAAGTCCCCTGGGGTGATTTGAGGCTAACTGACACACACTCCAGTACATCACCCCTACAGAACAGTAACCCTTTATATTGATGGAGTACCACAAGTGCAATACATAACACAGGTCTTCAGATCTTAAACATTAGATGTACCTCTGTTGAACTACACAGACCAATTCAGATGTTAGTATTACAAGACTATATGTAAAAAAATACCATGATTAATATTAAAAAAAAAAAAAAAATCACTCTTTTGACATGGAAGAATGGTAGAGCATGTGGAACTCATCTAAACATTTTTTTCTTCCCCTTCCTTTGCCCCCACTCCTTCCCCCTGAGTCTTCCATTGTTTCAGCAGGTTTCCTTAGTGGATGTCAGCTCCATTTGCTAATCAGTCATATTTCATAATTAATTGGCCTCACTTACAGTATTATTTCTCAAGACTCATTTTCCTGCCAAATAACTGTGCACTGAACAACAAGAGCCTCTCAGACTTCAGGTTTGAACATGTGCATGCAAGTGCTCTTGTGCAAGTGCACCCATGGGCATGAAAAATATGCATGACATTCTCCTCAGGTAAACTCTCTCAGCTATCTCCTCTCAAATACTGTACTGTACACTACTTTTTCATATGTCTTGCTGTAGTCAACTTACACTGTAACTGATAACCAAAACAGGTTCACATCTATGCTTTTTCAAAAGATATACTTGCTAACAGATGAAGAAGTGAAAAGAAATACAAGTGCTTGGCCATTTTATAATGGCCACACTTAAAGAAGAGGCCTCAGATCAGGTCTATCAACGTGAGCCTTCCTGTTACCCTGACTTCCTTTTCAGTATCCACGTCCAAGAAGCAGGTCCAGAGAACCCACATAGGTCAGGATATATAGGAACAGCCTCAGGTAGCAGGGCCTGCTCAAACTGTAGGACAAAAGGCTCAGGGAGAACATATTGCTGTCAACAACCACCTGATCAGAAAATACAGAGACAGGCTCTTTTCGGAGGTGTGCAGCGACAGTCCAAGAGGCAAAAGAACACAAGCTGGACTATAACAAATTCCAATTAGATATTAAGTATAATTTTTTTCTATGAACATTGTCAAAAACTGCAACGGGCTGTCCAGAGAAGCTGGGAACTCGCTGTCATTTGATGATGAGACTCAAGTTTAAGTTCAAGACTCAATTGGACAAGTCCGTGTGCAATCCAGTCTAAAAATACTTTCTTTGAGCAGAGGTGTGTGCTAGATGACATCTTAACAACCCTTTCAATTTACTCTATGATTCTATGCAGCTAAAACACAGGTCTACAACAAAATACTCAGAAGATATTAATTACTTTGATGATGGTCTGTTTCCCCTTTCTCCACAGATGACTAATTTCAAGATCCCATTTCATGATTTCAACCTTTCTGCTGCTCTTTCATAAAGACATCTGCCTTTTTTTTTTCCAATTGGTCTGTTATTTTTCCTAACTTAGATTGGAATTAAAGTAGCTCCATGGTTAAATTCACCCTTCCCCTCAATTCATCTACTCACTGGCCTGATCAATGTATTAGGGTCTTGGCTCCCTAACATAATCTGAGTTAGAAAAAAAAAATAATAAAAGAAAAACATTTCCCTCACTGTACCTCCACTGCCTCCACAACATTTCTGGAAATTGCTTCAGTCCTTATCCAAAATATTTTTGCTGCCCATTGCCCCAGTAGTGGACCTACCTGTTCTCAGTAGGCAATGGTATACATGTGTTTGAAAACTCACCAAGACTGATGCAGTAAGTCAGCCATCTTTTGCGGCTTCCACAAAACAAAACCAGATGCCTCTTTTGATGGAGATGACTGTCTTCATTAAAAGACTCATTCTGAAGTTTCATTCCATGGGTCTAATTCCCTCTGTCAATGTTTTTCTATATATACATATGATGCAGGGACATGTACAGTGTACTACTATTTAGAAGGTACAGGCTAACCCCAGAAGACACTGTAGAAACAATCCTATGGCATGACCTAGTTTCTTCACTCTATTTCTCTCCAGTAATAGTAATCATATATACTCCCTTTGGTTTTAACAGCTCACACATTCACATTTCCTTCCTAGAAGCTGATCCTCCAACTGAAAGGTCCTTATAGTGAAGATAACCCTATCACCTCAAGAAGTTACAGTTATTGTGACCATAAGGCCAACATGATTCTTCACCCAAATGGCCTGGAAAAGTCTTGGTGCTTCAGCATCCCATTTTTGTCTACCAGGAGTATTTGTCTTTACTGATAGCAGAAGTCCCTCATCCTCAGAGAATTGGATTTGCTTTACTTGTTCCACAAATCATTGACAATAAATCTTCTCTGCTATTGCAAGCATGGCTACATGCACCTGTGAATAATCTGCAGCCAGCACATTGAGTCCTCCTGTATCTTCTCTCTATACAATTTGAGATATTCACAGAGCCATTGGACTGCTGCCCCTTCCACATAAGGAACGTGTGTCAATTTACCTTTTCTCACAAACCTCAAGTCCAAAAGGAAAAGTCCATAAGGGCTATCAGTTGTTGAACTGTTCAACAGCATTGCTATACATTTTTCTGTATTCTCTTCATGACATCAAGAACTGGCTTGTTATTGTCAATCCCAGTGCAGCAATGACAGCCATGTCTGAGCGGCTCAGTGCTGCCACTGGTCATCCATCTGGTATATACTCTAGAAAAGTATGGTTAGACAGTAAACATTAATTAAAAATTGTCATGTCCATCAGGGAAGGTACTAGATGCAGTCATCCTAGGAAGACCCCAAGTGAAGCAACAAATTCAATATTCTAGACAGAAAAAGTATGGTAGGTGTTATGGGGAAAGATGTCATGAGTTTATAATTCATCAGGCCTTAGTAACTGGGATCTGCATCTTCTGTTCTGGAATATTTTTAAGACTTTTAATCACCAATTAACAAAATGTTTCTTAATTCCAACAAGAATTCAGCCTTTCTAGAAGAGAACATCAGTAAGAGGTTCCCTCAGAAATGTCTTCTGGTTCTGTTAAGTAGCAGAAATATACAATCTATATTGAAAGATGTATTTTGGACCTAATTATCAGCTTCTTCCATAACAATTACAGTGAAGACATACAGGACCAGGAAGACCTTGAAGCAAATCCTTACATTTTCTGATACTTTTTTTTTTTTTTATTTGAAAAAAAGTGATAGGGACTGTATTAAATATATAGTCCTAAATAAGATTCTGCTATATCATCTATGATAATATGAATAAGTCACTGTGTTCAGTGGAACTGATCATGATGAGCTAAGTTAAAAATGAGTTTAAGTGCTTTCCTGGATCAGGGCCTAAGTCTCTGATCCTCACACACACATCGTCTCCAACCATCAGAGAAGTCCAAAATTAACAGCCACAGAGGCTGTATCTCATTCTTCTGGAGTAACTTGCAAGCTTTCTAAAATTCTGTTTCTGTATTACAGCATAAACCCTTTACTCCAAAGGAGAATTCCAATTTTAAAACTGGTTTAACAAGCCTTCAAGCATGGCCAATGGAATCTGAACCAAAAAGCAGAGTGAAACAGTCAGTTCCATAATGTTTGCTATACGAGTACCTAAGATCACCAACAGAAATTAAGTTCTTGTTGTGCTAAGTACAATGTATGCT
Source organism: Pedionomus torquatus (assembly GCA_013398155.1). Classification (NCBI taxonomy): domain Eukaryota; kingdom Metazoa; phylum Chordata; class Aves; order Charadriiformes; family Pedionomidae; genus Pedionomus; species Pedionomus torquatus. Next base: position 142,472 of record VZRU01003728.1, on the reverse strand, counting down.
TGGAACAAAGACTGTTTATTTAATAGCCCAGATTTAAATATCCAGGCTTCTACTAGTGACTGAAAACAACATCCTTAGAGAATTTTTCCATTTCTTCAGAAAATTCAAACAGACTTAATACTGCATCTCCTGCTTCCATTATGAGGCTGCGTTGTTTAATAAAACTGAAATGGGCTTTCTAAATTTTAAATATAAAATCTCTTCATCAAGCTATCAAACAATTCAATAACTGCAAATACAAAAATCTGCACAGACCCAAAGAATTAGTAATTGTTCAAAAAATCAGGAAGTTACAAAGTAGGGAATTGCAAAGGACACTCACAAACTAGTTCTAATGTAATGAAGCACCAATGTATGTTACAGCTGCTGAAGATTTTGGTTCTTGCCAGAACAATTGTGAGCAACCCAAACAGAGAGCTTCAGTGTTGTCTAACCAGCATCAAACAGAAAATAGTGTCACAATCATCCGCAGTACACTCTGCCGCAAGGAGGTGAGAAACAAAACCCACCACCACCACCCTCCCAAAAAAAAACCAAACCCAAAACACAAGCAAAGCAGGGCAAGAGAAAACCTAGGCTTCTGGTGGGTGAAAGCTTTCAAAGTCACTTCTATGTTTCTGTAGAATGCATTGTCATCTGTCAAGCGGAACAAATAGGGCCTTAGTGATTCAGTAACAGTTGCACTCTCTTGGCAGATATTAGCTTGTTTAAGGCAGGGAAGATCAAAGGAAATAACTGGATGCCAACAGAAAAAAAAAAAAAAAGGAAAAAAAAGGTCAGAGTTATTTATTATTTCAGCATTCCCCTATCTTTATTTGTTCTTCTACCATTTTCATTGTTTTGTGCAACAAGATGGAGGTCTTCCTGAAACAGAGCAGTCAATAATCCAATGCAATGGTTCTTTTGCAATGCAGACTCCCCTGTAAGTTCAGAAACCCACCAGAGCACAGAATCATAGCATTGTTTAGGTTGGAAAAGACATTTAAGATCATCAAGTCCAATGATCAATCTAACACTGCCAAGTCCACTTCTAAACCATGCCCCTGAGTGCCACATCTACTCACTGCTTAAATACCTCCCGGTAGTCCCTGGGAAGCTCGTTCCAATGTCTGACAACCCTTATAGTAAAAGAATGTTTCCTAATATCCCATCTAAACCTCCCCTGGCACAACTTGAGGCCATTTCCTCTAGTGCCCCCACCTTGCTACAACCTCCTTTCAGGTAGTCGTAGAGAGTGATAAGGTCTCCCCTGATCTTCCTTTTCTCTAGGCTGAACAACAGCTTCCTCAGCCACTCCTCATAAGACTTGTGCTCTAGACCTTTCACCAGTTTCTTTCCTCTTCTTTGGACATATGCCAGCATCTCATTGTCTTTCATGTAGTGAGCAGCCCAAAACTGAACACAGTATTTGAGGTGGGCCCTACCAGTGCCAAGTATAAGGTGATGATCACTTCCCTAGTCCTGCTGGACACGCTATTCCTGACACAGGCCAAGATATTTTTGGCTTTCTTGGTCACTTGGGCACACTCCTGGCTCACAGTCAGCCAGTTTTGACCAACACCTCCAGGTTCTTTTCCACCAGGCAGCTCTTCCCCAAGCCTGTAGCTCTGCATGGGGTTTCCTGTTCCTTAGGGTGTGCGAAATGCACAGCTCCACATACTCATTCAGCACAGTGGTCTACCAGCCACAGAAGAGGTTATTAGCTATTAGTTATGAATTAGAAAAGCAGAAAGAATGAACAGCAATCATTGACATTAGAAATGTCTAATATAAAAATATTGATATTTGATTTGAAACCAGATTTAATATTAACTAGTTGCCATTTTTCCCAAAGAAGTGAGGCTACAGCTGCAAAACCCTTAAAAGTCGCAAACACTGATGTCACAGGCTTCTGAAATCTGTGGTAAATTAATTTAAATTTTTTAAGTCATTTTTCTTGCCTGGAGAAATATCAAGAAAACTAAGTTTTTATGGTGTGACTGATGGATAGGCTAATAATTCCTAAATGAGATCTCGCCACAATCATAACTTCAGTAATGCATCACTTGTGCAACACAACAGATCTGTACTGTACTGTAACAGGGCAGATCTGTACTGTACTACGACAACTGATACATAGAGTCCCAGCCCTTCTTTACATGTCTCAACTCTGGAATGTGAGGAAAGACTGCTGCTAGCGTGGTGCCATCTTCTCAGTTATTAAACCCTGTCTCACAGACGGCACACTGCTAATACAGTTATACTGCTTTGTATACCAAGTTCCTAAAGCTGTACTGTCTTTTATATGAACTAATTCAGGCAGAAATATTGTACAGTTTTTTCTACCACCCTTCTTCAGCTAGCAAATAAAAATGCTTTGTAACAGACTCTCCACTGTATTGATTCTCATCCCCCAAGTACAAATAGTGCTGGCAGCTATAGATATAGCATAGAGCTATATGGACTGGTGACACTTTACGGTCCAGAACCAAGACGGTGACATTGTGAACAACAGCAGAAAGGCTGGAACCCTTACCAGGAGGTTAGCATGCAGAGGCCATTGACAGCCACACTCATCAGAGGTCAGTGAGCAATGAAGAAGTCCTAAAGAAGATGCTGAAAGCATCTTCCTCGGGGACGTAGTGCCTTTAGTAACCCACAGGTAGACAAAACTATAGGTTGCTTCTATTCTACTGAAAGTACAACATACCTGCAGACTCCCTGTGATTAAAAAATTACAGGACCATTACTATTATTTGGTCTGCATTCATCCACCACTTCATGGAAATTATTAGCACAGACACAAGCTATTCCAGGACAATTGGTCCAGCTGCCTGGGAACAATCGTGTGTGTATATGAGTTATGTTCACAGGTAAAGCCTCTGGCTTTTAAGTTTGATCCAAAAGATTAGTTTGCAACCTGCTTGTTAGGTGCCAAAGTTCAGATTATTAAAGCCTGGGCATACCTCACTCCCAGCAGGTTCAGCCTGGCTCCAGCACACAGAACAAGTCGCTGGACACTTCTGATCTGAAATGGCTCAGGCACAATTCACAAGGCACAGAGGAAACACATCACTGTTTCACTGTTCAGGGAATTCAACTTCCTGAAAACCAGCCTGTAAAATCAATTTTTTTGCTCGTCAGGTTTTTAGAACCCAAAGTGTTGCAATACAGTTCTTTAGCAGTGAATTGTTGACAAAAATGGTGTTATCCTTCCTCCTGCCATTGCATTCTTGCCTCTTTCCATGCTTCCAGTCTGGAGACTGGCATGAGCAAAAACCTTTGGTTGTTTTCTGAAAAGCAAGTATTACGCTGGTGCATGAAACTGCAGGAGCACATGGCCAGAGTGAAGAGGGAGAGCACTTTGTTCAGCAGCAGCTAGCCCTCAGATTAATTTAAAAGTGCACTCAAAGTAAAGTGCAAAGAAGTAAGGATACAAACTACAGAAGGGACATTTGGCCATCTGACATTCACACTGGTCGTGATGAAACTGAATCAAATACACCACGGACTATATATACCTATTCCACGGCTTATGTTTTTTCTATTATCTGAATTACACTACTTTGTAACAAATATTTTTGTTATATCTAACAGTTAAATGTTTGCAAAAGAAAACACAGTCCCTGCTTAAGATTAAAAAGTATTTTGCTTTTCACAGTTTTCATGAGGATTTTCAGTTCATTTTTCCCCACATTTCTATGCAAAAAAAAAAACAAGCAGCAAGATAAATCACAGTAATTTGACAAAGAATAATATACTACTAGAATTATTTGACAATTCAACACTGACACAGAGTCCCAATTTTTTTTTACTACAAATTTTTACCCAGAATATATACTATTCAATTTTTAAAAGTGAAATAACATATACTCTGTTATTATATCAATAATTAAAAATTACAGGTTGAGTAACAGAAAAATCAATACTTGTTGATCCGCGGTATTATTAGGACATTTTTTCTTTAGAGTTGAAGGTAGTTTCACAGGATTTAAAAGGCTGTTGGAGGCAAAATACCATGGCTGATCAATCAACACTTTGCTCTAATATAGTGGAAATTCCTGTATGCCTATGTTTCTGTTCTGTTGCACATGAAGATTGAATGAGTAGATCAAACTACAAAAACATTAATTAACATATCATTGAAAGCCTGCATCTGCTGCCAAAGGGGAGAAAAATACTTGTCCTTTCTTTGCACCATAATAAGTTCACTGCTTATTTACCAGAAGAGCTCCAAAGTTGTAGTATGAACTTCAGTCTGCAAAATCTGCACCACCCAGAAAGCATATGCATAGAACACCCAGGACCACTCGCTGAGGACCACTTCTATACTTTTACCAGCAATCTCTGCAATATATTTTAGTATTCCAAATAACAGAATGAGTATTACATAGCATTCTGTCTAAATAGCAGCTTGCACATTAAAATGTAACCCAACAAAAATCCCCACGTTTCAGTCTTCAGATATAAAAACCTGCCAGAATGTCTCGTCTTATGTAATCTGTGTGCTGACACAGTACACCTCAACAAATCATTTGGAAGCAGAGGTAAAAGTTATACTTTCCATGCAAAATTTTATCCTACAATATGCACGGTTGTAGTTTGGATTACATTGCTTTAGAAATGTTTTGGATTCGCATTGCTTTAGAAATGTTTCAGTGAACCATTTTTGAGACTGACCAACTGAATACCAGTTTGCCATTCTGAAATGTATTATATATATATTTATATTTTATGTATACACACACACACATATACTATATATATATAATCCTTATCCTGAGTGAAGAATTTTAAGGCAAGTACCTAGAATTTACTCAAACCGGTGTTTTTCTTGAGCTTACACCACAAATCAGTTTTATCGGTTTTATAAATTAAGAAGGTGAGTTAAATTCACTCATGTTATTTTCATTTCATTTCATGCCATTTTCATTTTCATAATTTGACTATGGTTAACAATATTACATCAGTTTCGGGTCAAGTGTAGATGCTATGCATGCTCAGACACTACAGTGGTTGTCAGGTTGTATTTTGGGCAATGTAAAAAGAATGGTTGCTCATCAGTCCACAACAGAAGTTGAACACTGATGACTTGTGAAGACATCTCCAACTGCACTGTGTGGGTAGCATACTCCAAAGGTTTCCAGCATATAGATTTGCCAGTGGAAAATCCTACTCCATGACTTCAGACACAGTTTATTTTCCCAGACAGTTCAACCCTTTCCCAGACAGTTCATGTAGCATTCTTAACTTGCTGTTCATTGTTCATGATCAAATAACATAAAATATATCTCTATATGAAAAGTAAAAGCACTATTAAAAAATCTACATCTCTGTGACAAAACAGAAATGTGTGCTGGATGCAAATGGCTACTTATTTTATCTGGGGCATCCAAACAGCATAAAAACACCCTTGATAAAACTGACTGGATGCTATCTAAATTTAAGAACTGACAATTTGGATGACTGTGTCCTCACTTAAAATCAATAAATAAATAATCCCTGTAAAAGTAATGAAATTATCCATTAATACATTTTCAATGCTACATTGAAATAACATGGTCCTTATTAAAAGAAAAAAAATATTCACTGCTAGGTAGTATTACTTTGTCATATTTCTGCTTTGAAATGTTGATTCTGAGGAAATACAGGAACAAATGCTGTTACAGAGCCTCACTGATGGAATTAACAGTTGATTTCTGACAAGAATCTCTCTCCAATTGTTCTATGAATCTAAGCAACACAAAACCATGAAAGACACTGTAGCAGCAATGTCTGAACTCCAGCAAAGTTGAATGATCTTTATTTTTTCAAGTGCTCAGTATTTTTTGCTTTGAAGGAATAGACTAATTTATTTTAATCTCCCATATGTTGTTAGTAATGGCTAGGGATATGCTATAACACCTCTATCCAAGAATGTTTGACTTCTTTCACTCTCATGGATCTAAGTCCTTGAAGCAAAACAGAATAACCTTAGCATTTTATTCATTTTACAGAGCAGCGACAAAATTTATTAATTCACACTTTCTGCTCTCTATAATATGTGCAGCAACTTTAAAAACATATTTGGCAAAATTAAAACAGGCTTTCTACAAAAAGGCATCATATTTCAAAGGATTTAGAGGCAAGAACTCTCTGATCCTCTAGTATTTTATTCATTTCTACCAAAATATGTTAAAACATGTCAACATGGAATTGAGTTCTTAAAAAAATTTATAGCTACAAATATTTTAATAAATAAAACAGAGTCTGAAGTTTAGTTAGCACTCTATAAAAATCCTGAAAATAACCACAATTTTCTAACATGCTATTTTTTCAGCCTTTCTCTAAAAAACAAAATATGCTTATCTTCTAATAGCGTTTGCAAGTCAATACATCTGGCTGACACAGGACAGATATAAGGGTGAGAGATCCAAGTACCTGAACCGTTTACTTCATATTTTATGTTACTTAATAGCTTCATTTCACCATCTTCCTTTCTCCTAAGCCAATGCAGCTCCATTAACACATCCTTTCTGATCGAAACTACAGGAACACAACCAATGTGAAGTGTGAAGTATTCTCTCAAAGAAAGTTTCTTAGGCTCACGTTGCTTAAAACATAACTCAGCAAGAAGCAAGCAGAAGAGAACAACCCCAGAGTGAAATTTCAGATACTATAATCTCATCTCAAAGAGATGGAAGCACATGTAGCATCACAAAATCAGCCTCCAGAAGAAAAGGTTACAGCCTTCAAGGCAGAAATGAAAGGAACATTAATTTTGATGAAAACTGATAGCCCCACCGAAGCAGAAAGCTTGCAAACACTACCAAAGTCATCATTTCTTCAACTTAACAGAAAGATGCCAATCTTGCAGTTAAGTGGATATAAATGCCTCTCACTGCGTCATCTCATTTGCTCTCGAGAATCTTTGAATTCCACATGAATTCCTTTTTTTAATTTTAGATATATACTCAGATCTTGCTCCATTTACAGCCTGCCACTAGGTAATTACATATTATGCCAACAGAAAATTTAATTAATCAAATTATTCATATTTTAAGGGAAACCACATTTTTAGATGAAAACAGTCACAAAATATCAGAAAACAACTTTTGTTTGGAACACTTTGAAAATGCTAAAATGTTCAATAGTCTTGAATTTACAGATCTAAATGTTTAGAAACTCTTATGTTTTTCAAAATTCAGAATCAGCTCATAACGCAAAAGATAGGCTTCTGAACCTATGAATTTTGGGTCTTTGTTACATCAGTGTCTTCTACTGATAAGAAGACCAAAGAGAAAAGTAAGCAGAGCCAGCGTGCATGGTGGCTTCATCCACATTGCATAGAGGAACGGTTAAGCCATTACTTTTGTTTTAATTATTTCCAAATATTCCTGCAAAAACTTAAGAATTTTTATCCTTCCCATGTCAAGGTAGTTAGTCCTTGCTTTTGGGACTACAGAAGTTTCCTCAGAGCCATGAAAAAAAACCAACATACAATTCACAGAGTTAACAATCTGCTATACATTACCGTCCTTTTGAGTACAATTCAGTATATGGCCATTTCATGTCATTCGGCAAATGACTTGACACTCAGTCTCTAACAATTCTCTTCATTAAATCCAAAACTGGGATCCAAAACCAACCATCAAACCAACTCTGAAGACCCTTGGAGGAACCTAAAGTCATTAAAGATCTCCCTTCATGATCTGAAAGTCCTGGATATAGTTGCTTTTACCCTTTGGTGCAGCACTAAAGATGTCCTCCCTTAGCAGCTGGCAGCCTAGTTTCAGGACTAAGACAGGGATATAAAAGAGTGGCAGAATAGCATTAAAATTCTCTATGGACTATTTGGAAGGAGCACCCTGAGTGTCTAACACATAGTAAAACACTAAAGGAAAGCTTAACAAAGATAGTTCTTTACTTTGTTTTATTTTTAAATGATGAAAGTATGAGTAGAAACAAGACTGTAGGCTTGAGATTAGAAATTTCACTGGGGAAAGGGAAAATTTGCATTTTGGTCCTGCTCCCAGAACTATTTGTGCTTTATTCAAAGTCTGCTTTCATATGAAACTCCCCAAGTAAGTCTTAGATGAACAGCATAATATGTGACCCCAAGAAAACAAGACGACATGATTTCTCTTGGTATTGATTTGATCTGAAGCAGCTTCATGAGAAGTATACGTGCTATGAAGTACCCATAGCACCAAGAGAGAAGAACAGGTTCAGAAACCCACTGGGACAGGGTATGTAGCCATCTCTGTCCAGCATTAAGGCAAAGTTCCTGTCTGTGCAAGAGACAGAGTCTGGAAAACGCTTATTAGATCATTAGATCAAAATTGTTAGACACAAAACAAGTTTTATACTTCTGATAACTCTTTTCGGACCCATCCTTCCTTGAAAACATACTTAAAATGAGATCAAAGAAATAGAATTTCCACATTTACACTACGGATCTAGATGACAGTGATACTAACACATGCAGCTCTTCCACTCAAAACATAAGAAGGCAATTACAGTGTTCTCATATTTTCTGGGCAGAGGGGTTAAGGGATTACATTTTCACAAATTACAGTTTTCGAACTATAAACCAGAAACTATTTTTCACCAGAATATTTATCCTCACTATTGACAACCTTCCTGACAAATTTTCAATTAGTGCCTGACTCACTAAACAGTGTTCTCAGAACTGTTTATAAACATCAAATATCAGGATTTTTTTTTCTTTATACAACACAGGCAAGTTGCAGGCTTTGACCAACGCATACCAATTTAGGAACAGAGCAGGCTGAAACCTAGAAAGAGACAATGGTTTATAGTTTCTAGGTCTAACGTGTGTTTCCTCATTGAGTAGCATCCACCAATAAAGCGTATGACTCAAAGGCCACTACTACACACAACGTAATTTTGCAGGATTTGAACTTCTGACAAAACTGACAAATCTGGAGCTGAAACAAGTAAACTTTTGAAAAACAAAACCTATTTAATTGGTATTCCTGCCAGCCAGCTGTACAATCTCATCTTTGTTGCTCAAAGGTGATAAATATCAATGGAAATGCTTCCTGTTAAACAGACATGAAGGCATAGGAGAAGATACCACCATACTTCATCTGTCACCTGTCTCGGCATTTCACTGGAGGATCTGCAGCTGAACTATATGCAACTGCACTGAGAAGTGGTAGGATTTGTCAAAATAGTCTGAGAGCCACTCCAAGTGGTTTAATAAATAAATAAAAAATATTTTTCTCTAAGACATATTTTTCTATTGTACAGGTTTTTTTTCTTGTGGCTACTTAGCAACAGCAGTCATTTTCTATACAGGAATCCTCCTGGTACATTGAAAGAGCCCCAGGCAAACTACTATATACAATATTTGCCTTTCTTAATGGACAAGTGAAAAAAAGAAGAAAAAAAATTTACTGAGTTCAAAATAACACTGTATTGTTTGGTAATTGTTACAAAATATCTTTTGCCTATATTCCAGGTACAATTTTAAATTATTAATCATAATTGGCTTTTCTCAATAGAAAAAAAATCTAAAAACCTGCAAATCACTGACATCAGTCAATTGCCACAGCTTTTGGCCACATTAAGAGCTACTCTGTAGTTCAATAGCTCTGCAACCATTTCAAATAACATGTTCTGCAATCCTAGCTGGAGTAAGGGATTCAACATCAAAAACGTTGGACATTTGCTTTCTCTAGTGTGTCTAAGGATATCAGCAGTAATAGTACTTTGGGAACAAAAACTGAATGTTTATAAAACTTATTGTAGACAGAACAATACTACTTCATCATAAAAATACTGCAAGATCAAATACATTTCTAGTTCATTATAATCTAGTAGCATTGTGATTACTCAGATACTAATTAAAAACTGGCTGTACTGTTTAAGCTCCATCTGTTCTTCCTTTCCCTCTTACCCTGTTGGGAGATTGGTTGGAATATTCATATCCATTAGAGTAAATCATGTCCTGTAAAGATGGGCATCTAACTAATACAAGAAGGGATGCAGAGAAAGAGAAAGATGTATTGCTACTGTGAAATGACTATGAACATAGTTCAGCAAAATCTTAAAGCGTGTCTTAAGCTTCTATGAAAATTCCTTAAAGCTGTTATCAAAGTTTGAAACTTTGATAAAACAGAGATAGAATCACAGAATGGTTAGAGTTGGAAGGGGCCTTTAAAGATCATTGAGTTCCAACCTCTCTGCCATGGGCAGGGACAGTTCCCACTAGAGCAGGTTGCTCAAATCCAGATCCTACGCTCTTTGAGACTTTCTACATTTCAGGTAATTTTTGTCTCTTTTACAACTTTTCAACATCCTTCAATACCCATCATAGACAAATGAAACTATATTTTCTGTTCATTTATACTTAAAGTACTTTTCTCAGTCCTTCATGCTGTTTCCCTGTTTCAACATCCAAGGATTACATCAGCTCTTTTCTGTCACGATACTGCACAGGCAGATTATGGTTGCTTGGTTCCCTAAATACTCCTTCCAGAAGCACTGTTTTCTGAGACACAGAATAAGATTATAATAAATGTGCAACTGCAACACTTGACTTTGGCTCACCCTATGATTCACACTCAAGTTCCAGCTTCCCTGACTGGCTGCAGTGTCATATTTCTAAGCTTATTCCTGCAATCTCTGGTGGAGTGATCCAACTGATCAACTGGGCAAGAACTGCAAATTCTGCTGAGTTTCCGAAGAAACAGAATGCAGTTGACAGCTCCATTTGCCACAGGGTTCCTTTTAGATAGATAGTATGTATACATACTCAGGTTAGTTTTCCCCTTCCAGAGCAGACCCCCAAATCAATTCTTCTTCACCTGCAACTAGGCATAAAAATGCACACCTTATCACTCAGGTACACAGGTACAACTACTTTATTATCCAGGACATAAAACATATTAGCAATTGTGCCTCAGTGCCATGTAGGTGCCATGAGTCCCAGCACCACGGTAGTATGGATGTAATCAGCCACTCTAGAGAGGGCTAACTTTGAGTTAGTTCACTGGTGTGGGTCCACAAAGACAATATAAGAATAATGAAAGGGCTTACATACTTCGGAGCAGATGGATCACCGCACAGTCCAGGACAAATAAATAAATTTATGTGGAGAAAAAACTACTGCTGTTCCAAAACATCTAGATGAATGGTAAGTTTCTCGCATGCTAATTAAAGCTTACTGACAAATTAATTTCTGTTTTACTGATAAAAACAACATTTTCAATCAGATTGAACAAACTTCTCTACAAATCTGTTTACCTCTACTTGACTATGAGTCACTATAGATAGCCAAATTGGATATCATTCATACTCCTTTCCTGGCTTAACTCACTAAATCTCTGAAAGGTTTGCAGGTTTTTACTTTGAATATAATTCTGAAGTATTATTGACCTGATGATATCTCAATGACTAAGAGATAATTAATTGAAATGTGCAAAAAATTGCCCAGAATCAATGCTTTCAGCAAACATAGTGCATCACTGCTATAATGCCCCTGCAATCAACATTTAAGACAGAGCATTATGACTAAGGGTAAAAGTCAATATTGACACCGGAAAGCATCTGTGAAACAGCACGTTACTTTAAGCCAATTCATTCTGATCTCTTTGAATAGAGTAGCAGTTTGGCATCAAACTTAAATTAGAACTTTTTAAGAACTTAAAAATGAAAAATAGGAAATAACTCTGGAGCTAGCAATTTTGATTATAGAAGTAGTCCATTTGAACTAGAAAAAGAACATTCTCTAGAAAAACTGCAAAAGGGAGGGATTTGTATAACAGCTGACACAC
>VZRU01003728.1:100758-125111 GCA_013398155.1 Pedionomus torquatus | reverse complement strand
TGTCTGATAACTGTCTTTTACATTACTTTTTTCCCCAAGTGTTCAGCAGCACGCACCTCACCCACAACAGGCAGAAGGGAGGAAGGGAGCAAAGGATAAGCAATAGCCTTGGATATCATAAGAGGATAACCTTCTATCATAAGAGTTAGCAAAAAAGTTATACCTTCTCCCTGGAAAACTGCATTGCTTCAATGAAAGAACAGAAGGGGGATTGGATGGACAAAAAAGACAGACCACAGATACCCCTGCCAGGGGGCAGGGCACCAAGGAGCACACAGCAAACTTTCCATTATCTCACAGGTGCTCACAAGATCAACCCACACGGATTCCTCCCCAGTACTCAGGAGAGGAGAGAATTGTTACCTGGGAGAAAAGACTGACACACACAACCCCTACAACCCACTTTCAGGTAGAGGAAAAAGAGCAGTAAGGGCCCCCGATCCTCCTTTTCTGCAGGCTGAACAATCCCAGTTCCCTCAGCCACTCCTCATAAGACTTGTTCTCTAGACAATTCACTAACTTTCTTGCTCTTCTCTGGACACACACCATCACCTCAATGTCTTTCTTTCAGTGAGCAGCCCAAAACTGAAAACAGTATTTGAGGTGCAGCCCCACCAATGCCAAGTATAAGGTGATGATCAGTTCACTAGTCCTGCTGGACACACTATTCCTGATACAGGCCAGGATGTTTTTGGCCTTCTTGGCCACCTGGGCACACTCCTGGCTCATATTCATTCAGCTGTTGACGAACACCCCCAGGTCCTTTTCTGCAGGAAACCTCTCCAGCTGCTCTTCCCCAAGCCTGTAGTGCTGCACAGGGTCATTGTGACCCAACTGCAGGACCCAGAACTTGGCCTTGTTGAACTTCATACAGTATCCTCAGCCCATCGATCCAGCTCCAGATCCCTCTGTAGAGCCTTTCTAACCTCAAGCAGGTCAACGCTCCCACCTTTGTTATACACTCTCTTTCTATGTGAAAAAAAAAACAGAAAATAAAAAGAAAAAAAAAAGTTTTTTTTTCTTCAAGACCATTCCTTCTAAGCCAGGGATGCAGGGAGAGTAAGAGCAATGTTTCTGATATATAAGGTGGTTAGGAAATACTCATATACATGCTTATACAATAAAATATCATTCTCCTTAAATGTGTCAGAGTTTCTCTAGAAATTAATTGGATTTGATCCTTTCTTTTTTGCCTTACTATTTTCCACATGTACAATGATGACATTAAAGACAGCGCAATCAAAACAAATAGATGAGCTAAGCACTTCACAAAGTAGCATAGATTGTATAGGGATTGATATATCAGGCCTGAATATAAGGGATGAATGTGAGTCTACCAAGCAGATCAATAACATACTTTCTGATACGCATAGGAATATGAGGCAACACATCCAGAAAATGTGTCAGATTTAGCTACCTCTATGTAAGCAAATAAAAATGTATCAGGATATCTTACTATGACCAAATAGAAGATACCATTAATTATTGTTTCATGGAGCAGATATTTAGATAGTCCACAATAAAAGATGTAGTGCATGACTTGGTTCGAAAAATCTTGCACAGTGGAAGAGCCCTTCTATGACAACAACCACAACATTCCCGGATTCAGCATCCCTGCAGAGGTATGAAACTCTAAACATGCACCACAATTGTTCTCAACCTCAAAAGGTTATTAAAAGCAGGGGTAGCTGAGAGAATTAAATTCTTAGAAGTGGGTACTTGAAGATACACCCTCACAGGAACACACAGCCACTTAGGAAAAACTTGAGAGGGGCAATGTTAAGTCAGCAGGGAAGGGGAAGTAGATGAGAAGCAAGGAGGCAACCTTCAAAAAGCTGAAGTTGCGTCTAAAGGAAGAAAACACAATGGCTGATGAGCTCTGTGAGATTAAATGCAAGCACACAATAAGGCAGGAGAAAAAAATTGTTTGAGGAACAACTGAAGAAGCAAAATTAAAGCTCCATTTTTCTTCAAACACATCAGGAGCAGAAAAATGCCAAGGTGTCTGAAGGGCCAACTCAAGATCAGGGCACAGAAGGAGCAAATAGAACAAAAAAGAACAGTCTTTTACAGTATTTAGTAGAAGTAAAAGTAGAGTTTTTAAAGGAAACCTGAACTTGCTTTGTGAGGGACTCGAAGAAACACCTCTCTGAAATTCAAGTAGGGGTAGAATAGACTATAGAAAGACTTGACAAAGTGAACAGAAATAAATTGCCAGAACCAGGTGATATTCACCCAAGATACCTATCTATCAAAGGAAATCAAGAATGAGGTAACTAAATTATAACAAGTGGTACGCTATCAAACCAGCCTTTGTACATTATGATTGGTGAATGACAAATATGGCAGCTTTCAAAAAACATTGCAGAATATGTCTGGGAACTTAACAGAGCACATGATGATAAAATTAAGAGTGAGACCTGCATAAACATGATGTACTTGGGAATAGTCAACAGAGCTCACAGCTTTTGCTAAGGAAGACCTGCCTTATTGCCTTTTTGGTAATATTTGATAAATCTAACAGAATCTGGTTCGTTTTTCAAAAGCCTTTTACTGAAGTCTCTAGCCAAAACTATGAGAAAATGCTAGAAACCTTTACAAAACTGTAGGATGGGCCACAAATTAGCAGGTGAAGTTCAGAGTAAGTAAAATTGAAGGCACATGAAGAAAAATGATCCTAAATTTATATTTATAGTGTCACAATAATACACGCTGAGCTGACCATTACTATGAGAGTATGATCCTCAAGTCATGATGGATCTTCTGTGAAAATAAAAATCCAGTGCTCATTATAGGTCAAAAAGGCAAATCAAATGTTGGGACTTCTTAGGGAAGGGACAGAGAACAGAATAGTGAAGTCTGCAATAAAGCTGTGGTTTGCAGCTAGAATACCAGTTCTGATCACTTCCTTCGAAGCAGGACTCAAAGCATTCAAGACAACAGGGTGACCAAAGGTCTGGAATATATGCAGAACGTTAGAGGGAGTATGATAGAGGTCAACCACATCATAAATGACATGAAGAAAATAGGCGTGCTTTGAACTTTTACTCTCTACCAGTACAAGAACTGCAGGGAATCAAATGAAGCCATTAGGAACCAAGTTTAAAACAAACATAGATAATTCTTCATATGACAGACAGCACATTGCTAAAGGATTTTGCAAATATTCTACATTCCCTTGGTTTCAGAGAGACACAGAGCAAACTTAGAAGATAAAACCACTGAAGTTCACTAAATATTCAAAAGATCCATCTGTGTCAGGAAACTACTAAGGTAACTGAAGACACGGAGAGTATTAGATTGAGATCATGCATTTAACTTTCCCTCTTGCATGGTTCTTACCTTTCTCCCTGCTAACAGCAGATGTTGGGCTATAGGGAAGGGGAAGCGCATTCTCGGTCTTTCATCAGTCTTTGAGCTTTTTCAGAAATATAAACTCCCCATGGTGCCTGAAGCAGGGATTCCAACACATGTAGGAAGAATGTGCATCAAAGCATCTTTCACTTTTTCAAGAGGTATTATCCCATAGGCTTCTGATAATTGCAGTGTTCCCTAACTAGGCTGTACTGTGTATGTACAAATAGCCAGAGGTCTGACCAGATGCTTCACAGACTCAGCAGGAAAATGAGAAAGGTGAAAAATGGTAGAATTGCCTTTTTCTTTTCTTGATTAAAGTGCAACAGAACAGACCCTACATTCAACACATTCCCTTGGTGCAAGAAAATGCAAATATTATCATGTTCAGAGAACCATTCTGAATCTATCTGTTTATGTAAATTCTGTCAAATACAAGTGTTTATATAATCAAAAGTCCTTCTAATAAACTTGATTATTTTCCTTAAGTGCTCTGAACATCAGTGATACACATGAAATAGTTCTATTCTGCTACATACTGGAATTCTTACTGCTTCATATATTTATGCATCTGTGTCTAACAAAATATTATTTGATTTAAGATTCATTATAGAACTACATTATAGGCAGTAATTAAGGTTGCACAACAGTTCTTTTCATGTTTTCAGCCTCTTATAACAGTTTGGGCTGAACTTTATTGCAGTGATTTGCTGTTCTGTACACAGATTAATTTTTTCCATGAATAATCTGCCATGTTCCCAAGGACAACATTAAAGAAAGTACATTACTCTGTTTGCATTAAAAAATTCATTGTCCCTTTGTCAACCACCTCACTTACTTCTGAATTTTGAAGATCAAAAACATAGCAGTCAGTCCTGTATGTCAGGAGGGTGTTCAGCTTCTTTGTGAAATTCTAATTCAGTTTGGCCAAATGAGATAGTTCTTATTAGCTAAAGTCTCTCAGTCTAAGAGGAAAATTATTCTATAATCTCGTTCCACATGTTTCGAAAATATCATCTACTTTCATGTCAACTTTCAGCTTGGTTATTCTAGCACTGCCTTTTAGTTTAAATAGCACTATCCACTGCTTGAAGATTACAGTCCTTGACTCACTGAGTTCTGTCATATCCCTCATACCTCTTCCAGACCTCTTCCTTTCAAATTACAGTTTATACATTTTTTTTCTCATCCTCTAGTCCAAACCAATTTTCTAGAACACATGTGACTTGAACAAGGTTAAGTAGGATTATATAAAATGTAATTCAGAACTTTGTACAATTACAAAGATATTTCCTTATATGACAGGATATAAGAATCACGGAGGTAGGAAGAGACCTCTAGAGATTGCTTAGTCAGTCGAGCAGGGTCAGCCAGACCACATTGCTTAGGACTGTGCCCAGCCAGACTTTGAGTATCTCCAAAGGAGAAGACCCCACAACCTCTGAGCAGCCTGTTCCAGTGTTTGACCATTCAGAGAGTAGAAAAGGTTTTTTCCTATGTTTATGTAGAATTTTCTGTTCTTCAGGTTGTGCTATTGCCTCTTGTCCTCTCACTGGGCACCACTGAGAAGAGTCTGGCTCCATTTTCTTTACTCCCTCTCATCAGGTATTTATACGTATTGATAAGATCCGCCTGACACTTCTCTCCTCTGTGCTGAACAGTCCTAGCTCTTCCTGCCCCTCGGATGCTGCAGTCCCTTATTCATCTTTGTAATCCTTTGCTGGACCAACTCCAGTATGTCCATATCTTTTTTGGACTCTGAAATATCAGCTGAAAAACCTGATCACCTTGTCTTGATGACAGCTGCATTAATAGCATCACTTCAAAACCATCTGATTAACAATTAATACATTGACAAATGCTTACATAAACCTAAATATACCTAAGCATACCTGAGTTGAAGTACACTTTAAGTTGCTTTCAGGTGGGGAGATCTCAACATCTCTTGCTAAACATGAAATCTTTCAGTTTATACCATTATAAATCAATTTTACATTTCAGTAAACTCTACAGTTCAGTTACTACAGACCACATGCTATGGGGAATTTAATTTCCCTAATGTAGTTAATACTTTTTTTCTGTGATTTCCCCCAAAATGCTTCAATTAATGTTTATCCTACTGACTGGGGTTTCTTTGTCTGGAAAATCTGTCATCAAAGATATAATCAGGTTATCATGTCACAATTAACTTTTGGTAGATTAGTGCTTAATTGGAATTTATTTTCTTTTTACCACCTACTTTTTAATACCTCTTTCCTTCAAAATGCAGTCTAAAGTTTAGCATATAACTTAATTCAGACTGTAGTTAACTACTCACCATTTTCCTTTTCAAATAACAGATGCTGTCTTTGTCAGCATATAATCAAAGTATTTACAACTTGACAGGTTATAAAAATATTGGGTTTGGAATCTCAAGAATAATTTATCTCAAATCATTTCACCATCCTAATTTAAATACTGTAAGTTTTAATTTAACCTATGTAAGTTTTAATTTAACCTATTTTAATTTATACATATGTGTAAATAGAATAGGCTACTTCAGTTGGAAGGGATCTACAACAATCATCTAGTCCAACTGCCTGACCAATTCAGGGCTGACCAAGTTAAAGCATATTATTAAGGACATCATCTAAATGCACCGTCAGGCTTGGGGCATTGATCAACTCTTTAGGAAGCCTGTTCCAGTGTTTGGCCCCCCTCTCAGTAAAGAAATGCTTCCCAATGTCCAGTCTAGACCTCCCCTGCAGCAGCTTTGAACCATTCCCATGCATCCTGTCCCTGGATCCCAGACAGAAGAGCTCAGCACCTGCCTCTCCATGTCCCCTCCTCAGGAAGCTGTAGAGATCCATGAGGTTGCCCCTTAGCCTCCTCTCCTCCAAATTAGACAATCCCAAAGTCCTTAGCTACTTCTCATAGAACATTCCTTACATCTCTTTCACCAGCTTTGTTGCCCTCCTCTGGACACATTCAAGGACTTTCACATCCTTCTTACATTGTGGAGCCCAGAACTGCACACAGTACACGAGGTGAGGCCGCACCAAGGCTTAATACAGTTGGATAAACCCCTCTTTTGACCAGCTAAGTTTCATATGCTCAGCAAACTTGCTAATGGTACATTCAACTCCTGCATCCACATCATTGATAAATAAATTGAACAGAACTGGCCCTAGAATCGAGCTCTGTGGAACAGCGCTGCTGGTAACCGGTCACTACCGAAATGTGGCCCCATTTCAGTACAACCTTTTGAGGGGTTGTCCTTCAGTCAGTTCTTTACCCAATACACCATAAACTCACTCATCTCACAGTTGGGGCAACTTGTCCAGATGGATGCTGTGAGGGACAGTATCAAAAACCTTACTAAAATCCAGAAAAACTACATCCATTAGGCAGGCAACCAATTCTGAGTCCATATGCTCATTCTTTTCAGTTATCCTGCCCGTGTCATAAATCAGTGTTGAAACCACAGGCAAGAGAGGTTTCTTTAATCATAGCTAAACTCTATCCAGAAACTTCTTCACCTTCATAATCTTAACCTAAGAAACCATGTCTGATTTACAGAGGAGGTGAGAACTTACAACTGCCATTTATGCCTTAAGTTTAGATATGAATATTTAAAGTGCTTTATAAGACCTGAGAAAAGTAAGGTCTTGAAAGTCTCTAAATTCTACTAATCTAATTTTTATCCCCTCCACAATCTCTAAAATATAAATAATACCGCCCTCTTTGCCTCAGTGATTTTGAAATGCGGTCTTACAGCATACCTCCAAAAGACTAATAAGGCAATAAATTTAATGTTTCTTTAATAATTTCATACAAACATTTAAAATACTTTACCATACATTACACAATGATGATGAAAGATGGAATAGTTGTTCATCAATGACACAGTTTTTAATTTATGACTGAAGAAGAGCTTGTATAAGAAGTATCATGCAATCCCATAATTACCATTCTGTCATGTGCTGTGCATACACAATAAAGCTGAATTAATAACAAAACTGCACTCCTTAAAAATTTTGTAGTCTTCATGTTTTTCCTTTAATGTTTGGTGTTTATGTGGTGAACATGTCTCTGAAAATGCAACTAGAAGCGTTTTTCTCATTAGCAGTAAGGTATCAGCTATCAGAATCTATGTATACTTTGCTTTTGATTTCCTGAAATACAGTTTCAAGGGTGAGGAAATACTTTAGCATAAATTGAGAAAACATATTGTTTCCCAGGCAACATGCTGGAACTTGTGCCAACAGATATTGTCTGATAAACTAGAGTGTTGTAATATCTGCCATTAAGTATCAAACTAGATGACAAAAAACCCCAATCTTTCCTTATTCTCACACAAAACAGCATTCCAAAAACAAATGTAAGGAGGAAAGAGAAAGGCAAGCAAGTTTATACAGCAACTGCAACAATTACATGATGTTTTTTAAAATGCCTTCAAATCTTTCTATTGACTTGCAGTTGAAAAAAACTTACAGTCACCAAGAATTTATTTCAAACCATTTTGTCTGCCTCCCCTCTTCTCTTCCTGAATCAAAACAGGAGAAAAATATGCCTCCAAAACACTAAGATGATGCAGTTCCGTTCTCCATGAAAATACTGCATTTTTATGTTTATTCAGGTACATGGAGAAACCAGTAAAAGAAGCTTTTAGATAACCTGGCAGCAACTTAAAGTCAACCCTCTAAATAAAAATAATTTTGTGTGTAATAAAAATAGTGTACTTTGTCTAGAAAGAATCTTTGAGAAGTAAATTGCGTTCAGATGAAAGAAGTTAAATTCTGGCACTGAATGTAGCTAATACCAATTTCCTTCAGGGAAAAACGACATGCACAATCATCACAGGTCAGAGTTTGCACACTAGAACCCCCTTTTATGCCAGTGTGACCAGTAAAATCAGACACAAATCATTTCTGGACAGATTAACAGAGAAAATTGCCCCGGTCTTAGATTATGGCTTCATGTCAAAATGTTTCCATAACCAGTTGAAACAGTCACCAGCCTAGGACTCTACTCATATAAGGATTGCACCTTTTTTTTTTTTTTCCTTAGCAGTGGTTAAAAAGGAAATGAGGACAGTAAAGCCAAACTCCTTGGTGAAGCAAATGTGTGTGTAAGACTTAAAAATCCATCATGCAGCACTGACTGAATCCTTCCTGTTGCCTATTTTAAACCTGCAATTTGGAATGTCAGCACATTCCAACGCACTAAAAGGCCCACTTTCTTCAACGGGATTTCATGCTGCCCACTTAACCCAGAGCACAAGGTGGGATTCAAACAACACATCTCCTTTTCTTAAGACTTATTTTCTGATTGACCTTCCATTTGTGGATACCTTTTTCCTAAACCTAAGCCACTCCTTCAGCGGGACCAGAAGCACCATTTGCAGATTGCATGGTTTTCTGATCCAAAGTTAAAGTGAACATACAAACACACTTCACACATTTTTATTCATGTTTGGGTTTTTTCTTAAATCCATTCCCTAATGTGAATTACAGTTACAGTTCAATAGACAGTGGAGCCTGCACTGCTGGAGGAGTGATATAGTAATTCTGTGAGAGTCACCGGCAGGAGGGCAGGAATATCTCAAGTCAGCATTGCTATGAAACTCTTCATAATGTTAAACCACTGCCTTATTACTGTGCATATAATCTTTTTGCTTGAGTCCATTAATTTTTAAACAGGTAAATTAATTTTAATATGTGAAAGGATATTTTTACTAGCAACTAATTATTATTACTATTTTTTAAATATAAAGTCAATTCCAAACCCCTCCACACCTGAAATGATTTTCAAATGCACATGAAAGACATGCAGGTCTGTCAAGATCCTCTGGAAACCAACCAAAACACTGGAAAAACACATACACACAAGCATATACAAGCAAGCAGGCATTATTCATGTCTGCAGAATACGTTTATGTGCTACCGTGAAGACAGGAAGGATATACACATTTTATCCTGCACTGCTGGCAGTGGGAAATAAATAAATTGTTTTAATAGCTGCCCTTTCAAATCAGATATATTGCTTTGCAGTTGTAAGTAACACAATGTAGCCTGTTAGAACAGGCAGTGAGAAATTATGATAAAAAGGTAATTAAAACCTAGAGTCCAGGATTTTATTTGTACTGTCTCAAATAACCACTTCTGGGAAAACATTGTGGTGTTGACAAAAAATTGGCCTAGGGCTTACTACCCACAAACCATCTGTCTGATCAATCATTAGTTCATCAGAGACTCTAACACACAAACAAAACTAAATATGATAAGCTCCTCGTGAATTTACTGAAGTTTCCCTTGCACTCGGGCAATATGAACATCCATTTATACTATATTATCACTTTATAATAAACTGATTAGGCTTGCACACTTCCTTGCTGCTTACACATCTGAATAATCAGAGCAGGAAAAAAAAGGAACAGGTATTTGATGAACTAAACTGATTTTGAGAATATGAAATTAAAATAAGTTAGTCTTCCCTAATATTTAGATGCAGTAAAATTTATTTTCAAATAGTAAAGATTTGATTAAGCAAATTATTTTTTCAAAAATTTCCCACCGGGGCTGAACTCCCAGGCCTGAGCCCTATTTATCCTTCCCTCATTCAGATAAGATGCATATATATACAAATCATAATAGAAATCTGAGAAAGTGCCTAAAGCCAAATCAGGACATGCACACACATACACATCCCTTCTGCCATTGAAAAAATTTCTTTAAGAAACTAAACACTCAGAATTCAGAACAGCAAGAAAATAAAAAATACAAAAGGTTTCATGAGCCCTCTATACTGACTGCTGAACCTACACAGATTATAATGCATATTCCTATAGCACCCCCTGGCCTCCAGAACTAAGGGAGTTGATGCAAAAATTGAGACTTCAGTTCTTACAGAGAATTCCTCAGGAATAAAATGAGAGAACAGTGAATTTGCATTGTGTGACTCTTTTGTTTCTATGGAGTAACATCACAAAGTGATTTATTTGGACATTGTAATCCATAATATGCAACTGCACGAAATATAAGGGGGAAGACTTTCTTCATCTAATCCAGAGGCAGAGATCCTACTATAGACAGTTGACTATTTTACCACTTCTTGATTCCAGGTAAAATTGCACTAACAACTATGAAAAACACAAATTAAAAATCTGTAGATCTCCCTGATACACAATATTAAATGTTCAGAGAAATAGAAGGGACAGTGGTACTGAAAACCTAGGTGCTTTTTCAACTAGATTCTATTTCTGATTTAATCATAGTGAGACTACAAAAAGCACTGCCATTTTTCCATTAGTAAAAGATGTTGCTAAGGGTACCCAGACAAATGAACAGGCAAGAGAAGAAAGGAAGGCAACAAAAAAGCAAGCAAGGATGACTGGAAATAAAAAAAAAATTCATTAGATGTATAGCGAATGCTTTTATTTGTGAAGAAGTTTGAAACAGAAGCTGCTTTCCAAAAACTATAAATCTTTTAAAAAGTAGAGAGCCTTTTAAAGATAAAAATAAACTGAAAACATAAGGTTAAAACGCTCAAGGATGTGTATGCGAATAGAACAACTGTTGCCAGTAATACTCAGACAACAAGATTTCACATTACTGTAGCTCCACCAGCACGGAGATTTCAAAAAATGCAATGATATTCATTAATTAAAGGCATATCACAGCCATCTAGTGCTACCTCTGCCTAAGTAAGAAATGGCAAAAGGGAAGGCTCCTAGGAGCAGCCTGAATAAGAGTGAGCAGGCAACGGGTCATGAGTAGTAAAGAGCAAGACTCAGGCAGCACCTGTGCATGTGAAACAGACTGGAAGTTCACTTTTGAGTCCTGTACTGCCGGCATCAATCTTTTCCCCGTACACCGCCCACTTTCACACACTACAAGCTAGTGCAATGACTTGTGTATCTAAATGGATTTTCTAAAAGATAATCTCTCTTTGAAAATTCATTTGATAATTTCTTCTTTTCCAGTGGTTAATTTATCCCCTTCTTAAATATTTGTCCCTTTTTCCCAAACTTTTGACTTTACAATATTTTCACCTGCAATCTCAGGGAAATTTCTATTATGAAACCATTATTCATATACAGAATTAATAAAGCATTACCACTGAGGAAAACTTCTTTTGGTGAGGGTGACAGCACTGGAACAGGTTACCCAGGGAGGCTGTAGAGTCTCCTTCTCTGGAAACCTTCAAGACCTGCCTGGATGTAGTCCTGAGTGATGTGTTCTGGGCATGCCCAACAGGGGAGCTGGACTAAATCTCTAGAGGTCCTTTCCAACTCTGACAATTCCATGATTCCATGATTTATAATGGTGATTCCCTTTGGTAGAAACTAAGCCAGATGCTCTCATGGAGCTGTCCTACAAATTAATGGTGGGGTTAGTCCATCACACTACAGATTTTTCCAAAGCAAAATCCCCTGAAGCATATTTTGAAGCATCCAGCAGGGAGATGAGATTCCTCAGCACCCGTAACCTTGCTTTCTAGACCTGTTTCTATTCTGCTGCACTACTTGCTAGTGTGAGCACATGCACAATAGGTCAGGGCAAGCACAGCGTATAGTCTGTGTCCAGACCAATCACCCTGTACGTGGCCCAAATAAAACATTAATTGTTTGCTGCAACTAAACTAACCAAACTGTCCAGATCATCCTAAATCAAAGTCCTCTTTTTTTTTTTTTTTTTTTTTTTTTTTTTTTTTTTTTTTTTTTTTTTACCAGTATTTTGTCCTTTGCAAACTTTGAGCAATGCTTTAGCATTTCTTTCCTAATACAACTTCTGTTTTGGACACTTGTTGAAATACCTCCTCTAGTCTCCATAGTAAATAGGTGGTTCTGTTTATCTACTTTTACACTCACATTATTTCCAGTTTTTTAGCTGTGGCAGGCTCACTTCAAAGTAAGAACTACATAAAGACAGAATGTGTTTCTTTGGCTATAAATATTTCAGCTCCCTATACCCAACAACATTGAGCCTTCAATCGCCTTTACCAAAAACAAGTTGTTACAGAATGAAAGAGGTAATTCAGGTAAAATATAAAACCCTCTTCTCTGTCTATACAAAAGAATAATCTGAAAAGGCTCAGATGTCCATGAACCCAATTGTCTGTACTGTTTGCCTAATTCATATGGCTTTGCATATGAAGCCATACTGAAAGGTGCCAGGGCAACCCTTTAATAACCTAAGTAAAACACAGAAATCTACACTGAATGTATATTTAAGAAAAAAATTATAATTAGGGTACAACTATACTTTTCAAAACAAAAGCAAAATATACTTTCAGGTCTGAAAGGAAAGATGTTGGAAGAACAGTAGGAGAGAGGCAGAGCCAAGGAGCCCCCCTCCAAAATGAACTTCTTGATATATGATATTATCTCTGTGCTCATGGTACATTAATTATAGAGATGAATATTTAACTATGTATGTGTTTACAGACACACACACACATATATTGAATGACACCTACATCTTTTGCAATCCTTTTTTAGACTCAGAGAAGGAAGCAGCTGTCCTCCAAAAGAAAATAAATTTTTTAAAAAGCTGTTTTGAAAAGAATTACAAAAATTGCAGCTTTGTGCTTCACTACTTTCACATGGATTTTGTGGCAGTTTGACTTGCTTTGAAGTGAGAATAAGCTGCAGAAATTAAAGGCTGTTAAATATAGCTGAATTTCTCTTTCAACTTCTTTGTACTATCTGAAAACACTTTTGCAACCAAACCCAACTTTGAACCATGAAATTAATCAGTTTCCTAATCCATTCAAGACTGCGGAAAAAAAAAAAAAAAAAAGAGTCAATGCTTCTTCAACACCTGAGCCATTTGAACGTATCACTGTTCTGGCCAATGCTTCTCCCAATTCAAGACCATATGTGCAAGCCTTCCTGCCACTCACACCACTTGCAGAGTGATGAAGCTGGAAGCTGTGAGCTTTAGGAGAGCTCCAGACGGTCTCTGCCTTCAGTAGACCCTGTCATCGGGAGGAGCGAGGGCCATCTATGAAGGAAGCAGGGAGCAGCAGGTGTGCTGGGAGTTACCACACAGGGCAAAGCCAACACTGAAGTCCTGGTCAGCAGTGCCACCAGCTGAGAAGGTGCAGAGAGAATGGAGCGACAGTACAGAGGCTAAAGCCTGGAGGAAAGGAGAAAGGGAGCAAAAAATACAAGAGATAGTGACAATGAGACAGAAATGAGCAAAAAGGAGGGAAATGGTGGTGGTCAGGCAGTAGAAAGTTCATCAGCAAAGGGATTAAAGAGTTTCATCCCGAACCAGGCATCAACTGGTAACTGGAACCTTATGTTTAAGAGAAATAGTATAGAAACACACAACTAACACTACTTCAGCCTGCAGGTTATAACTTTCAACAGCAAAGGTGAATATGTCCTCCAGGCTGAGCCAAGCAGAGTGCCTGTCACTAGGGAGGGGGGTCTTCACAGCAGCATTAGGAGCAGTTCAGCCAAGTCAGTGGTGAATAATTCTTTTGTTATCCAGTGCTTCCAGGATAAAGAAGGCTACAAAGACAGGCAACATCACTTCAGGTATTCTTTACAAGCAATTACTATGTAACATTCTGCAGAAAGTGTGGGCTTGCCAGCAGACTGTAGGAAAACCTTTACCAGGATGGAGGAGGCCCTTGTGTCTTATTTAGGCTGTGCATCACTTTACCTTATAAACTGACCCACAGGTCAAAACCAAAACAAAAGACAACACAGACAGGAGAGATTTCTTTACCTCACAGGCTGAAACATCTGGTTCAACTAAGACAACCAAGTTGTTGGTTCAAAAACACCATCATCGGAACAGAAAATCAACTTTGCTGTTCAGATTGCCAAGAGAAAGTGAAGAAAATTGTTGAAACTAAACCATTGTGTTCTTTTGCAACATTTTTATTTTAATGAATGACTCCCAGATCAGGCTATCATCTTCTGAAGTTAGCAGGCCACTTAGAGAGGTGACTAATTTTGTTATCTGAATTTAACAGCCATTCTAGTACCACCAGAACAACTCTATTCCAAGGAAAGGAGGGAAGAAGGAGGTATGGGGGAATAAGAGAGGAGAGAGGAAGAAAAGAAGAAATAAAAGAGTGAAAAAAAAGCTGTCCTCAAGTAGGAAATAATGTCAGTGTCCTCATTTACCAAACAGGGGTAAGGTTCATGGCTTAAAGTTCATGAGTTTCAATGATTTTGCAAGAACCTATGAACTCTGACAATGCAGGACAGCAAATGCGTTTTGTATTAGCTCTTCATTTCACCCACAGCATTTCTTCATGTTCCACTGGCTGCTTTTTTAGGATAGCAACAGCAACAGCTCCATGAAGGGAAAGGTACAGGTCACACAAAAAAATTATCAATCACTGTATCCACAGTTTTCTTAATTCCAGTACTATAACTCATAGGTTATACTAGAAATTAGAACAAGAAAGAAAGAAAAAAAAATGGGTGCTAATGACTACATTCCTAATATTTCTATATGCACATATCACTTCAAAAGTACGAACACTTTCTCAAGGTAGATGTCTTAATACTAATATGATGCTGTTAACGAACACCACTGCCAAGAGTAGTAACTCTGATAGTGTAAGTCATTCTTTGGAGCTATAAAATGTGGGGAGAAATGGAAAAGTCTGAAAGAGGAGGGCTAAGGAGCAGAGAAGCCAAGAAAGGACATTGCATGAGAGATGGTGGATGTGTAGACAAGGTAAGGAAATAATATAACAAGAATGGGTGATAAGGAAGTGAAAAACAAGATAAAAGTGGTCATAAAAATGAAAGCAGAGACTAGGGCCTAGATCCAGAAAAGCTCTTATGTTCTTAACTTCAAGTATGTTATTAAATATATGAAGCACACTACAAATAAAATTAATGATATATTTTGCAAGACAGAGGAATTAACAATCAAGGCAGGAAAAGTAACAAATCAAAGAGCAATAATATCTAAAGAAAGCAGCAAAAGGCTCAGCAGAAGACTAGAATGAAACTAAACACAGAATGTGAGCCATCCTTGTCATAAGGGACTTTTTTATGAGTTTTCAACATGACAGCATCTTTGGAGAGCCTGAAAGTCTAAAATATTTAGAGAATAAAAAGGAATCTTACAATTGGCATCAGACAATTCTTAAAACAAAACACTGGTATTCTCACTAACTGTAATGCAAAAACACCATAGCAGAGAGTTCGGCAAATGTGTTCTGTTTTGGGGGGAGAAGCCAGATGATGCTGTAACACTTTGCATCCTTGAAACAATTCACCTGAATGTTAAGCTACAGTTACTGACATCACATTTTTAGTTAGCATGTCTGAAAAAATTGCTAGAAGACAAGAGCTGGCCAACAACTCCTCTGCACTTGAACTATAATCTTCAATAAATCTTGAAACACTGGTAACTAAGAGTCAGGAAAAAAAAAAATGCCAGTATTATACTCAATTTTTGACAAGATAAACAGGATGACCAATTAACTTGGTCCCAATATCTGATTCTACTCTCAAGGGAAATCAGTGGTTTAATTAAGAATTAGAGACTAATATACTAATATCATCCAATAAGGTTATATAAGCATGCAATGATTTATGTCAAACTAACTGGACTACTATTAATTCAAGATATTTGGCCAATGACAGGAATAGCATTGTGAAATATAAGCATTTGATCCAGTACTCTGACAATTTGATTAAGGTAAAAGCATGAAACAAAACCAAACTGTCATGTATTAAAATGAAAGAAAAACTGTTTATTAAACTTTTGAAAATGCAACTGTGAATGGAGAAATATCAACAATCAAGCATGTCCTACTGCACTTCACAGGTTGGTTATGGCAACTATTTTGTATTTTCCTCAGTGTTATGTATGCAAAAATAATAGAATTACTGACCAGAAGTACAGGAAAATACAGTATTTGGAAGAATAATTTAAAAATAATACTTTTAGCTATGAAAAACAACATGGATTATTTTATAATCTTCCTTCAAGGAAACAATATATTTTCCCCAAATAATAAATGTAAATAATTTTGTGTATATTAAATATATGTCTAAGATAATATAACATATATCTATTTATACTATATCTAATATAAATATATCTAAGGAGGGGGAAATGCAAGCCATTTGCTAGACACGGTAATCTGTTCTGAAGAGAAGTGAGTGACAGAAGTTTGGAGTACTAGCAGACAGCTGAATAGGAGCTGCCAATATTACACTGTGCCCATGGGGTTAGAGTAACCCTCATGTGCTATAGCTCTGTAGGGTAAGACAGAATAGCAAGAAGAGTCACATTTTTCTCTGTTTGTCACAGACAAATCTACTGGCATGCCATATATAAAGGCCAGAAATAAACAGCACTTTTTAACATAATTACCCATTGGACTACTCTGTGCTTGTCCAGACCACTTTAAAGCAGTCTTGCAATGAAGCAAAGAGTTTCTTTCCTAAACTATCTATAATTCCAAAAAGAAAGTAATTTAGAGAGCTCATAAAGGTTGCACTACCCTGCAAGTCAGCCAGGATGATCAAAGCAGATCCTTTCACCCATGTAAGCTGAAAACAGCGCTGTAAAAGTCCTGTGTTTGTACTGTGGGAATTATCCGTAAGGCAAATTTATAGCAGAGAGGTCTACTCCCCAAGGTCTGCCTTGCAAATCCTCACAGCACCCAGATACCATGAGAAGAGCCAAGAGGAGAACAACATGTCTGGGATGGACTGCAGCATTCAGCAATATGGAAAACTCAAGTGGCACCTACACTCAGTGCTGTCTACCCCAGCTAGGCTTTTCCATCTCCTTCAGATGGCCACAAGCACACGAGGAAGGTGGTGTTTGACTACATGTTCTTCAAACATGCAGAATCCCCATCCCAGCATATCAAATTCAGTAACTTGGTCATCACATCAATCAAAAAGATATTGTCAGATTGGAGGGTTTTCAGAAAATAAAATCATCTGAGCTAACAACCTATCAGTTTATAAAGTCGCTAGGGCATTTTTAGCTGTCATATTTTAGAACATAACATGTTAAAAAGAAGATAGTACAGGAGATGCATCACAAGTTATAAAGACACATTCAGAATTAATAGCAAGAAATAAAATGTAGCTGTCAAAAAACATCCTCAGCAGAGGAAGATACGCAGCTGCATGACACTGCTGGGAGAGGGGGGAGGGAAAACTCACTGATGGTACTTCTAAAAAGCTAGAAAATTAAGAGAAATTTGCACTGAGAGGAACATGAAAGGGAACACTTGGTATGCTTTTGCTATTCCTAATTTCTCCAACTACGCTGTAGCTGGTGACTAGCTATATATTCTTCAGAGAAAAGACAAAATACGCTGGTCAACAGAAAATGCTCCTATACAAACAAATAAATATCAAGTTATTGGACAACTGCAAAACAAAATCTTTAGACACTATTAATGAATGCTTCAAGGAGCAGCTAAACACATAACCCTCAAGATAAGGAAATATTAATTAGACAGGCCCCAGTATATAGGAATTTTGCTATCAAAGAGACAATTTGTAATAGTAGTCATAAAGCTCTTAAATTAAATGTCTATGTAGGAGCAAGCCAACAAATCCCCTAAAATATTGCTTGATTGGAAAAGCAGGAATTGCAAAGAAATAAAGAAGTTGCTGCAAAGGAACTAACACGTGGACAAACACAAGAACAAAACATTTTAAAGGAGTACACAGAATATATTGAGGGAAGCAGAGCAAACGTGGAAAGCCAACAACAAACTATCAATGTAAGAGGTTATTTGAAGCAGCTCTTCAAAAAACTGAAGTTGATGTTTTACTGAGGACAATAAAAGAGAAAATAAAACTACGCAGACTAAATGTAAAAATGCAGTAAGACAAGCCCAAAAGGTTTGAGAAATACCTTGAAAGGGGGCTTTTGTGGTCAGAAATCTTGCCCAAGCATCTAGAAGTCTGAACCATAAAGATGCATAAGGAGGACCAAGAGAAAAAAACAGCTATAGCCAAAAAGCTAAATGAAGTTTTTGCATCCATGCTCATAGCATGGACCTTATGGGAAATTCAAATAACAGAACCTTTCTTAAGGGCAGAACAGGGGACAGTGGTGTCATTGAAGGAGCTTTCTGACAGGTCAGTACATGAGACTATAGAAAAATCCACAACGAGAATATAAGAAGTCACCAGGACCAGCTGATCTGCTTTAAAGGAATTCAAGGATGAAATTCTCAGAATCAAACATCTGGGGAAAAGACAAAATGGGATGTCAAATCTTAAAATAATTTGGGAAAGGCAGAAGAGAGAGATAAACCTAAGGTAGCTGAGAACAGATGGCCAGATATCTCTACTGAGGAAATTAACAGGAACTGCAACAAAGACTACAACTAGAGTATCCATAAATACAATATTTGGACATGTGCCATCATAGGAGTTTCTCTAAGGAATTAAATTAACTGGATTTCTATAATTCAACAAGCTCTGTCTCCAAGAGCTCTCAGAGAAATAGAGATGCCACAAACAGACTCCATGAGGCTAAATAATTGTCTAAAAGTGGGGGATGCCAAAAATACCCATACTAATGGTTAGGCTTTTTTCAATGGAAGAAGATCACAAGGGAAATCTTTTTATTAGTGCCTCTGTTATTCAATATTTTAATAAGAGACCTGGAAAAGAGGGTGAATAGTGATATAGCTAAGTTTGGTGATGATGTTATAATAGGGTCGTAAGGGTGAGGGCCAACCACAACAAGGTGGAAAAGAGTTTCACAACATAAAGGGAGTAAATGATGAAACAGCAGCTGGAATTCAATAAAGATCTGAAGGTTTAAGGGTATACTAAACAAATGATGGCTGAAAAGATTGGCTTATTTGGATTTAAAAAAAAAGAAAAAAACAAAAAACAAACACACGAAGATGAGAGGAAATCTGACTGCCCTCTGTAAACTAAGCACTAAGCATAAACATCAAGACCTAAAACGTATTTAAGCCAAATAAAGAAAGTCAGCACTGCTAACAAATTTAGTATGGAAATTACAGAGGGGTGAAGCTCTAGATCAGCCTGTCCACAAAAGGAAAAACAGCCTAACCAGGCTTTAAGATAAATGTGGATAAGCACTGTGAACAAATTACTCAATCTGGTTGCTATGACAGCTCAGTACTGGGTTAGCTGCCCAACTTAGGCTGGATTCAGTAAATTAAACTAAAGCGAAAACTTACCAGTGCAAAGCAGATGAACTATGACTTGTGTCTACATAGAATTAAGTCCTAGTGCATTACCTATGCAGAAATAAGTTTCTGCTTAATGACATAGATCAAGAGAGGTGAGCTGCTCTGCACGCAATAAGCCTTGGAGGTAAGTAGCAATAACTCAGCCACATGCACAAGACTTCTATCACTGGAGACATGAAGTATTTTTGAGAAAGAAAGAATGTTCCACTTCTATCCAAAATGTCAACTTTTCTCTTTGATTATGTTTCTAAGATAATTAAGTGAAGAAATTGAGGGTCTCACATGAAGGTCCAGTCTTTTGCAAGCAGCTATGTGATTTGCCAGAGCAGATCCAGCGCTGAGACAAGTGAGTGATAGGTGAGTTAATTAGCACAGAGAAGGCAAACAGTTAATATAAATAAGCTCTGTCTATGTTATTGGTTTTGTTCACACCAGGGATTTTTGAAGTGATCTCTCCAATCTTGCACTGGCTTTGTTTGCAGAGTAGCTGGGGTGTGCATAAATGGATTCTATTTGGGGAAAATTAAACAAAAATTTCTGTTCCAAAAGTGGATCAAACTCACCCAGGTCCCTCATGGGAACATTTGGGTCTGAACACAAGGCTGATTCTTTGGGCAGTCACAAGCCATGTGTCTAGCATTATGTGCCACCCAGGACATCAGGCCCTCACTGTCCCATTACAATAGTGTCTGAGATTCACGGGGATGGACACCAGTGGCTGGAAACCTGCTGGGAAGGCTGTGCCAGGAGAGCAGGGCACAACAGACACGGTGCTACCCAACCCGGGCACTCAAGTGGAAGGATCTAAACCAGCCCAGCATTTACTAGAAGACCTTGGCTGTTTTACAATGACAAGAAGTTGTGTTGAAGGGTTGTATAACACCAGGCAGCTGATATTGGGCTCATTTCAGAACATACGTTTCTCAGGCACAAAAAGATTGCCTTGAACATAATTAGTTGTCTGATGTTTTGTCTAGTTTGCAACCATTTAAATTACCAAAGATCAAATTTGCTGAATGGTTTGTCTTACTTGTCTTAGTCTAATCCCTGATGGAAGAAAGATTAGTTGCTCATGCTTTTTCCTCCTTTAAAATAAAATAAAAATATCCTAACTGACTCACCATCTAATTCATAACGTTTCTTGAGCCTCACTTGACTCAGCTTTCTCTAGCTTCTTCTGTTTTATTTTAAAGGCATTTCTACAAGTACATCCTTCCTGTTGCTAGGTTTCAAGAGAAAAGAAATAAAGCAAGAAAACAAATCAATATTTTTTTTTAAAGACAGCTCTTTGTCAAAAGTCCAAAAGTAAGTATGAAAGTAATCTTCTTTTCTTACATATATGTGCCAACCTTCCTTTTTTCCTAAGTTTACTTCTTTATTGTCTGTGATGGACACCTTGCAGATAAAACTGTGCCAGTGAGCAACAGCAAATGCTTTGTTAAGAGGAAGACTACCAAAGAAAAAGAGGTGTCAGGAAATCATTAACTCATATGATTCACCTATCCTAAGATCTCAAAATTTCATTTGAGTCCTTTAACGAGGGTGCATATGCAAGCTCTTGTGTGTCTAGTACACACGGGAACACCACGGAAATGTGGTCGTGTTTGCTGCAAAGCAGCTCCTCAATGGGCCACAGCAACACGTATGACAGATTAGGACAAAAAGCAAATCCACAAGAAACGTGCACCCGGTTTAAACTACAGGAAGAGTTTAGCTTGACAAAACAGAACAATCAGATCGGCTGGGACAGAAATATTATCACTCCTTAGTTTTGTGAAATGTGCCATCAGCTCTCTAATGATCCCACGAAATCAAGACTTCGGAATTGCTTCTGCATCCTGACAAGAGAAGTGTCCAGACAAGCTGTCAATGGCTGTACAGAAATTGCCCTTCAAACAGAGCCAGAGGGAATCAAGACAAGCAGAAACTGAATGATTTCTTAGGCTGATGAGGTCACAGCTTGGCACCAGTTGTGGATATATTTGCATACTGGGGACCGGTACTGTCTGAGATTTATGGTAGCTTGGAATGCATAAGCAGCTTGTTGATTTATAACAGTATAGCAAGGTGAGCCCACAAATATCATTTGAGTCCATTACCTCAAAATTGGTGACACCAATAAAATGAGACCTGGCTGTGAAATGCTTCCTGCTGTATCACTGCAAAACAAAATCTCAGTGATCTTATTTGTAAAGACACAACCAATTGATCTCCACTTGAAGCACACACAGAAGGCAAAGCTGTAGGCAGTTACACTGAAGTTACCCACAAGCTTTCAGAGAACAAACAAAATCTAAACAGTTTAGTTTTCTGTTTGTTTGGGTTTCAAGCCAAGTGCTTTGAAAAATATGTCCAAAATTCAAATCTGACCAATTTGGGCTTCGTGGTGTTTATGTTTAGCTGCCATAGGTGATACAAAGACTAAATAGACAGTTGCAGTAGTCCACAAGCTATCGCAGCAGATTTAACCTGTGACTGCTGTGCTATTGAAAACCAGAAAAATTGTGAATGGAAGCTATTTAGAACTGAATAGACACAAAGGTAGCAGTTCTATATAGAAACATTATTGGAGTCTTAAAAAAAAAAAAAAAAAAAAAAAAGAACAAATATTTGAAATATACCTGCATATTTGAAATATACCTGCATATTTCCAGACAGTTCTGTGTAGACTATTCTCCTTTAACTCTTCCATTTTTTAAGAAAATCAAACACAAGATAGATACTATTTTTATTACCTGTAGGACTTTGCTCTAAAACAATTAGTCATACAGAAAAATTATTTTCAAAACCAAAGATTATTTTTGCTTTAAAAAATAAACCAAGTTTTATCATTTAAGCTCTAGAGCATACATAAGTGGTGAACTGACTAAATTCTGTTCTTTTGCCTGTTAGTCCACCTTCTGCAGTAAGTACCCGTAACAACAGAAATTAATAAAAATACATATAAAAAAAAACAAATAGCAGAGACAACACAAAGTATAGGTCTAGGAAATTATATATGAAATTTCTTTTAATGTACACTATGAAAAAAGGCTTTTTTTTCAGATCAAAGACAGGTGTAAATTCCAAAAGCTATAATACACAAATACTAGCCACTGAAAAAGCAAATGAAATAGAAGATAAAACTTGAGGAAAAGATTTTTAGTTACCAATACTGAAAAATTTTCTAGCTCTGTAAGATACATTTTTCTCAGACTAGTTACTAAGCATCAGCTGAATACTACCAGACTGAGCTGCTACAGTTACTGCCTCCTTGGAAGGTGGGTTTTTTTTCCTAAAATTAATAAAGAGGATTATTTTACACTTTCAAAGCCAAATTCTCAATGTATGATCATATTTTTAAACTGTGTCTTCTTCAGGAGAAAATACTGTGTTTAAATTCCAATTACACTACCTAGCCAGAAATCGAAATGGGTGCCCAAGTCACTGAGAATAATCCTTCCTACCAAGCCTTCACCTCCTGCTGCCAACTAACTGTGCCTCCTCTAACCAGGAACACGTCCTAGCCTACCCCTCCCCTGGAAAGCTGACCCTGCCTACATTTCCAGCTCCAGTCTGCATTTATTCACAGTCATACCTCTTTGGTTTTGTGTCATCGATATCTTTCAGGACAAGTATTCATGTCTCATCAAGACAAGCAAAATTTAAGCAAAATCAGCACCTACAGCATTATGGCAGAAAGATTTTAAATCATCTTTCCTAAACACAGGTCAAGTTATTACCTTTTGCCATTTTCATTTAGAACTTATATTCATACATTAGTGTGAAAGGTATTAAATGAACTCTCTAATGTCTAGCACATGCATTTTATGGTGTAAATATATACATAAATATTATTTTTTTAAAAAGTCTTTTGTTTTCACTTTGCATTATTTTTGTACTTTCACTTACTACCAAATGATGGTGTTTCCCTGTACCACTCGCCAAGCCTCTGGAGTACAACTCCACGTACAGCACATGAGACTGGGGCTTAATTGTTTCCTGTAGCCTCCAAGGGTTCCCACGAGATTTGCTTCTTCCTCCCTCCCTTCCACACCCTCTGGCAAGGCGTTTGCAAGCTCCTGTGCCTCACCCTCTCAGCTTTTGGAGATTCTACCGTGAGATTTGAGCAGAGTAGCAGGACACGTGTAGGAACTCCATCCTCATTGGCTCTGCCCCCTCACTTTCTACTTAGGCTTTTCCCCAGTACTGGCACTGATTTTAGTCTCAATTCTCTCATCCCCTTTCCACCAGCTTCTCCCCCCACCACACTGTGCTACACGGTGGTGCCTGAGGAAGCAGCACGAGAAAGACAATGGGATAAGAAACCGCTGCCAGAAGTAACTTTGGACAGCTGTGAGGAAGAGGTGAAAGAGAAGCCCCTACCTACTGTCCATGGCCACTTGCTCAGCAGTGACATCTCAGGTGGCCTACGTTAGGTGGTGCCAGCAAGACACGCACAGCCATCATTCCAAAGGGATGATTAATGACTGAACTGAGGCAGCGAACTGACAAAGTCTAAAATATGAGAGTGACAGTCTAGGATTAAAATCTGCACGTGATTTCTGATCTCCCCCCAGAGTAACACTGCCGTCTGCCTCTCCAAACGGCAGAGGAAAATTTTCCGTGGCTCATCAGATCACTGCATCTGCGAAGGACCTTGGGGTCCCCCTCACGAGCAGGGACACCCACAGCAGGTCCCTGGGGGCTGTGTCCAGTTGGGTTCCGAATATCTACAAGGACAAAGAATCCACAACCTCTCTGGGCAACCACTCTGTACTCACATTAAAAAAACAACTTCCCCCTCCCTCCCCCCAGCTTTTTTTTTTTTTTTTAATATTTTGTTC
>VZRU01003728.1:42483-100736 GCA_013398155.1 Pedionomus torquatus | reverse complement strand
AAATAAGAGAGTATATAAAAAAAAAAAAAAAAAAAAAAAAGGGGGGGGGGGGAGAAAAAAGAAAAGAAGTGATAACACAGATCCTTTAATTTAACTAATTTAACTCCTTGTATTTTACCAATTGCAATTTCTCTTGTTACCACGGAGGTTGACCCACTTCTTAAGCTGGGGACTCATATTCACAAGCATTATCATTCAGCTGTGGGAAGAGTCAGGGAATCCATCTCTGAGGCAAGATCTCAAAATTCCCATTATGTGCACGTTGGTACTATGCAAACTCACAAAGCAAAGACAAATTAGGCAACACTGGGTTAGAATGCACTTTATCATCTAATGAACATACATATCTTTTTAAAAACCTTATAAACACTCCCCCCTCCTGCCCATCCAACACTTTATCAACAAACTTAACAATGCAAACTGTTGAATAAAAATGTCAGTAAGATCAGCTCGTAATTTTCATGCAGTCTGCATTATAAGGATGCTTTTTTTCTAATTGTTTTCATTTTCTGAGTCAGGTATTCACACGCAGATGCTGTTGAACTTCTGACACTGCAGTAATTCAGGCAACACAGAATTTGGGACAAGTTTCTTTTGGTGCCTATGATGAGGAGAAGAATTGCACTGAAAAAGTAACAAACCTCACCACGGCTCTTTGTACTTCAGTGTAATCATTAAGTGAAATTTCACTGCTCACAATGGATTTTTAAGAAAAACAAAACCAAACCTATTTTCAAACAGTTCTTTCATGTAATGCCTGGTCATTAGTGCACAGATCAGCAACACAAAGGAAACAGAGAAACGTGCAGTGGTGGCCTCTGCACCTCCAAGTGATGCAAAATGCGGTCCAAACTGCAGGCCATGAAAGGAAGGCAGGAGATTCCAACTTATTTCATTACATTCTCTTCTCACACACTTGTTCTCAAAGTCGTATACGATATCAAAGCATAACGCTTAGGAATCCAAATTTAAAATAAGCCTTTGAAACTTAAAAGCAAACTCTGAAGAAAGTGCATGATGTTTGGAAGAAAAATGAAAGAAAACCAAACCAAACCAAAAATTAAATAGAAAATAAGGAAAATGTGTGTATCCTGCTATGAGGGAGAAGGATTTTTGGAAAATCATATTTATGCAAGAAAAAAAAAACACCACTATATCAAACAAAATCAATACTTAGTACTATTTACCAGGCTATTTTACCTACTGAATTTAGACACTGTCTTAAAAAATAGAAAGGCAAGACTCTCAGTTCATACCAGGAAGAGCCTCTATGATAAAAAGAAAATTACAAATCTCACCAAACATGATTTCAGTATCATGTAATATAAGCATAACTCAGCACCAGCTGAGATCAAAATGCAATATTTCATTCATACCAGAAAAATTATACACTGCCTCACGTACATGACTGCCCTTTAGCTGAATTAAGTCCTTTTACCATTACGTCTCAGGCAACTGGCTAAAGCACCAGCATGGGACTTCATATCATTTTGTTAACTATTATTCTTCTAACTAAATGATCAATTTTGGCTAAGGGGAGGCAGGGGGAGGGGTCATATCATTTTTTCCCCAACTGCAGCGTAGGATTTTTGACACCATCTACACCACGTTAAACAAAGTACAAGTCTACCTGAAAAAAGTCCTTATCAAACTTACAATGCACTTCAGGAAATACTTGGAATGCATTTGGTTTGTTTTCTGCCGCTCTTTTAGTCTTCTCAACTACATTGCAGGACACAGCGAAAAAAAAGAAAATAGAAAGAAAAAGTAACGTTGGAAAGAATAAAACGTAAATCAGCCCACAAAAAGCCCTAACACCTAAGCATTGCTGTCAGTATTACAAGGTGCACCCAGCAAAGGGTTGGCATAAAAGCAGCGCTTAAGATTGAGTGTGGGGGGACAGAAACTGCAAAAAGCCGAGAGTTTTTTTCTGACTTACATTGCTCCCAGAAGGCTGTTGCCATTCCCTCTGCGGGGCTCTCACTGGCCCGGGTGGGGATCACATGACGCCGGGAACCAAAATAGAAAAGTCTCAGGAGCAAGGAAGCTGAACCAGAAGCACATTTGCAAGAAAAGACGTATCGCGGGCACAATAACACGCCCTCAGCAGCGAAAGGTGATAAATTTAGACAGGAACACAGCCTCTGCTGAAAAACAGGCAATGCCTTGAACCTTGTAGCCCGGCACCGACCACCTCTTCAACGCACGGGAAATGTTTGCTGCTATAAATCTCAGTTCGTGTCTGCACGTAACTAAACCTGGTAACTGCTCTAATAAATCTCAGTAGATTACCAGACCTTAAAAGAAAATAGGATCTATTAAATTCAAAAGTAAATCTATTACTGTTTAAAAATAAACTTCCATCCACCGCTGGAACCATTTTCATCTTCAGGCTAAGGTTTTTACTAGTCTGTATCTAGAGAGGAAGCAATTTTTTTAAAAGCACATGCTCTTAAGATAATTGGGAGGGCTGTAAACACTTACGTTTGGAACACTGCTTTCAATTCTTTTACAAGTAAAAAAATACGGTTGCAGACCTGTACACTAGTAAAACACGCACCAGAAATCTGAAGTTATAAATAGAGAGAAGGTTCAAACAATCCGAGGCAAAAGCTGAACATACAAGTTAGTGACTAAAGTTCTATAGAATGATAAAATCTCCTCTGATTTCAAGGCTCCTGTCAGAAGAGCAGCTCTCAGTTTTGTAAAGCTTGTAGAAAATAAGTTCCAGCAGGAAATGCACGTTTACTAGTTATTTGATATTAGATCATTACAGTTCTATGTTCAATAAAATGTCAAGCATTTCCTTGTTTCTAGTGCATGTTGGGACAATTATTGTAGAAGGAAGCTTTACTGAAAGCCATATGAAGGAGGTGACGATCAAGGAGACGGGAAGTATGCTGCACATGTTAGCATGACAAGGGCGGGAAATAAATGCTTGTTCTAATTGCTCAAATGCAACCACCCTCACCTTGCAGTTAGTTATAAGGCAAAATATTGAAATGCCCACCCTTTAAGAGCAAATGGCTCACAAGGGCTTTTGAATAAACACAGAAGGTTGCAATGGAAAATCCTGCATAGCAGATTTAAAACTGAAAAAAAAAAAAAAAACCACCCAACAAAAAAAAAAAAAAAAAAACCAAAAAACCTGAAATACTGAAATTATTCTCNTCCTGCATAGCAGATTTAAAACGAAAAAAAAAAAAAAAACCCACCAACCAAAAAACAAAACAAACAAACAAAAAAACCTGAAATACTGAAATTATTCTCCTTTCATTAAAAAAAAAAAAATAGTAAGATCTCGGATTAAATTTCCCCCCCAAAAAATTATACGTATATATATCAAAATATATACATAATTAGAAAATATCTTCCATCAAGACAAATACTTTGGTACTACAAAAGCAATACCTGTTGGGTTTTTTCTACAGGATGTTCCAATACTTACACTGAATTTTTCAAAGTGAGGTACTAGTCCACATAAGCATGGTAGCATAAAAAGGTTCTTTGTATCTTCTCTTCTCCTATTAACAGTGGAGAAAGGAAATGTGAACATTGACTCAAAGTAGTAGAATAGAAGAACACACCAGAGCTGCTTCCTTTGATTATTTAAATATAAAGGAAATCTTTTCAAAACTGCTAAGTCTGAAATATTTGAAGCTTAGTTTCTTCTGGAATAAATAGATTTTGACATCCTTAGTGCATATTATTGCATATGTACTTCCAAGTATTCTACCAGCTACACTGTCACAGTGATAAAAAGAAAATCTTTGCATCACTAAATTGTGCCATTTTGCAGATAATGTGGCAGAACCGAAGCCAGCAGACACCTTCCATCTATCACAAAAAGGACCATATTGGGGCACTGAAATAAGTACACAAAACAGTGGATTCTGTTAAAACTCTTGGAAAGTGACTAAAGAATATTGGCTTCAGCTCCATACTGTTCATTGATTTAAGAAGCCTGGGTAAAAAATTACCTCTTGGATCAATTTTGAAAGTAACAATGGCACACTTTGCTATAGTTCAGAGGTC
Organism: Pedionomus torquatus; assembly: GCA_013398155.1. Lineage (NCBI taxonomy): Eukaryota > Metazoa > Chordata > Aves > Charadriiformes > Pedionomidae > Pedionomus > Pedionomus torquatus. Next base: position 96,701 of record VZRU01003728.1, on the reverse strand, counting down.
TAGGTAAGTGCTAATATCTTTCTCAAAGTATTGTCACTGTACAACCCTAGCCTACGGCAAATCAACTCCACAAACCCTCTGGCCAAACACGTAGCTTATTTTATATGGTTTGTGTCATATTTTCCCACATTTCATTTTTCAGTTCGACATTATGAAAGCTGCAAGACACACAGCGTGGGGGCAATGCTACAGTATTCCACTATAGACAACTCAGTGGGATAGAAAGGTGATCAGATGGAAAACAACCCTACAGACAAAGACCCTTGTGGGGAAAAGGCATGGTGAGGAGGAAGCACAGCATCTACCAGAAAGAGTAAAGAGCCTTAGGTAAAAATAGAGAGCATTTGTAAATCCTGAAGCCTAATACAAAGTGAGCAAGACTTGGAATGCAGTAGAAAATCTATTTACATGGCTGGAACCAGGACTTCAGGTCCCTGTGGTTCTGCACGCCTGCTTTTTCTGCCATTTTTCTTAACGCTGATGTATATACACAGTAACGCATTGCTTAAAATGACGTTCATCAAATGAGCAAGTTGACAAATACCACATTTCAATACTCAAATTATTCAGTCGAACACTACCCAATATACATCTATAATTTTATAAAATTTCAACTGAAAATGTAATAGGGACAAACACTAATATGTTTACCTGCCCTGATAGTATATGATGATTTAAAGAAAAAAAAATCAATTCATAAATAGTTAAAGAATACTATTAAAAGTAAAGTGCAGAACAGTTTTATCAATTTAAATTGCCAAAACACGCGTCCCTGTTTAGCGTTTTTGGTAGGTAGCTTAAATCTTGAGCTGGAAGAATCCAACTCCTTTTTTTCAAGCTGTGGGCTCACTTATTTCCCAGAGATATGGACAGATTTTTTGAGAGTCCCTTCCTAAATTGGTAGAAAACTAAACAAGCAAAATTTCAGGCCCATCAGGTTATTCCTCTTTCTATTCACAATACTAATTCATCCTCAAACAAGTTTTCTTCACCACTCGCAAAAGATTTAAATCTTAACTGCTGTCACCACATACCCATATGTTCTAAAGGGACTCTTTTCTGTCAAGTTAGTGGGAAACTCCATATAAATATACAGAAATAGATTAATAACATGTTCATCCTTCCTTTTGCACTTAGTTTAGAGCTTTTTATTCCCCTTCCCAAAATAAAAGTGCAAAAATCTACTATGAATTTTAGTCTTCACTTACAAACAAACAGGAGTAAATTAAATCTTAAATCTTAAATCTACACTCTTAAATCTTTCTTGCACATAACTTTTATCCACAGCCACTTGAACAAACTGTAGTAATCCTGGTGCTAAAATTGGCCTTCGAGAGCCTAAAGATAATCCTCTGTAACAGATGGCCCCCCTAATTTATTTAAATTCACCACACACACCTCTGCAGATTTACTAGTATCTGGTGATACATCTGATCTAAACAGTAGCGCTCATATTGTACTCACAAACTGTTCTCCTGGCAAGCACCATCCTCATGTAAGATATTTAAACCTGTTTAGTGACCTTCTATGACTGAAGATACCAAGTAGTGATATAAAACTAAAAGATCATATCCTCATCCCTCCTGGAAAGAAATTACCCAATCTGCTCTAATGGAATAATAAAATCTAACCCTCCTAACTCTAGGGATGACTGCTTCTACTAAAGATTTTTTTTCCTCCTTGTTTAAAATTCATTCTAAATTTCCATCCCTGTCAGATAAAACAATCCCTAATAGAAACACAAACACTAATTGAGTAATTTTGTGCTGTAAGAACAAAATGGAAATCAGAGGCATTTCTTAATCTGTTTACATACATAATAATACTTCACACACTGAAGACAGTAGCTTTGCCACCATCTTTCTGCTACTATCTTCAGTAGACAAACTAGTTTTCTGCAGTCCTTATTTCTGCTAAGAGAAACATCAAAAAGCTGGGAAATATCAGGTTTTACTGCTGTGTCAGTATGTCACAACTACAATCTATTCCACTGAATTATTGCAGAGACTAGAGATCTACAATTCATAGTATTTTTGATGACTGCTACCAGATTATATTTTAGTTACCAAAAAAATAAATAAATAAAATTAACAAAGTGAAATTATACACATGCCATAAGTATTTTAAATGTAACTGAGACTTTAACTTTGAGTTACTTTGACCTAATGAAATTCCATGAGATATTTTTCTGGAGTAAATCATGCAAATTCAGTCTCTTTAATAAGGAAGGTACTGCCCAATTTTTTTCTGTTGTCGAATATTAGTAATCAAAATAGAATCCTTACAAGCAAAATTTAGTGTTTAATACAGCACTAAAAACGTATCTTCAGAAAAATACCACTGAAAGAGTTTGCACCAAGCAACTAGATATCTAAGAGGCTCATTGGAGTCAAGAGCATTGAAGCTTCCAGAGAAAACTTCAGGTTTCAACAGACTTATTCAAATAAAGCATTTTTTGTGATCAAATTAGGTTTGTGCTTGATCACCAGCAATCAGATATATTATTTGGACCTCACATTTCCCATAAAACATTCAATAACAATCTCATTGTCATCATTATCACCATCTGTTCAAGAAAGGTCAGGATTTATATGAACAAATCAATTCCTAGAAACATAATATTAGAAATGGTTTAAATCAAAAGGTTAAACAAATTAATTTCCCTGTTACAGCTGTTGAGCATTAAGAGAGACAAAGTCCATTCAAGTGAGTGGACAAATTCCCTTCTCCTTCAATGGACTTACCAATGGCCTTAAGAGTACCCAGAAGCTCTTTAAAGCACATTTTTCTGTCCCCTAACATTAAGATTGTTTGTGCCCAATAGCAAATCAGAAATATATGCTGGTTTTAGCAAGGGTTTCTTAAGCTGGTCAGTTATCATGATTTATATTGTATGTTTCAGTTCTGAAGTGTCCAGCTACAGATTATGGTTTTCCTTAGCACCAAGACTTTAATTGAAATAAGAATCAAATTCATTATCGTCCACAGAAAGATAATGGGCATAAACTGTGACAACTTTAAGCTGATGTTCCAGAAAATACAGTCCTGTTTGATTTAGCCAATCTGGAAATCACCTCACCACGGTCGAAAAATCCTAGAGGCCTACTACTTCAAAATCTGAGTACACACTCAAGCACAGATTAAATAAATCTTTTTTTTCATAGAGTTCTAAACATGGGATCTTCAGAAGAGGTACAGGAGGGGATGTCTACAAAGCTGAGCAAGCAAAATGTTACACTGGACATACTCATTATTGAACAGAGTTTGGGCTTCATTAACATTCAGAAAACGTGATTTAAGAGGGAATTCCTCCATTTCTAAGAGATACTAAAAAAAAAAAAAAAAGACAATATGTTAATGAAAAACAACATACCATTGCAAGAAAAGAGACCAGTTTATAATTTAGACAAATATGATACACCTTCATTAAATTATTTACCATCTTTGTGTACATCTGCCTTTCTAATATTAGGAACTCTCTGAAATCATGAAGCTCAAACCCACATTGTTGATGTCCTGCCAAAAACAAATGTTGTTTGAATGACAGACTAGAAATAAGTTTGAGCCTCTTCAGCCCATTCAACACCTACATGTTAATGAAATCTTTAATCAAAATAGCATTTTTCAGACATTGACTGGTAAATAAAATAAAAGACTAGGCAGACACTAAAGAATACAAATATTTCAGGCTCATATGTACAGCTGGAAAATGCATATAAGCAAAAAGTCTTGGAAGAAGATAAAATGTAAGGAGAGAAACACAGGAACAGGTAAAAGTTCACAGGGGTGTATTTAAAAGCTACTGCTTTCTGGTAGTCTTTATGTTTCCTATATTATAACCTATGAAAGGCTGAGTTTTCCTGATGGTCATTACAGCTGTGTAGACATGCTCAAAACAGCTTTATTCATGTCAGGTGTTGATAGATGAGTAGACACAGCAACAAAAGACTTTTAGCAAAAATTACAAAATCTGCTTTGGAGCCTGGATATATACTAGATATGTAATTGAAAATAGGCTACGTGCTATAGGCATTTATTGTGATTAAATTATATATATATTTTTGATATTCTCAAGAAAATACACAAACAAATATATTTTTCCTCTAATTTTCTAAGAAAGGAAGGAAGAATATTGATAAGTCATCTGTACCTAGGGTTTAAATAGAAGAAATTTCCAGATAAAAGATGAAAGGCTTGTAAAGTGATAAGAATAAAATAAAAAGATGTTATAAGACGTATAATAACAAATCTTAACTACAACAGTCATCAATTAAACAATAGGGCTACTAATTCAGTGGCTTGTGTGTGTCGGTAAGGGAAAACCAGGGTCTCTTGTTCACACAAATATCTTGAGCTGAAACTCAAATAATGATCACATTTGATTACCTGCCCTTTTATATTAATAGCACAATTTAATAGCAGAGTTAGTTACAATTTTGTAGCTTCTTCCTGAAGAAGCCTTAGTGATGTCAAGGCAAAACAGATCTGTACAAGTAATTATTTGTTTTCTTGTTTTGCTGTGATATGGAGGTGAAAAAATAAAAATTTAAAAAAAAAAAAAAAAGAGAGAGAGAAAAGGGAAGATCAAGAGATATGGAAGAGGTATGGACTACATGATTGATAGGATAAATTTAAAGAGAAGAAAAAGAAACTTCGTTCCTCTCTTCTGTCCTCATTTTTCCAATTTTTCATTAAAATATGACCAAAATCTGTAAATGCTGAAAATGTTAGGGTGCAAAAAGAAACTATCAACAGATCATCAAAACTATTTGGTTTGACAGAAAGGAAGTGGCTACTGTCAAATATTTAAAAAAGAAAAGTTTTTATTGTTAAATATCATTAAAGAAATTTCAAAACTATAGCTGATTTTCTGTCAAAACATCAAAATATTATATCATAAGAATAACAAAACAGAAAGTTCCTGATTTTTTATAATTTTTTTCATGTATTAACTAAAATATTAGTGGAACTGGGATGAATTTTATAAATATTTTTTGAAATATTTATATATTTTATATATATAAAATATATTTCTTTTATATATATATTTTATATATAGGGTGTGTTTTTGCCATTAATTTCATCACTCTCTAAATGCTAGCTAATTCTAGGTACAGTGTGCCAGTCAATCAGAATTAAAGCATTTCATACTCTCTGCTCATCATTCCAGTGTGCAGGCAGTTAGCCCAGAACAATATACAGCAAGAAGATGATCCTTGCATAAGTTGACTGTCTTGCAGAGTTAGAAAATAAACACAAATTACTCCAGAAATACAGCAGTATGTTAATAGTAAAGTGTTTTCAACTCAAATTGCATATTATAGGAAAAGGAAATTGTCAGTAATCGTTAATGTCAACAGTTAGGTCAAAAGGAATTTCTATTACTGTGATTTAATGTGGCCTCTGCTGGATCAATATTTAGAGGACAGGATCTGATTAAAATGATAAACAGTTTGAAATTCCAAAATAATTTGATCAAAATAAATACACCAACACACAGCACAACCTCCAACACGTAGCAGAAAAACACTTTGGATTTAATTGTTTTGGTTGCCACAGAACTGTAGGCATTTATAAAACAGTTATTTACCTGCTTATGGGTTGTGTGGGACTCTCTTTTATTTCTTTCCCAGCATTACTGGTCGTGTTACCAGCTCTTCTACCCGTACAGCCAGGGCAAGATGAGGGCAGGAATAGGGCAGGAGACACTGCATACACCTGGGCCCTTCCTCTGACGCTGGGAAGGCAGAGTTTTCAACAGCAACCCATGCTTCCTTTCATTGGCATGAGGCACATACTGCCTCTCCAACTTCTCCCTTTCCAGCCCCATTATTTTTATATTATAGAAATGGGATGTTAAAGGAGAAGAAATTGTTCACAGAAAAAGAACAGTAAGAGGATTCATAAGAAAAAAAAATGCGTTGCCTGACTTTTCAGTGGAAGAATTGAGAAAGCAGGGAAAAGGAAAGGTGAAAGCTGTGAAAAAGGAAAGCTCTCATCCCTCTCTAGTTCCTCTTCTCCTTGCAAAACTTTGTCCATATTCTCTGAATATGGACCTGACCAGCTGATATATCGTTGTTACCTCTCACTGTTTGCTTATGTCCTCTTCAAAAGGAGGGGACCAGCTGTGATACACACTGCCATGGGTGTGAGCAGTACACAGGTTTAACTGTGATTTGCCAAGCCAAACAACCAAACCTAGCCCCACCCCTCAACACAGAGATTCCTGTGAAGAAAAAGATGAAATATAGACTATCACCCAGAAATACAGCTGACGCAACAACCTCCTAAATGGGATGAGGAGCCAAACGCACATAGGTAGCCAGGAACAAGTAAACATCCGCATTTGTGAAACTTCAGATGACACAGCATTTTCCCAGCTTCAGCTGTAGTACATCTGTTCAAGAACACAAGCAACCATGAACATAAATAAAGCTCTGAGTATCTACCCGTATCTTCCACAGGCCCAGAGCTCCATGCCCTGGGTATCACACAATACCTTAACCTTTGGGACACAGGTGAGAAAAACTAATGGACTAAGAGGTCAAGTTTCTTTGTAGCCAGTTACAGAATAAATTCCTAAGAATATGCTCTTACTCCTTGAGCCAAACCATATTTGTAATGACTGGAATTGGCCGATACGCTGGTAGTCGGATGATGCCATGAAATGCTCCTGTCGCACATTTCCTCTTAATAAATTGTAGCTACCATAGCTATTGAAACTTTCCAACTCATTTTCCCTTTGAAGATCAGACAAAATTAAGTACCAACATTTGAGCCTCACACATACATGTGCACCTTGGTGCCTGGTTCCCAAGGAAATGTGTTTTGAGACACCAGGGAAATGCTGCTTCAACCCTAGCATGTGAGTTACCTCTAGAAGCAGTGCTGGAGAGCAAACTCCGACCTCCACATTCAGAGAAATAAAGGCCATCAGGCAGTAGATAGGCAGCCCATTCTGGGTCAGGCAGCTGCCCAGTAGCAACTTTCCAACACTGTCCATAAGCAGACGTCTAGGGAAGAGCAGGAACAGGTAAGCACCCGTGACATTTCTCCCCATACTTGCCCAGTCTCCAGCTATTTACATTTATGGAAGTTTCCTGAGCCAGATGCAGTTTCCGTAAACCAGAAGCAGAATATGTGTATGTCTCTGGGAAAAGTTATTCAAGGAAAAAGAACAGGAACCCAGGGATTTCCGTCTCAGCTGTAGCTTAACATGCTGTATTTTCTGTGAGTACACTCTTGAGAAAGTCTACAGAAAAGCCAAAACCTAACAGAGATACAAGGAAGAGAAATAAAACAAGGATCTTCTGTCCTGTTCTCAGTTCTACTTTGCAGAATAACGTGGCAAAAACTATCAGCAAATTTACCCTTAAAAGCACTATGTATTGTAATACATCTTTAAACTATTTTTTCTGTTAAGAAAGGGGAAAAAAACTAACACCTCCATATATATAAAGCCAGGAAATTAGAAAAGGATCTCTTTTTCATTTTGTAATAATGCTTTTTAAAATAAAAAATTACCATCTTCTCATTTTCAGATTCCATAAAAAAATGAATCAGAAAAAATTATTTTGAGACTTCAAAAAAATTAAAACTACCATACCGACATTCACAAGCACGTGCAAACAGATTTCCAAATTTGTGGGACTGTGCCCTCTTTAAGCAGAAGGAAGCAGACAGTGTCCTGAAGCCATGAATGCTTCTTTAGCACACAAGCCAAGAACATTCCTTGAGTCTCATGCCCTAGGTAGTCATTGCTGATGGAAAAGAAGTAATCCTTGTTCTTCATTCCTACTGCTGAGTTTGAAGTAAAGGTTAATTGAGGTGGGGGGAGGCATATTAAGTTTATTAAGTACTAATAGGTTACATGAACGTAATAGCTGGCTTGCTCCAGGTTTGTTACACATCTCTGTCCATGCAGCAATCCCACCAGGCTGCTGAGCAATGAACTCATCCAATGAAGCACAACTCAGGCAGATTTACGTGATCAACAGCAACCCTGACACACTTCTCTTTACGCGGGAACCTGTAAGAGGTAGTGAATCTTTTGACAGCAGACGTCTCAACCGTAACACTGCCCTTTCATTTAAAAGCTTTTTTTCTTTTTTCTGAAATGCAGTTCTCTGCTTTTCACACCTTATCCTGTAACAAAATCTCCTGGAAAGTTTCTCACAAGCAAAGCAGCTCTGCAAGGGGGAGAACAAGTGTGTGGGCAGAAACATAGGGAGAGAGTGAGGAAAGGAAAGGATAAGACAAAGAGAGAGGGGCTGATGTGGAGCTCTAAATAACCAGTTTCGCTGCTCCTTGGCTGTCCAAACAGGCAAGTGAGCCAGGTCAGCAGTACCTATTCCCTGCCCCAAGGCTAGGCAGTAGCTGCTGCTGCAGCTCTGGAAAAAAACAAACAAACAAAAAAACAAAACCAAAAACAAACAAACAAAACCCCCCTCACAACAAACAAACAAACCAAACCAAACCAAACCAACCAAACAAAAAAAACCACACAAGAAAAACCACCAAACAAGCAGCGTGATTTGGCTTTGGTCTTGTAGCACTGAAATCCATGTCTACAATTCTACCCAAAATGTAGGAAAGGCCTGAAAGTTGAACTCAGGAAAACTGAGAGAAAAAGGAACTCTTAATTGAGCTCTGATATGAATATTTTTTTAGAAGTGTGATTTTACAGGTTAAAGCCAGGTGTAGAGTTCAGGGAGGCTGCAGTTACTGGGACATAAACACTCCTGACTTATTTAGTTAGACAAACCATTACCCTACAGGATCAGCAAGCCACCCAGTCTTATGAGCTAATTTATACAGAATTCAGAAATACTGCCTTTGATATCTTAATTAATGTAGCAGCAATAGGCTTAGGCTGCAATACTAACATAGTTTACATGTCACACAGGCCAAAGAGCTAAATGAAGACCAAGGTGCGTGCATCTCAGCAAGCACAGTAAGATGATGTAACTCTGTCCTTATGCCCTGTTTCCTTGCCTTCGAGCATATTTCTTACCTCAAAAGCTACCTTAAAACAAACTCCTCATTCTTCTTGTTCCTAGTCTTTGGGCGGTGTTCATTCCACATGACTGCCAATCCTAAATATCCAAAAGTCAAATCTTATTTCAGAAAAGCTACAGCCCAGGTTTTGGAGTGGTTTGGGGGGGGGCGGGAAGTTTTCTTTAATTTATTTTCACTTTTCATTACCTTATGGCCAAAAATTTCTAAACTTTTCTCTGCATTTGTGAAGAACAGAAACTCATCTTAAACAAAAAAGGAACATATTATAATCATATGACTTTGCCTTTGCTTTTTTTAAGTAACAAAGTCTCTGCATTGTGTAACATGCAATAAAAGTCTGAGGTCGCTCACCAGAGAGCTCACTCTCTCTGTCTGCTACTTGCCTGTCCTCCTTCCAATCCCTCCACCCCACAGCATCCCACCTCAAGCTAATTCCCAAATTACACTCCTCAAGAGCCAGGATGAGATTAGACATTCATTTGAATGTACTTAGCTATTTTTCATTATTTTTAATTTTAGTTAAATGAATTAATTCTAATTAATCATAGAATCATAGAATAGTCCAGGCCGGAAGGTACCTCCAAAGGTCATCTAGTCTGACCTCCCTGCAGTCTCAGGGACACCCCCAACTACACCAGGTTGCCCAGGGCCTCTTCAAGCCTCACCTTGAATATCTCCAGGGAAGGGGCCTCAACCACCTCCCTGGGCAACCTGTTCCAGTGTTCCACCACCCTTAGAGTAAAGAATTTTTTTCTAATGTTCAACTTAAATCTACCCTTCTCCAACTTAAGTCCATTGCCTCTCGTCCTATCGCAGCAGCCCTTTGTAAACAGACCCTCCCCAGCCTTCCAGTAGGCCCCCTTTAGGTACTGAAAGGCTGCGATTAGGTCTCCCCGGAGCCTCTTCTTCTCGAGGCTGAACAGCCCCAGCTCCCTCAGCCTATCTTCATAGCAGAGGTGCTCCAGCCCTTTGATCGTCTTCGTGGTCCTCCTCTGGACCTGCTCCATCAGGTCCATATCCTTCCTATATTGAGGGCTCCAGCCCTGCACACAGTGCTCCAGGTGGGGCCTCACCAGAGCAGAATAAAGCAACAGAATCCCCTCTCTGGTCTGCTGGCAACACATCTTTTGATGCAGCCCAGGATGAGATTGGCTTTCTGGGCTGCAAGTGCCCACTGCCTGCTCATGTCTAGCCTCTCATCTATCAGTACTCCCAAGTCCCTTTCTTCAGTGCTACTTTCCAGCACCTCTTCCTCCAGTCTGTACTGATAGGATTGTTCTGTCCCAGGTGCAAAACCCTGCACTTGCTCTTGTTGAACCTCATGAGGTTCATCTGGCCCCACCTCTCCATCCCATCCAGGTCCCTCTGGATGACATCCCTTCCCATGTATCAACACCACACAGCTTGGTGTCATCTGCAAACTTTCTAATGATTCAGAGTTATACTACACATCAGCAGTGATGTCCACACCAAAGCTGACACTCAGGCTTGAGCACCATGAAGGATAAAACATCTCTGCACCATGATCAAAAAAAGAAGTAAGGGCAACATGGAGACAGGGAAGAGGAAAAGGGAAAAGAATGAAAAGGATGAAAAGAATTCTGTTTACTTGGAGCTGATTGTTGAACATCTATGAGAAATGTGCCAAGATTTTAGCTTAAGCGGAAAGGAGAAAGAGCTGAAATAGAAAAAAAAAAAAAGTCAGTGCTTATTCTGTGCTCCTCCCCTTCCTTCCACTCCTCCCAGGAGCACTAGAAAATAGTGACAAAGAGGAAAGAATTAATTGTGTGAAGAGGAAAGTGTAGAGAAGTGCTAAAAAAAGTTGAAGACCTCAGGGGAAAAACCTATGGGTTACTGCCAGATTTAAGGACATTTTTTTTGTTTGCTTTCCAAATGTAATTGGAGATGATAAAAATCAATAACTGGCAAGAAATAATAGCTTAGAAGAAAGAGCATAATGATGTTCTTGCATAACTGGTAACAACAAAGAATTTTCAAATCCATTAGTCATTGAGGATAATGTTAAACAACAACTATTAGAGATAAACACTTGATAGGTTGTACCCTGGGGCACAGTTTGAGCCAGCCAGAGCAATCTTTGGCTCACTAACGTAGCAGCAGAGCAGTTCCAAAAGGCACTTGGCACTTCTTGGCACTTTTCAGAAAATTTCCACCATGATCTGCACGCATGGCAGTGACCTGATCACACCTATTCATCAGAGATGGGGAATTAAAATCTCAGGGGACAACATTTGCAGAGGATTTAAAGACTGGTCATCACACACAGATTTGGCTCACTTTGGCTAACATCTGGGGATGTTAGCACTTGAGGCTTATTGAAAACAAATGTATCTAGAAATGTAGGTCACTGTGGTTAAAGAGAGGGCTGTATCACTTAAAATAATGAGCCTGAAAAGATTCAAGACACTCAGTCTAACTTCTGTCACTAGCCATATATAAAAACCCAAGATTAAACGGTCCAATGTTCTAGCCAAGCTTGCCCTTCCACCCACCCAGTCTGAGCAGTGTGAAGACACTACCTATACTTCTGGACTTTTAGCTGCAACCTCAGGGATAACAACCCTGCATCCGCCACAGCAGCTGAGACTTCAGGAGTCAGCTGCAATGATCCCAAAACTCACACCGGATCTCTGCTTCCCCAAGAGTGCAGAGCCACTTTGGTCCAAGACTATAGTCCAAGAGACTTCAGTTCTCTGGTTGTACGGTCAGAAAGAAAGGCCCACCAGAAAGTAGGAGGTGAGTGCAAATTTTATAACATCTGTACATGAACGCAGACAATGAACCCCACAGCAAATTATGAGAATTATCTTGTAGAGAAGAGCTGCCAGTCTTTTTTGAAAAGTTATTAATATCCAGGGACATACTGAAAGAAAGGATAAAAAGTCATAAAGTACTCCTCGCCAAAAAAAAAAAAAAAAAAAAAGAAAAAAGGCAAGACTGTTTCTGGTAATCTTCCTGTAAATTTATCTTTACTGTTAAACAAGAAGTGGAACAAATACTAAAAAAAAATATTTACTGGCTAGCAATAGGTTTGTGTGAATCAAACAGTATTAAATTATAAAAGAAAAAGCTTGCCAGAAATCTATGACTCTTTCCAAAAAAACAATTATAAAATTAGTGAAAGGAGTGAATTACCATGTGAGAGTAAAAAAAGCATTTGATATATTATAGAAATCATAACTTAAAAATTAAATCCAGCTGACCTGGATAGCAACATTGCCAAATTCAGTGGAGTTATCTATAGCTACATTGTTATGACCATTTAATATTTGTAAAGAGCAGAGAATGCAATCTATAATAGGGTAAGTTTTAAGACACATCTTACTTAACATCCACAAGATGGAGAAGACAGAATATTTGTTTAATTATTTCCAATCTTCTAAAAGAAACATTCCTCTTTATATTTTGAGTACATGGGCATAATCAATCTCAAGCTTCAATTTTCCCACTTCATAGTGGAGTTCCTCTGTGGACCTGTGAGCCATGCACTAACCTCTTGACATACTAACCTCTTGCTGGCAAAAAATATCTTGAATTCTGCAGTCACCTTCCATTTACCTTTGGTTTAGAGAAGATTCAGCCCAGCTTGTCCATAGTTACCATCAGCTCACCACAAACTCTGTCAATGTTCCCAGTAGAAAACAATAGGGGAGGAAAAGAAAAAAGGAAAAAATAGGGGAAGAAAAAAAAAACAGGACAACATCCTGTACAACCTCTAGTGGGACAGTATGTGCTTGACAACACTGGTTGCACCCTGCACAGGGTGCCCTGGCACACAGAGGGATGGGTGGACGGAGGAATTGGCTGCTGAGGCATAAATAGAATACTTTGATGAGGGTACATCTTCTGGATCAGGTGGGTAACATCCACTGAAATTCCGTGCCACTGTGATACCTGTAAGAAATTAGCTAACCCAGGAATTGCCAAATCAAGAGTCAGACAGTAAAGAGATGCTTTCACTGCATGGTCTGAGCTGCCTCCTGTTCAGGTCAAGTGTTGTTCCTCTGATGAGCTGTGAGCTTGTAGGAGCAAGGATTCCATCTTTTCAAACATACAGCTACAAACTGAAGAAAAGCCACACTATATTGCAGACATCTGCAACGGGACAGTGTTCTCATAAAGGCTTTGGTACATCAAGACATGAATTCTGGGGAGCACTTTTCGCCATAAAGTTGTTGACAAGGAAAAGTCCCCAGTGGAAGAAAAGGAAAAACATAAAGGTGCTGGCGTGGGTGACCAGCAGAAGATATAAAAAAACAAATCACATATTTTTTCTAACTGATGTTGAAGACCAATTCAATGCTCTTCAGAAATTTAAAACAAACCAAGGAAGAAGGAGGATAAATATATAGGGTAGGGTGATATTAAAAGGAAAAGGTAGGAATAATCTTTAGTAATTAATGAAATAATCCTGACTTTGAAGAAGTCTTCCAAAGCGGTCAGTCAGCAGCTAATGTCCTGGGGTTTCCAAATCTTGTACAGGTCAGACACTTAAGAACAACAAAACCTATGGAAAAATATGCCTGAAGATACTGAAAACTATCTAAAATAGCTTTTCATCTCTCAACTTTTTGTTCTGTTTACAATAGTACTCTGTACTCATTACCCAAACAGTGGCCTAGGAACACCTTTTTATTACGAACTTCAATATTTTGAATTCTGTTATAGGCAGATTATAACATAGCTTACACTGATTCTCCGTGGAGCAGTGCAAGTATTATTTCTAGGACCTTGGGTTCTAAATTTGAAATCTCCCACAACTGCTGTACGACCAGGAACAATTTCCCTCTTATCTGATTGCTGAGGAATAGCTATCCTGAGCTCTGCTTTTTGTCTTGAATTTAAAAATATACTCTTTTCCAAAAATTGGGTCTGAATACTTTGTGCTGTGTGACAAGACCAACCTGTTTGTCCTTCATGCCAGACAGAAAAAAGACTCCTCCTTTGAATGATTTACTGCCTTCTCTGAGTTTTCACTGACACAAAAATTACTTTCTCTGGGTTTTTTTTAAAGAATCTTTGCGTGTAACTCCTCCATACCCATGAACAGGCTTAACAAGCAGAGACAGATGCTTTAAAGGGCTATCTGTTTTCCAAGGTCTGAAACGCAGATGTCTCTTTTTGGTAATGCTACATGCCACTGGCCTCTCTGCAAATTTGACGTCTTCCATTGGCGCACCATCCAGACATGATTTGCTAGGTAAAGGAGGGGCTTTATGAGGGTTTTTTTAGAAGCTACTTTCAATTCCCAGCCTTCATTTGGGAGAGTTTATCTTAATATCGTTTCACTTTTCAACAGGTGATTTATACACAATACAGCCTTTTATCAGTTGATAAAGGATACTAACTAGTGAAGAAGAAAACGTTAATTTAATTTTTCTGTTCAGTTTTGAATCTTTCTAGATTTTCTGATTCAAATAATTTCCCCCCCCCTTGCCTTCCCTTCTTTCCCTTCTCTTCCTTTGTCATTGTATCCACATTTCACAAAGAAAATTTGGGAGATTAGGACCTACATGTGCGATATGTATGTCACAGTTGCACCTAACTCTGAAATGCTGTGCTTTGAATAAAACTTGCATAGAATAAACTGATATGTTTGGGGTTTTATCATCTTCAGTTTCTCTTAATTTTTAGTGTATATTTCTTGCTACCTCTTAAACCACAATACTAATTCTATTTCTGAAGCAGGGACCATTTTATTTCCTGTTTCACTAAATCATAATGGTATTTAATTTATTTTATTTCTTTCTATGCCACTTGTAGTTGGCCAAAAAAACTTTCACACTGGAATACCTCTTGGAAGAAGGTTAAGAGAGAGCCTGTTGAAATAATGTACACAGGTGTCACTGGAAGGGAAACAGTATTTCTTCTCTCAAGTTAAAAAAAAGTCACCTTCAAACATCTGGTAGCGTGACAGCACTGGAATTGGTCCATTGGTCCATCTGTTTCTTCTAGTGTCTGCTCTCCAGCACTGGGCAGAAACATGCTCAGGGAACAAGAACATAGGACACTTTTGAGTACATTACCACCTTTGAGCTATTTTCATCTCAGGATATGTCCTGAAATGGATCTGGTTTATCCACTTACAAATCCTGTGTGTTATCTTTTACACGTGCTTATCCACTTGTCCTTGAGTATATGTGAACTATCACTCACGTGATTTATCCATAACATACTTTGACATGAAATTCCAAAGTTCACCAACCACTGCATAAAAGCAGAACGACAACAACAACAACCAAAAAAAAAGTGTTGTTTGTTTTGAACCTGGCTTCTGTTAACTTTGGTGCACTGAAAGATATTATAGTCAATGCTGCTCACAACTTTGCAGATACCTATAAAATACCCCTTAATTCACCTATTTTCAGGATAATGAGTCTTAACCTACTGAATTGTGCCCCGTTTTATCTCAGAGCATGAACAAAACTGAAAAATTTGTGGCTCTTGAGAGACACTGCCAACACAACTGCTCCCTGCAAGTATATAATTCTGGTTTTTTAGCAAAAATACTGTTAGCAAAAGATTATGGTTTTTTTTTAAGTCAGACCTGTTTGTTCTGCAGTTCCTTCTATTTAGGCCACAGCCAGGGGGAGATAGTAATTTCTATGTTCTACATTAAGAAAAACTAAACTATGAAGTACTAAGTTATAGAATATAGTCAGACGCACAAATACAAGACAGAGAGTATTTGGCTAGTCAAAGCATCCCACATATCCGCAGAAACCACTAGTTTGTTGTAATTGTCAGTGATAGATCCTCATCAGATGATGCATTTCACCCAGCTTCAAGAGAAACGTAAATAAATCGGAATCTAAAGGACTGTAGCAGTATTAGAGGATTTGAACAGAAAAAGTGATGAAAAGATTTTTACAAAACAAACAAACACACACAAAAAAAAAAAAAAAAAAAACCAACCAACCCTGTACTCATTGGGTTTCTTTTCTCTGAATAAGAGGAGACTGGGGACAGATGCGACAATGATCATGCAATAAGTAACAGAATACTATAAAAGAACACTCAATCAATAGCTCACAATATCCGCCATGAGACAGAAAATTTGCAAAATAACTTAGACTGACTATTACAAAGAGCTGTCTTAACAGTCAGCAGAGAAATGCCAAAATAGTCTGTCTAAAGAGATGTAGAATCTCCTCCCCTGAGGACTTTTAATATCTTCCAGGGTGGCATGTTTGATCCTTTTCCAGTCTCTGGAGATAAGTAAGTGATCGTCCAAAACCCCTGTCAGATCTGCACTCCTATGGTTTCATATTGGTGTAACATGTGGCTTTAATGGGACGCAGCTGCCTAAAAGCATTTTATGAGTTCTGGTAGCTAGCCAAAGGACCAATATATGGACCCGCAAATAGCAGTAATAGGACACAAGAGCTATTGTTCGTAGTCATATGGTTTTATTTGTACGTTACTTGGTTTGAAAAAATTAAATCTTGCCTATTCATTTATTTTTTTGCTGATTCTGTCTAAGGCGTGCAAAGTGGGGAAATAACATAATTGAAGCTCTTATTCTGAATTCAAAATTTCCAAATCGCTAAGTGCATCAAGGGGCTCTCAGCACACAGCAAACAGAATTTGCTCTTAGGAATAGGAATAATCACAACTTTGTTGCAATTAAAACATATTTTTGAATTGTTATTTCTCTCTGTTTACCATTAATTACCATGACCTAATGGGAACTCAAGCTTCAGCGTATTCTCCAAAATTATAACCATTCCACTTCTCCATGAATTATAAAATCACACACCTTCCATTCGCTTATGGCAGAATTTGCTCTGATTTCACAGGCAGAAGTGTATGAGCACTGGCTTCTGCATCTAATGAAAACAAGGCTCATCATTAAGGCCTTCTCATGACAGCTCTGCAGTGATCAGTGTGAACAAGACTGTCTAACGAGACACTAACAAATGACTACTGAAAGGTATCACAAAGAACTTTAATTTGACAATGTACCTTTATTCTTGACATGCATATCTCATTCTAGCTTCCTATGTAATTAGTGAAAAGAGGTGGGTCCTAGACTACAAACTAAACTCTTTCCACTGAGCAGACAACCAGAGGCCAATCCTGACAGGCACCCAAGTTAGGTACTTTATTTTACAAGCACAGACCTTCTCCTTTGGGGGCCAGCTGCTAGCATCAGGTAAAGGTTATTATAATACGTGAAGGGTTTATTCTACCGGGAGCATATTTTCTGCTCTTTAAGCAGGCAGAATCTTCTAACAGAAGCAGTTGCAAGTCACCTAGTAAGAAACAAGAAGAATAAAGATCTAGGTGAACACTCACAAAAAACTAGATACACATAACATTTCATTCTTCTGAGAAGGTTCAACAAGTAAAATGAAACTATGTACACAACTAAAATAAAACTATATACACACCTGTCAATATTGGGGGGATCATGGTATTTTATCATAGAATTGTCCAGGCCATAAGGGACCTCCAAAGGTCATCTAGTCCGACCTCCCCACAGTCACAGGGACACCCCCAACTAGACCAGGTGGCCCAGGGTCTCATCAAGCCTCCCCTTGAATATCTCCAGGGAAGGGGCCTCAACCACCTCCCTGGGCAACCCTGTTCCAGTGTTCCACCACCCTCAGAGTAAAGAACTTGTTCCTAATATCCAATCTAAATCTGCTCTTCTCCAACTTAAATCCATTGCCCTTCATCCTGTCACTGCAGGCCTTTGTAAATACCTTCCCCAGCCTTCCTGTAGCCCCTTTTAGGTACTGGAAGGCTGCAATTAGGTGTCCCTGGAGCCTCCTCTTCTCCAGGCTGAACAACCCCAGTTCCCTCAGCCTGTCCTCATAGCAGAGGTGCTCCAGCCCCCTGATCAGTTTTGTGGTCCTCCTCTGGATCTTCTCCATCAAGTCAATATCCTTGCTATATTGAGGGCTCCAGCCCTGCACACAGTGCTCCAGGTGGGGTCTCACCAGAGCAGAGCAAAGTGGCAGAATCCCCTCTCTGGATCTGCTGGCAACACATCTTTTGATGCAGCCCAGGTTGCAATTGGCCTTCTGTGCTGCAAGTGTGCCCTGTCTGCTCATGTCTAGACTTTTGTGCATCAGCAATATTTAATAATATCCAATAAATAATAATATCCAATCTAAATCTGCTCTTCAATTCATTTTAATGTGCTTTAATTCAAGACAGATCTTGTGGTTCAACAGTACTCATCAGACATCATGGTGGTAGTTCAAATTCAGATGGTAACTATACACAGCTTTTCACACTCTCGGTTAGCATCCACAAAGACAGTTTGGTGACTGCCACTTTGAGTCTTGCGTGCTGATCCCCTGCCAACCATTCCGTGTGCATACTATAATATTGCTGCATTGTTTTGTGGAGAAAACTGACTTATTTCCTCCAAACAAGAATTAAAAGAACATTATCAGGGCTGTAAAGTCAGGCACTCCAAGTAAAGAAATATCAAAGCTGAAACCCGTTGTCTTTATTGTTTCTATTTGTATATTCACATCGTCACTTTGCTGCATACATCTTAACATGAAGTTTGTTTTCCTCTTGGTTCCAACACAGCACAGGTTTAAATACGAATAGCTCAGTTTTTAGGAAAAATCATGAAAGAAATAATTTTTAAATCTGACATGTTATTTCAGTCAGAGGGGAGTCTGTCACCTTGTCACCTCTGCCTTTTTTAAATATGATTCGTATTTGGTAATTCTCTAGTGAGAATTTGGTAATTCTTTAGTAAAAATACCAGCCAGTGTGACATGTTTATTACAATCCTTTGCTACTGGCCTTACAATAACATTAAAAGACCTGTGGCACAGACTTCCACAAACTAGTCAATCCCCCTATTTTGTGCATGTATTAGGCATGTTTTCAGGATGTAAATAAACAAGTCTAAAATTAAGGTTTCACAAGATATTTTATCTCTGCAATCTATTCATTCTGAGTTTCTGACACTGCAGAATTGCTAATACATTTTAAATTAGTGTTGTCTACAGGCTTTTTTTGGATTTAAAAAACAAGCTAATATCCCTTCTGCAAACTTCAATTATGTGCTGCTTTCTGACATCCTCAATTCATTTGAAGAACTAAGAACTGTGGATCCACTACAAAAGCATTTTCTATTCCTTCTCTTACAATCTTTCTTAGCCTGGTGCTTCCTCATGTATAACTCTTCTCATTCTGCCGTTCTTAGCCACGTTTGGTCTTAACTGCTTAGCCTTCTGCTCAGAGTTCATTCTCTTATAGACACTCATAGCGTGGACCATTTTTTTCACCTTTCCAGTCCCTGCCACAGGAAACACCTAACTGGGCTCTACAGCCTCACCAGTGCCATTTCTTCTGTTCAAGGCTTGTAAAATAACCTCTGGCTATCTACCACTTAACTTCTTGCCTCATTCCTTACCATAATCTCTTTGTCCAGCTGATCCTGACTGCTAAATCCTAGGATTCTTTTACCCAGCAGAGTAACCCCAGTGCCTAGTTTCCAGTGCCTCATAAGCCTCCAGTCCCTGCATTTCATGGTCATCTGCAACTACATCCCTTGTCCCAGTCTTGTGTTCAGTTCCTGGGCCAAGCTCAGGCTCTCCTCCTTTATTCTTTTCAATTTTATAATTTTCTACTCTGATTTTATAAAACATAGGCAATGAAGAGAAGGAGCCCCTGGTCTCCAGAGTTATGTCCAGAGCCAGTGTAGCCAACAACACTTCAAAAACTTCAGTTCCAGGAGAGGTCTGCTCAGCCCTGTGCTGTCCCAGCCCGGGCACGCAGAGATAAACTTCAGAGAATAAAGCTGAAAACATCTAGCAAGCATGAGCATTTTTTAATTATGCATCCTTTAAGAATTTTACGGCTTTGCCAGATTTAGGCTGATCTTACAGAGATAAGTGCTAACCTTTAGCCAATGGCTACTTCTCTTCCAGCTGTCAAGGCTCCACTCAGAAAGCACAGACACACTCAGACAAGAAAGTTTCCTTTAACGAGGGCCAAGCAGGACTTGAAAATCCCTTTGGCAGCCCACACAGTATATGTGAAAAATTCCGTTAGGATCCACATTTTCTACATTAACACAAAGCCTACACTGACTCCCCACCCACTAATGAGATCATGAAACGATGACCTGGAAATCAAAGATCCCACAGCTACATTTAGAGTTTGACAAAGAAGAGATTATCTTCACTGTGCAAAACAGTTTCTCTAGTCTCATTTAAAAAAAAAAAAAGGGGAGGGGGGGGGGGNGGTGGAAAGGGAGGTACATGTGACAGGACTAATTTTTATTCATTCTTCTACATGAAGCATTTCAGCTAGAATTTTCCCAAAAGAACAGCATCAGTCATGCACCCCAGCAGAAGGAGAAGTCAGATTTCAACTCAGACAGAGTTTGACTACATTAAAAGCATCTGAAAACAAAGTCTGCAATTAGAAGTGTCAGGCAACTTTAATAATAGGTGGGGCTGATGTAACCCCTTTATCATAGGGAAACACACTACATATGCAGGGAGATCAGCCGTAAAATAACCTCCTTCCCGTTATTGCCCTGCAGATCCAGTAGCTCCCACACTTCAAGCCACTTGAATTTTGGCAGCCCAGTGAATAACAGCCAGAAGCACAATTTCAAGCTGATGATAAAACACGAACCTCTCAAAACAACTCATAACGGCTTTTCCAGCTTGTGATTTCCAATGAGCAAAATTAACAGTAGTTTTACACTTGCTGCTACATTAAATGTTCTAAGTCATCGGCAATTTCTGGAAATTTCTCCAAACCCAAACCTGTAGCTGATAAATATTTTCTGGTGTAACGAATAAACATACTTTGAATCTAGACAATTGTTATTATGCATTACGAAGGGTAAGGGTTATCCCATAGGTACTTCCCCAACCCATTGCTCGATGTAAAAAGCCTCTAGGGTGCCAATGGGTATTTCTGCATTTCTGCAACATGGAACTCCACAGTGTATTTTGCTTGGAGTACAGTAGATAAGCTGTTGTTGCTGCTTTGGGGAAAGGGCACCCTACATCTTACTGATTATTGCTCCAGAAGCCAATTCTCTGAAAAGCAGGCTGAGGCAGCATCTAGCTCTCGTAGTCTAGAACACAAATGCATAGCAGGTGTAGCACAGAAAAACCTACATCATCATACTGTACACATAAATATAGACATGCAATTAAGTCACAACAGATATGAATCAAAACAGAAATAAACCCCCCAAAAAACTGTAATTACCTACTTCGACAGGCTCATAGCTGTAGTCTTCTCATTTTAAAGCAAAGAGCCAGGAGAGAGAATATTCAAATTTCTTGCCCATTTGGGTGGCTTCTTTGCACATGTTCCTGAATTTTCAGCTATGATGAGATCCTCTCATTGGCAGTCACCAAGAGGCTGATATGACCATGAAACGAGGAAACACAGTGAATGAAAAATAAGGTACTAGCACCACCATTTGCTGAGGGTTGGAAAAACTGGCAGAAACTTTAAGAGACAGTGTAGACATTTCTATAATGCTAGCTGCATTTAACTCACAATTGCTGCTATTGGAGATGCTTGATCAAAACATGTTTTCAACATTAATTATTTGCCAGGAAAATCTTAATGAAGTCCAGATGATGATTTTTATTCCCAGAACTATAAATCTTTATGTGTAGAAACAGTTTCATACAAGGGTGGGGTTTTTTTTAGTTGTTTAACAAAAATATTACTGAGAGGTAACCGTATACTGGAAGAGAACATACAGTGGCTGGCAGAGGGGGACTGAAACAGTTTAAGACAATTACTATGTCCCTGAAAAACACATATTTTATTGCCACCCCTTGCCATCCCAACATGAAGAAATATGGGGTTTCTGACCCTGGAAGGGGTGACCCCTTCTCCGCCAGTGGAGCCCTTCCCTGCTGTCACATGGCGTTTCCATTTCAGCCTCCTGTTTCCTGAAGCAATTTAAGTTTGCTTCTAAGAAAGAGAAGGTCTGCAAAGCCGAAGAGTAGTACAGATCTTATTTAAGCAATTTAAAAGAGGTCAGTCTGATTTTAAAATATACTTGTTAAGAAACAGATTTCAACACCTGTATTGCAAAGAGCAAATGAGATCAGAATTGATGTAGGCTTTTAAAATCTAATTTGCTTCTGCCCTCTCTGCTGTCTGCTAGTTTCATTTTGCTCCTCTTGAGCAAGAGATGTGGCTGTTATAGATGCAGCCATCAAATCAATTCATAAAAATGGGTGCATTAAACCTTTCACTGTTTCAAGGAAAAACTACTGTGGAGGTGAAATGCTTTAATGTGGGACAAAACCAGCTCCACAATTACTATTCTTTTTGCAAAATTAATAGAAACATTTCTATTGCACTATTACATTGATAAACTTTTCTGTTATCAAGACATTACTGTTGGCCCAAATGACCTAGTAAATGTCCCTGTTATGAAGTTTTTAAAGTCACATTTTGAATTCCTTACTCTGGTTTCTCCTTCCCTTATTAAATAAAATAAAATACAATTTTTCATTTAGATCTGTGAAAAGGATAAAGAGCAAGAATTTGATTTAGATCAATTTGATTTAGATCTGTGAAAAGGATAAAGAGCAAGAAATAGCTATTCCATCTCATATAATGTTATCTGATACCTGTTAAGTGCAAATTAAATTCAGAAGTGGATGAGGAAGAAAAACTAAAGAATACTGTCCTCTGCTTTTTAACTCTTTCCTGAATACTATTTAGACTAGGCTCACCACCCCAAGATTATTCTTACAAGTGTGTAGTTTAATTTCTTCCTCTGCCAAGTTTTTACCCAAAGAGCACACTTTCCTCATCCAAAAGCTTCAAAAACTGGGTGCCTGAAGCTATTGGGTGGGCTAAGTTGCAACGTACCAACGTGGATTCTGGTTCCCCGGGATCTGAAGAACCCTAAAATCATTTCTTGCCGTCACGGCATCAAATTACCTCATCTACATTTATTTTTATAATAGGCAGAATTGAGACAAAGTAGGTGCACATTAGGTGACACAGAACAAAGATGAGGGAAGAGTTCTTTAGAGAGTATTAATTATGGCCCCCTGTTTGGCTGGCAAACCCCAGGATAACCCTATGGAAGTTAATAGAAACCACTTTGATGTGCACAAATTGCATTAGATACACAAAAACACACAGAAAAAAAAATATTTATATTGTTTATACATAGATACAATGGGGGGGGGGGAAAGCAAGAAAGAACACACCAATATTTTTTTAATTTTTTTTTTTTTTTTGGATCAGATAGCTTTAAACCCATTTTGATGGTCTGAAACTGCACAACTTGGATAAAAGATAAATAATACTCAAAAACATCCTGACTTCTTTTCTCAGAAATTTTCTCAACCTCACATTTCTCTCTGTGTAATCACTTCTAAAGCCACCTTAAAAACCATCCATTTCTTGGAGAAGTATTGTCAGTACTTGTCAGGTCCGTATTGTCATTAACTGTTTCAATATAAAAAACATTTTCCAATTTTAGTATCATGCCATTTCTTCTGGTTCTGTTGTCTGAGCACTTATTCTTCTCTTAGATATTTCTGAGTTAGAAAACCAACTGAAATAATTAAAAAATTGCTGCTTGCTTTCAATTATATGTTGATTTCACATCCTTGCTGTCAGTGACCTATATTTTCTTCAAAGTGCGGGAAAATCCTCAAACCACATTTCTTGTATATTTTCAAAAATTTTGATCCCCTGCCTCAAGTCACAGCTGACAGGCAAAAAACTCTAATATTTCCCAAACTGATAGGTTTTTTGCATCATTACTAAGTATATTTAGACCCAATTAATTTGAAATGTGGCTATACCATGCAGGCAGACAATATCTCCCTGGCCTACATTTTCACATATAGATATATATTCTCCGAGTAGGCAGGACACAGACAAACATGGTATAGATTTATAATTTTTATGTGTCTTCATTTGAACCTGTTTTAGACTGTTTCTGTAGTTCTTTTCGCTCTTCAACAACTGTACTCTGACAAAGTTGAACATGTCTAACTACACTGAAGTACGGGTCAGCCATGGAAAACGCATTTGAAAACTGCTCAAAAGATACAAAGGCCATGAAACAGAAGAACAGGAGTGAAGTCTAAGGTGTGTAAACAAGCATACACCACATCATAAGCAGGTGTTTAAGTGTTTTAAGGAGCTTCTGTGCTGTTGCTGTTTTTTATTTTTCACTTCAGGATTTTTTGGGGAAGCCACTTTTTCCTGGAGCCCTGGGACTGGCAAGGAACATATGAGTGTGACTGGAAAAGATGTGTTAGTCCAAGGAACCAACCTCTTCTAGATGGATCAGGGTGACCAAGACCTTCCTTCACAGCCACATGGGGATAATCCTCATGGGACAGGAATCAGGGTGCCAGAATTCAGCTTCTCTCCCCACACCCCTTTGGTGACACTAAGGACAAAGATGGGAAAGGAAGGAAGAAAGATGGCACAAAACCCCAAAGGTCTATCAGATAGTGCAAAATAGGAGTAGAGTAAGCTGCCAGAGGAATAAGAGTCCTCTGAGAACCTAGAAAGAAAGAGATTGATGTGGTGGGAAAAAAACAACTGTAGGCTTCAGGACCCAAAATACTGCCAGCTTGACTCCTGTCAAACCTTTTAGAGAAGGTGACATCTCTTTAGATAAAACTGTAGCTTCACACACACTATTGTACATGCACATATATGTACTCATGTACAAATTCACAGCAAAGCAGCACTAGATAAACTGGGGAAAAATACCATCTTGCTTGATTGGCAGCCTATAGATATCAATATCCGTTCTGCGCTAATGCAGACATTAGTAAAGATTCTGCTCACAAACAAGCACATAAACCAAAAATACTTCTGCTGGGCTCCAGCTTAATAAGGCATCAGAAGCAAAAAATAAGACAAGCAATAAAATCAGGATTTAAAAAATGGCAATAAACTTCTATTTTCAAGCTGCTGAAACTAGCACAGTTTGAGCAACGGGAGAACTAGCAGGCATTTTCAGTAATCTTATTTATTTACAGGAATCACGTAAGCAGACATTCAGTGTTGTTACTGAGGGTTTTCCTGCAGTGCTTTCACACTACATTCTTTGAAGCCACACATGCAGTTTCCAGCCCTGTTAAAAGATTCTTATATCCTATCTTAACAGTAGAGAAAACATTCAGTCCTTTAAGATCTTTGTAAAATCATGTCAGCGGTTCTTGGTTTTATTTGAAAGAGAGGACATGAATGTAGAAACCATTGTCCTTATGAAAGGAGCGACTGCAGATAACAGATGCCAGAACTGCAGAATGCAAGAGGACAAAAGTCATGGCTAAAGACACCAGCAGCTTAGCAGGGGGAGCAGCTTCACTCTTTCACATTAAGCATGTTCATTTCTGATACTTTATGAAAGATAAATGGACGTGAAAAGAATAAACACATGATTTACCTAGTAAGACACAATATTTAGTTTGCACAACAGTTTTACTGAGAGCTGTGGGTTCCTGAAACTTCTAGAAAAACAACAGCTATGTACATCTTGAAATACTATTTGTTCCCTGGTATGAGGAATGCTGCAACAGACACAAAATACTCCCTCAGGGCTGACATGGCATGGAAAGATTTAGATCAGCGTAATGATGCAACTACTGAAGCCATCTCTGGAGTTAAACGTGTCCTGCTGATGGTATCGCAGGCAATTGCATTTAGAGGATGACCTTTTTTATTATTATTTCTTTCCTTAAAAAGGATATACACAACACAGTGGTAAATAAATCGACTCCTAACCAATAACACGAGAGAATTCCTTTGTACCAATGAGTTATTCCGGCGCAAACTTCCTTGGATAAGGAAGTTACTTTGCAAGTGTCCCCCGTCTGTGGCACCCAGCGCCGGCGCTCTCCTTCGGTAAGCACTGGCCACGAGAGGGTATCGATCGGCTCTGCCGCGGGGGGTCACAGGGTTGTGCTTTCTAGGCCAACTCTCTATAGAGAGTTAAACCAGTTCAAAACGCTTTCAAATTTAGGTAAGCAAAAAGCTGTTAAAGTTTTACTCCACTGTCTGAAGTGTAAATCCTTACATAAAATCATTGCCTAGCTTAGGAATAGTCTCCATAATTCCTGTTTTTTCATGCTTGTCAGTTGTATTCAGCCAGTTTTAGTGCTGGAGAGAGTTGTTTGACTTTAATAAAAGTGAACAGCATTTTAAAGGGATTAAAATGTACCATGTTATTTAAACCAAGTTTTTCTGTCAAGATACCCAAATAACGCAGGATGAGCATGAAGTATTGCTAGTAAAGTTGGTATTAATATTTCCACTATAAAATTTCATTAAAGTTTATGTAATGGACGCACAACAGATGCATATATGAAAATACTGTATTTTCCTTTCAAAACAACAAAGGTCATTTAGTTTGTGTACTGACAGACCAGGGTTTCAATAGTTGACCTTTATCAGATTGGCTGACTGACAGCCACTTGGTCGGTCATTCTGTTAAAGGCAAACGTGTATTTCTTGGCCCCAGAATAAAAATGTTAATTGGTTAACAGTGTATCAGGCACTATGAGTTCAATACCCTTTTGTTGCTGTTGCTAGAATCAAGTTTCTTTATCTCGGTATTTAGCTAAATTGCTAGCAATAAAATTAAAGTAAATTTAAATCAATAATTGCATTCAGAAAATTTATACCAACACTATAAACAGAACCAATCCTATGGGATATTTTCAACATGGACTAAAAAATGGAGACTACTCAAAGAAAATTTCTGTTTCACTAGTAATTGGGCTGTTCTTATTAATGACTGCATTTTCTCAGCCCAGGGAACAAGACTCCACAACTGAACTCTTTTCAATGCCTACATTTATACATAACATTGATGTTCTCATCAAGTTAAGACTCACCTGGACATAACAAGGCAAATTCTGATCCTATTGGGTCTGAACGCCTTCAGCTCTTCAGGATGTTAATCTTTCCAGAGGTAGGAGCGCTAAAGTGACCAGCCACAGCTGGCTAACGATGCTGGGCTCACCTCTTTGAATCTGATGGATGATCTAAACCAAACGACAGTGAAAAAAGCAGCTAGTTGCTCTATCACATAAAATGGGTTGATCCTTACAGTTCTGTGACAGCAACCAGCTGACTGAATTGTTTGGCAGCCTTTTGAAGCACCGACTGATCATCCTCCAGAATACAACATGAAACTGTGAGGCAACAGCCTCCAAGTCTCACCACATGATTGCAACAGCGCTGGTAGCATTTTGTCTCCTGATTCTCTTGGCTGTTCTTTATTTATACAGTCAATATTTTTCTATCAGTTGCTGTGAATTTACATTGTGTCACTGAGAGCTGCCTCCTGCTTCTCAAAGAACAGCATGGTGCTGACTTTGTACCTGTTGGCGGGTTTGAGTTGAGGATTCCCACAGATGTACAATTCATCTCTGAAAACAATCATGTAAAGGAAGTCTCGGGCTTTTTCCTACACAGCCAACTCCTAAATTGCATTACGCACTAGTATTCCTCTCCTGATATTGTTTCTTACATTAGTAGCCCGTTTCTCTGTTTCACAATCGCTCATCACACTGGCTCAGCCAGTTAAATACACTGACTGCAGTAAGCACCCATTTGGGTTTCCTGCTACGATTTAGTAACAGGATAAACCATGCAAGTACACATATCATGTACTATGGTAAAGATGCATTTGAAAACTTAGGGGATTTTGTATTTCACTTATTTGGGACTACCTCGACTTCTCAGCAGAGAAAAGAACACTGAGAAGTAGTTAAGTAAGAAATCCCCCATGAGCCAAACTACTTAACTTATTGCTAGAATATAATTTCCTTTAATTTCCTTCAGTTTTGATTTGTGGGCTTGTTTTGTGGCTCTTTAAAAAGCTGCAGTGTTACTCTCTTATGGGTAAGACTTTAATAATAGCTGTTAAAAACATAGTGAAGTATCGCTTTTAACTGCAAAGCTGAGGACAGAAACACTAAAGCAAAATATTGCTATAGCTAGTTATATTGTTGAAAATATTACCAACCTTAGACAGATCTCTAATACATAATGATGTCTTTCCAGATGGAAAAAAACTCTGAAATCCATGTACCCCAGTCCCTTTCTTGTGACAGGAATGACTAGATTCTCTCCAGGCGTGCACAGATCTGTCACATCTTGATCATAGCCACCAGCATAAACTCATGTGGTAGATTTTCCCAGCCTAATGACCATTTCAGTAAATAAGCCCCACCTTTCTAGCTGGTTATTACTGGCCTACCAGGCTTTCTGCAAGCTGTTACCATCTACTGCTTGTCTTTTAAAGAGAAATCAGAATTGACCATTACCAAATTAAATGCCTCCAGTGGGAGGATCAAAACATTGAAAGGCACCACAAATTACTGAGTGATGTCACCTGTTTCAAGCAGGCATTTAATCTGGATTTCAAGAACAATGAAAAACCATCTAATTGATTTTACATGATTTATATTATTTACATGATCAATTAGATTGAAAATCTAATTGATTTTACAAGTGAATTGATACAGCAAATGTCACCTTATGCTATTTGACAAGCACACACCACAGTCCCATAACTGGAAATCATTATTACATTAGAAGACAATGACCATCGCACAACTGGATGTATGGAAAGAATATACATTATATCCATGGGGAGACTTCAGTAAATGGGAAGGGTTTTCTACACCAGCATCACTTCATCACTTTGCAATCAGGTCCCATCCCCTCATTGCACACCTCTGTGCCACCTCAGTGTCCTGATCCTTCAGGCCAAGCCGTTCTCACTCCTCTCACAGCACTTATTAGAGGAACCAGCCTTCACTTACCTCCTGCTTGCTGATACTTTGAGGCTTCTTCTCTCTCTCTCTCTTTTTTTTTTTTTTTTTTTTTTAATATATGTATTTTGGGATGAAAGATGTGACACCTTTAAACTGAACATGTTGAGCCTTTTGCATTTTTTCAGAGCTCGTGTATTAAAATCATATTGTTCTTCACATGGAACTGTGAAAGCTGAAATGCCCATAAATTGTAGTAACTACCAGAAGAGGCAAAACTAAATGTATTCTGAGTCAAGCAGAAGACCTGGGATTTTGATATTTTGACTACTTTTAACTTCCAAGTCTCCTAGTGTAGGTTATAAGCAGGTTATTCCAGCTAAAACTGTCCCACACAGGAGACTTTTCACTGTGTGTGTGCCATGCAGCAGCACTGGCTACCAGAGTGGCCACTGCCTGGGGTGGAAGCAAGTCTCACCTGCGCTGCTCACCCCACCCCACCCCTGCCCTCTTTGCATCCCAGAGCATCTTTCTTTTCCTCCTCTCCAAAAATCAGGTCCCTTCGCCTTTCTTCTCCCTTAATGTATTTAGCTTTTATTCCCTCAGCCTACTCTTCTGGTTCTTTTATACATGGTTGCTGGGGCCATTATCATCTGGTCACTAACTGCTGCCTGAATTAACCCCTTCTTTGCTGGACGTGGCTTGTAAACTACACTAGGAAATGCAAACACGCTCCCACTTCTTTCAGGGGCACTTGTACATGGAAGTATGAAGCTTTACAAAATTTTCAGATTATTTTCTGATTTAAGAATGCTTGCAAGTTTTTTTCCTAACATTCTTCCGAGCATTCCTTATATAGACTTGTACTCATTTCAGATATATTACAGACCTTTTACACTTATCAATGCTTACTGGATCACTTTTTACATGGTATGGAACTCATCGATATATATTTGCTTTTTTATAAATTGTATTTCTCTATCATTTGGTCTCCAGTTTCTTGCCTGTGACAAAACACCTCTTTTCACTGAACTATGAATCTTGTTTGTTTTCTTCTCTGAGAT
This sequence comes from Pedionomus torquatus, assembly GCA_013398155.1. Classification (NCBI taxonomy): domain Eukaryota; kingdom Metazoa; phylum Chordata; class Aves; order Charadriiformes; family Pedionomidae; genus Pedionomus; species Pedionomus torquatus. Next base: position 66,862 of record VZRU01003728.1, on the reverse strand, counting down.
GCATAAGACCATTTTTTAGAGTAAACTGGATTTTATTGTATCTCCTGTTTATATTTCTAATTCCTCTGAGCCTACTGATGTTGATGAACACCCTCTATTTAGGATTATTTACAAATACTTGTAACAGTTTTATTCGGATATTTCACAAGGGAGAATGAAAGCAATATTAAAATTGCTAAATCCTATTCCTGCATAATTCTAATCCCCTTTCTACATGGTCAGCCAAAGAGACCGGAGATTAAGTGATGGCACACGGACTGCACCCAAGTTGAACTGCTTTTCATTTGCTTCAGCAAGAAATGCATCTTCTTTCAGTGAAGCAAACGCAGTCCCTTTAGCAATTAAATTGGAGGTTCTATTGTACTGTAGGAAGATCTTTGCTCTGTAATAATTTCACGGAATCACGGAATTGTCAGAGTTGGAAGGGACCTCATTTCATGACAGGAAAGGCAGGACCCCAGGAAAAGTGTTGAAGGATCAGGTCCAGATGCTGCACAGATGTGTAGCTCGGCACCAGGGTGGAACCAGAGGATACAGCAATCCATCCGCCTTGCACTTTGCTGCATTTTTTAGCAAGTTACTTTGCTGTGTTGTAGTTTCTGTCTCTAGAGACAGAAACCATGAGCCATTAGTCCTTTGCCAAGCACTTTGTGATCCTGCCATAGAAAATACTATAATCAGAGCATATTCTTATTATTAATAATTAACAAATCACAAGTAATCATTAATAATTTAAGTGCAATTTAATATAGCTTAATTCTATTTGTAGCTATTAGTAAGTTGTTAAAACACCAGCAAAGAAATGTGTTTATTGAAATACATCAGTGTTATCATTTTGTTTTCATCATCAGTACGACCGTTACTTGTTGGACAGCAGAGTGTGTGTTTTCTGTTCATCACATCATAGGTTTTTTGTATTCTGACACTTTTTTATACAATTTAATTTAATTTACTCATGGGCTTGCCATTAAATGAGCAATGGACTTGCCAGTTAAACCTGGACTTAAGGTCTACAGAATAGGCACCAATTAAGGAAGTATATGACCATGGTGCTCATTAGTTAGAGAGTTGCTCTCCCAATAGGTTCTTAAAAGGTAAAAAAAAGTGGGTTAAAAGAAAAATATTAGCAAGCATCACAAGCAGGTTCCTTGTAAACCTTACTTTCTCTCCAGCAACACCATTCCAGCTTCCCAAAGCACAAGAGGAAATAGCAGAGGCTTCTGCTGCTGCAAGTTTTCGCTCTTATTTTTGTACAAAACACAAATGTTATCGTGAGAAGGCTTTTTCTGTTTAAGATTGAAGGACAAGGGCACTAACCTGTGCCCAGATGAGAAACAGCAGAGTTGTAAAACAAAAGGAAATATTAACTTCTGACTACAACTAGAAGACAAACACGGTCTCCTTTGTGAAATATTTATTTAAAGTGTACTGTGTTCAGAAATTTATTCTCCAAGGCAGCCCAACTCACCACTGATGGTATGTGGTCAGCTATAAGAGCCTTGTCAGAACAGCTTAAGCATGGAATATTTTAACATTAAAAGACTGCAATTTTAGGGATGAAAAAATTGCAGTCGAAATAAATGCAGTCTGTTGTAAGCTAAAAGCAAAACTAGAAGCAAAGAACATAGAATAATACTTCCAAAATTTTCTAAAGAGAAAATTCTACAAATTACAGACAGTCTTATATGTAAGCATATATAAAATCCTAATATTCTAGTGCTTTATCTACAAAAAATTTAAAGAATTTTCTAAAGGTGGAGGGACAACTGTAATTACCATCCTTTTAAAGAGAGAATAAAAACTTCATTCCTTAACCTTTCCAGCACTGCTACCTTGGGTCACAGAGCAGAAAGGAATGTTCTTCTATTATTAAAAAAGCACTTTTTTCTTTGAAAAAAAAATAGCTTGCAAATATATTTTTATAGGTTAACTATTACAGAGATAAAGGCCAAGTACATAGCATACACCTCCCCTAGATTTTTACACATTCTAAAATGTAAAATAGCCTGGATATTCACAGAGTTTTGCAGAATCTGATTTATACAAGTGCTAATTCATAAAGCATATTTGTAACTAAATATCTGGCAGGATCAGTTTGTAACTAACTTGCAGTATTTGAGGTAGCAAAAGGGAACTATCTTTTTACTAGGGAACTGGGATTTATAAAATGAAGTAATAAAATATTTGACATCAATGAAATTTTCCTCTCCAAAACCATAGCACCAACAGTAATTTTATATTGTGTGAATTACACCATTAAGGATGTGTTGTAAACACCTGTAATTTTTTCTTCCTGTAAGAAGCATTAATCTATTACCTTTACTAGTTCGTTTCGTTGAGTAGAGTCTTTGGGATGGTATAATTATCTTTCACTGAACACACAAAGAAAAGACTTGTAAAATCCTGTTTTATTTAGAAACTATAAAATAAATTTCTGTATCACGTGGAGCAGACACGGGATTCCCATCTGCAACCTAAAGCTGCACTTCCTCCAGTCTTCTGGGTTTAATAACGTAGTGAGTGGAGGTCCTTCGGTGAAGCCTTTCATCCAGGCGAAGTGAGGAAACTCACTGAGACACGGGACACAAATCATAAGCGAAGTCTTTATGCTCTTGCTTCTCCCCACCTTCTTCCACCAATGGAACAGGGAAGGGTTGGCAATTCTCCCAGTGGGAAAAGTGACTTTTCTTCATAATAATTTTGTTTTTTTTTTTTAAATGCCACCTTCTGAACATATTGCAGTTTTCCAAATAGATGAATCGGTCTAGCTGTGTCCTTGGGCGACTCTTCTCCTGCAGGGGCCAAGCAGTGGAAGGCAGTCACAGACCAGGAGTCTTGCTGGGAAGAGGCAAACCACAGCACCCTGCTACCACAGGCTGAAACTGTAGATTAGTCATCTCTTGACTATTAAGTCTTCTGAAGGTGACAGTGAGGGGCGGGAGGCATTTCCCATTGATTTCTCACTTTCTCAATACAAAGCAGCAGTTGCCATTATATTAAGCAAGAAGCTGAAACATCCTAGGTGAGATAAATAGAATTACTTCTCTTTGGAATTTCTACATTTGAAAAACTTGTACTTTTCGCTCTTGTATTTATACCATTTTCAAACCAACTTTTTCTCCATACTTCTTCCCTGATCCCCACCCTCCCTACCACTGCATTTTGACAGCATTGCTGACAGAGGCTGGAAGCAGATTATTTCAGTTCTGGCTGCATCTGTTTTTCAAACTCAGTTTGTGTCCCTGAGTTTCAGAGGATATTCATCCTCAGAACACCAATTGATCTTTAGCAGCCATTCTGTGCTCTCTTCACCTGCAAAAAACAGGTATTAAAGCAGAGTGCACATACATCAACAGTGAAAGAACTTCAGCAAGGCTGCATGTTTGGTCTCCTGCTGGTGTGAAAGGCTGGGAGTAGTGTTGTCTGTGCAAGCAGATTGGACTCGGGACAGTCTCCGTGTCTCAGAGTGGACAAGGAAGCAAACAGCACTTGCCAAGCAGTAGTCCAGTGGCATGCACCACTGCTAGAAGGCCCTTGTAGCAACCTCAGTGGTGCACACAAAACAAGAGTCCTTGCACAACAAAACACTGATTCAGATAGCTTTTCCATCCTGCGTCAGCTTGCTTCCTCCCACCCTTCCTCCTTCATTTGGACATGCAAGTGCCGATTTTCTTATGCTGTTCCTGGGTTTCCCCTTACTGCACCCAACACTCTTCATTCTCCCTCCCTTGGCTTCCCCCCCTTCCTGTCCTTCATCCCTGCCTTTCCGACTAGGAAGCTCCGATCCTCTCCCATCCACACTGCTACCTGCTGCTCGCTCTCCCAAACGCTCATCCCCACATCCCTGAGCAGCTACTCACAACTCTCGCTTTTCTTTTTTTCCCCACAGCCCACTTTTCCTGTACCCGCCCCATGAACCTTCCTTTCTCCTCCCTTCCCTGTGAAACCTGCCATAACAAGCTCCTTCCCGAGTCTGTCCTGTTTCCCTTGTGGCTTTGAGCTGGACCACTCCCTCCACTCCTGCTTGTTTCCAGTGAAAAGAGCACTGGGAGCAGAGGGATGTGTCAACCTTTGTTCCTGCCCAGAGCAGCCAGGAACACTCATTATAAAGAAGGCCATTTTTAACTCTGCTCCAAATTGCCAGATTTTTATTTATGGATATAGGCAATTTATGGGTTTTCCATTAGTCTTATTATTAGGAATCACTGAACCATTTTGGCTCGAATTTTCAAATGAATAAATACTGCCAGCTGGCATGGAAGACTTCCCTCCTCCTGTAAATAAAGTTAAAGCATCACACTGCGCTACAGGCCTGATACTGGTGCTACAGACACATACATAAATTGAATTCCCAAACCAGTCAAGAATTTCTTAGGCAAACCAGAGAGGGAACATTTTTGAAGAAACAGAATCTCGTCTTTGACTTTCAGGCTAGGAGGCCACTAGAAAGAACTGTATTAGAAGTATTTGAAAGCACACTACTTAAGAACCTAACAGGGGGGATTTGGGATCTGTCACTTGCTGGTGCAGGCATTGCCATGTGTAGAGCTTCAGGAGACTGAAAGGAAGCTTTACCTACCTTGATTTGAAAACCATCTGGGCAGCTGTCCTCGGGCATTTCATCAGCCCTTCCTTCTGCTCCAGCCTCCCTTTTTCCCCTCTGCATCATCGGCAGGTTTCCAAGGGCAACTAACTCCTCTTCTTTCTATCCTGAAGCTCATCCACAAGCCAGGAGAAGTTTATAAAGCCTTACAGATAAGATTTATCACTAGAGAATTATTCTGTGTAACTCTGAACCCATGACATTATTTTCTATTTAGGCTGTTAGTCTAAATCCATCTCTGTTTACTGGTTACTTTTTCAAATATTTATTCTTTTTTGATTCCTGTGCTCTCCATGGCCTGCTAGCTTGAACTGTTGAGATGAATAGTTGCTAATAGTAAAAAAAAAGGAAGTAATCTTCATGCATATTTTTAGCCACTTGAATCAATCTGTTTTAGCTCTGTGGCTTTGTGAGATGCATCTCAAATACTCTCTATCCCCACCTCCTTCCACAAACCCTCAGGCAGATGAATGTCATCAATACATGCTCAGATTTGGCTCCCTACATGTTATAAGAGCCACACTAGTACTCCATTCCTTCTGGCCCCTCCCCAGCACTGTTGTGCTTCTACACTGTAACCTGCAGGATTCCTTCACCTGCACTGATGGCCTTAGGACTTGTGCTATAAAAATGATTGCAATCTGCTTCTCAAACATCTGCACCTGGACCTATCCAGTCTGCTTCCATCATTTTTACACTTGTATTACTCCTTCTTGCATCTCTACCACCCCTGCCACCAACCAGCAGTACATATCTGTCCCCTTGTGGTCACTTGCTTGACACAGGCTTGTGATTTCTATAGGATCCCTCTAGGTTGACCAATGCCTTTCTGCCCTTACTTCTCCCCACAGAAACACATACTTACTGCCCCATACCTACTACCCCAGCAGCTCCAGAAAACCACCTAGACAGGGTATGAAGCATCTTCAGGTGTCTGCAGCAGTCTAGAAGATTCTGCAGTCTTACACAAAACAGTGAAGTGTGTCTTGATGTCTGTTAAACTCCACAGCACTGCAAAAGTCCCGTCACAGCCTGGCCAGAGGTGAGGTGTACAGGGCTGGAGTGGGCTACCAGAGCTGAGGGACAGAAAGTGGCAGCAGAGGAAGAGCATGGACAGATCTCTCCAGCAGCCCAACACAACCCGCCTGATAGTGGGGCTCCCTGCAGGGCACAGGCTTGGAACCTCGCTGGATGGTTGCAACCCAGTCCTGCAGCAGGGTTGGAACTCAGTCTTTAAGGTCCCTTCCAACTCTAACCATTCTATGATTCTATGAAGAACAGGGCTGGCCACAGAGATTTCACTGCAGATGAGTGATCTGTGAAAGACCCAGGTGAGAATGATATTGTTAATGATACAAAATTTAAGAGAACATTAATCATGTTCATGATAGAAAATTTAAGAAGGGAGGCTAGGAAAAAAAACAACAAATGACTTCAAAGAAAGGTATGAGAGTTGCCTGCCAGTGCTGTATTTCTGCTTGTCCCTTGGGGTGCCCTTTTGGGTTAATTGTGAGTCTCTGACCAACCCTAAGGGCAAGAATCCAATCAGAGTGGCCGGTTGTATCAATTTATACAGCTGCTTTACAACTTACACTGTGTATTTTTACACGATTAGTGCCATTTGGACTATACACAGAAGAAATACTTCTAAATACTTGTTCTGGTGCTTCTTCTTCATTCTGCCAGCCTGAGGCCAAGGGGAGCCTGGCCATCAATCAAAGCGCAGGTTATGGACTGCAGACTACAGACTGTTGGGACCAGAGGTGGCTCTTCAATCTGCCCACGCTCACAGCTCCATTTGCCTGGCTGTCCATAACACTTGGACACGACCCACAAAGCCTCTGCAGCTGTGCTCTTCCACAGCAGGAAATCACCACCAGAAGGGGTAAAGGCTGAGTCAGCTCTGCTGGTGAAGGGGAAGCTCTGAGTAAGGTCTTCCAGCATCCCACAGCAAGCGTCGCCTTTTTGCAGTGTAACCTGAGCTCCCAGCACAGGGTCTGAGGAGCAATGGAGAGCCCGAGCCAGCCAGGGTCACCCATGAGCCTGGAGGGGACTTGGCAGCTGACGAGTCAGGTGATGGCATGGGGGGTCTGCTACCCACAGTAGCTGCAGTGCCTGGCAGGAGCGACTGCCCCCAGGGGTAGCGTCCCAGTTCTGGAAGGGGAAACTAAGCTTGTTCTTTCAGCAATGAATTGAGGGCTCTTAATCAGTGCCCTGAATAGCATTTCTCACTACTGAGGCGTGGTAAGAAGAATATTTTGTAGATTGAGGTTCTTTTTTTTCAAATTAAATTACATTCAGTGACACATTTAAAAATATGTAAAAAAAAAAAAATTAAAATAAATTAAAAAATGTAAATTGAATGTTTGATATATTTCCAAGCACAAATCTTCCCCACCCAACATGCTAACATTCCATTTCCAAGAAAAAAAAGAGCCAAAATCATCATTCAAATCATCAGTTTTTAAACACAGAATTATAAAATAGTTTGGGTTAGAAGGGACTTTTAACGTTCATCTACTTCCAACCCCCCTGCCATGGGCAGGGACAACTCCCACCAGACCAGTTTGCTCAAAGCCCCATCCAGCCTGGCCTTGAACACCTCCAGGGATGGGGCATCCGCAACATCTCTGGGCAACCTGTTCCACTACTTCACCACCCTCACAGGAAAGAATGTCTTCCTGAAATCTCATCTACATTTCTCCTCTTTCAGTTTAAAATCATTATCCCTCATCTTATCACTCCACTCCCTGATAAAGAGTCCCTCCCCATCTCTCCTGTAGCCCTCTTCAGACACTGGGCAGCTGCTCTAAGGTCTCCCTGGAGCCTTCTCTTCTCCAGGCTGAACAACCTCAGCTCTCTCAGCCCATCTTCATTGGAGAGGTGCTCCATATGCACATCCAGGGGCCCGATCTTATTCAGCTCCCAGCGTGAATAGACTTCCTGCTCTCCAGCCCCATCCTCAGCATTACCAAAAGCCATCTGACACCTGAGATCTCTACCTAGGACCACTTGGAAGATAACAGTTTGGGCCCCATTTGCCCACCCTGTAATGTTTTTTGTTGGTTTTTTTTTTTTTCTTGTTTCTCCTACTTACCAAAAGTGTAAGTAATTACAGGGAACAAAAAATAGAAAACATCTCACAACTCTTTTACTTATTGTCTTCTGAAAAGAAGTGCTTGTCTCATGGCTCATTAGCTGACACTAAAACTGTCAGAAAAGTACTGTGTTTTGTTCAAGCAAATTGTCATTTTGTAGATCTTTTATTTCTGACTCGGTTATTCCTGAGTACGGTCAGTTAGTACAGTCTAATAAAGTCATCTTCTTCATGGAAAATAAATAAATAAATAAATAAATATAAGGCATTGCCACAGAGGATTCTTACTTGTTTTGACAGAAGAACAAAGACATCTGAAATCTTTCATTTGAAAAGAATTGTGTTTGAATGCTCTTTCCAATTTCTATTCTAGCAAACTATAATTTTTTCAATTTTCCACACGGTTAACTAATTTTTTTGATTATGCTTCAGTAATATCAGAGATCCCTCTTCTCCAAAGTCACAGAGAATTTCCCTTCATTTTGTCCTCTTCCTTTTTCTCTTTGATGCTCAAGAGAAATGGTCAGCATTGGTAGTCTTAAAAAATGCTCCTATTTCATATGAAAAGTTTGGGAGAATACATGATCCAGTAGCCTTTTGCTCTAGAAATTCCTCACATGCCTTTTTTTTTTTTTTTTTTTTTCAATTTAAATTCTATTATGACTTGGGTCATCCATATTTCCCCTCCTCTGCACCATTATAAAGTGCAAAATAATCCAGGAACTGAACAGCCCTGGGAAAACATGGATAATGTGTGCCTCATCCACAGAAAGCAAATGAGGAAAGCAAGTAAACTGCTTTATTTGGTACTAATAAACTCTAGAGCAAAATATGTCAAAGAGTAATTTAATGTGATCTGTCTTTATGCTTCCTAATTCTAATTCAGCAAAGCATTTTAATGCTCTTGCATGTAATTTCTTTGGGGAATCATGGTTCTACTGCATTAAATCCCATGTTTTGAAGAATGTATTATCAACAACACGCTGTACCCACCAAAAATTCAGTTGCATATATTTTAATACACTTATAATGTCATACCACCCATTTTCCTACGTGCATTGCGATTTTATTAGTACAATGTTTATGGCATGTAAATTATTTCAATTCAATATCTACAATTGCAACATTTTAATTTGTTGAGCTTCGCCTTTTTTTAATACTGCTAATCTGAATTAATGAAGTTGTCTTCATTGGAGTCGGTTGAGCTTTCATTTGGAGAAAGAAAATCTAGCCCTGTAGCTGTATCACTCTGGGATTTCACACGTATTATTTACTTTCTTTTAAATACGTCTTCTGTTGATGAATCAAGAACTCTTTACCATAATAAAAGAGTCACTGGGAATAGATAGCAAATTCTGAGTCCCACACTTTTTAATACAAACAAACCAAGTGAAAATAATCTACTGAAAGAGGGATGTCTGCTGACACAGCCTCGATCCAGCAGCTCAGTCTTGTGTTGGATATGTCTTGGTTTAAAAAGTAAGAAAACATTTGAAAAAAATGTTGAAAACGCTCATAAACCCTTTTTAATTTTTTTTTTTTTCCCAAAAGGAAGCCTAAGTTCAATGTTGTATAAGACAAACCTTAAAGAAAGATTGCAAGTCAGTTTAAACTTTGTTCAGGGGTTAATTAAATTACATGGTTCAAAAATCACCTGAACTTTGTTCATGTCAAATTTCTTCTTTTCTTTTTTTTTTTTTTTTTTTTTTTTTTTTTATTTGCTTTGGCTGAATGAACAAAGTTGTCGTTACTCTTGAAACAGTAAAGTAAATACAAGGCATATTAATACTCAGCTAATCAGCTGAGAGGCCATATTCTTTGATGAACATTAATATTTTAAAAAATACAGATCCACCGTGTTAAAAATAAAAAATAAAAAGACCACAATCAAATTTACTACCAACTTCATATAAAAACCTGTCTCCTCTGTGGGGCTGGAACTTTACGGCTGGTGCTACAGCTGGTCACAGGGTGGCAGGATAAGGGACTACTGAGTAAGGTAGGAGACTTTAAGTGTCTTGGGTGACACTAGAAAATAACCTCACAATCACAAATTATGGCCAAATATGCATGGTTAGTCTCTGAGGGTGCCAATCGTAAACTATTTCTTAAAGTTATTAATGTATTATCAGGGCTGAGTGGACCTAATTTTGTAACGCAGTTTATTTAACTTGCAAAATATGGTAGAACATGTTTTTATATACAATTTATTAATGTGGATATAAAAATTATTTATAACACTTTGAGTCCAGACCCCAAAATTACCACACTTACTTTAAAAAGTCTTTTTTTTCTTAAAATAATGTGCTCCATTTTATAATTTGCAGGTACTGTAGAAAGTCCACAATGGTCAGAAAAAAAAAATAGGTAATTCTTCTTTACAGTTGTACACATCCATCTAGAATATATATAAAGGGACGAGACAACTGATAAATACAGAATCATGTTTGATTGTGCTATTAAAACAGTTTTATTGTTCAAATTTCTTTTAAAAAATCATGGAGTTTTAACACGATTCAGGAAGGGTGATAGACAAGCAGATTTTATGATTAAGAGGTGATTTTGGAGACCTCAACATTGCTTTTCTGAAAATACAAACTTTAGCCACTCAACTATTTTTTGTAGCAGATAGGCACTTTAAAATAACATTTTATTAACTCAGAACTGCCACTTATTTGGCCTTTGGATTAATCGCCTAAGGAATAAAAACAACTAGAAGAAAAATTTTCAAGGCATCACGCAATTTTACCAAATATATTTATACCAAGCACATGACTGGGGCCTGTGAAAGAGCCTTTGCTGAAAACGTAACTTTTTGGTTTGGCACAAGAGCAGAATAAGGAAAGCAACAGAAGAAACAAAATTCCTTGTTTCAAAATTGTGAACATCATCTCTTCACCTTCCAGGTAACTGGAAGCTCAAGTCCTTATATGTGAAAACACAGAGAGAGGGTCCCATTTTGCAAGTGGAACTGCAGTGGGACAACCCCGACTTTATTTCATCCCTGTCACCCAGAGGTAAAGCACACTAAAGCTGACGTTCATTAGTAAATACTTCCCATCTCAGGTGGCCCATGCCTTCGGTGCCTCTGCAACAAAACTGGAGGCTTGTACATTGTTCACATCTTGCCTGTTATTTTTGTATATACTGCCCAGGGATTTTCTGTGTGCCACCTCTAGGCTGCTGGCTAGAGCAGCATTTGGCTCAGCCCAGTCAGTATCCATAGAGTAGGAAACAGAAATAATTCTCTGTTTTCTATGCATGTCTATCAGCTAGGGAAGCACAAAACAAAGTTTTACTTTGTTCAGTCTCCTTACAAAAGGTGTGCTTCAGAGAAGAAGCTGTCCATTCCTTTGCAAGTGTTCCTCTGGCGCCCTTGCCACATCTCTGAGGCAGACGCAGGGGAAGTAGTGGTGCTGGTGAGAGTGAATCAACCCTTCAAGACGGGTAATGATTTCATAGTCAGGAAGAGCCAAACTGGCAATATCAAGGCCCAGCATCCGCGAGACGACCTCTCGGAAGTCTGCCAGCTGCAAGAGCAAACAGAAAGGAATAACTAATAAATTAAATATCAAGCAAAGGAAATACCTGGAAAAGCATATACATACAAATACAAGTATTTTTGTTAGCAGTGCCCAATATAGGAATTTCTGCTGTTCCTCAATACAGAGAGCTGAGGATGATGGAAACAATCTTCTGGGGTGTACCCCAGGTAAAAAAGTTGAGTAAATAGCTGAGCTGGTAAGGATCTTGAACACAAAACACAGTTTGAAGTGTTCTTTAGTATCCTTCACGGGCATATCTTCCCTCAAAGCTGAAAAGTGAGGAAAAGACTTGAAGAGATGTAGTTGACATAGATGACCTCAAACTGGAAAAAAAGCGGGTCACAGCTACATTGAATGGACAATAAATATGTTAAGAATTCAATAACTTTCATTGGCAAATAACCTAAACTGGAAAGCATGCAGAGCCCTTAAAAAAATCCTTTAAACCATTCATTTATGTGAATTTCAAATTAAGAATTTTTTTCCCACTTTAATGGAGTAACACTTAGACAAAAAAACCCAACTTTTCTGACTATTATATTGTGGCATATAAAGTACATTGAAGACAAAGCTATAGTCCAGTGAAAATGCATTAAAGTGTTGACTACAAAGAGAAATGCCCCATATAAACTGACAGAGAGAACCATCACTCTTGGATGTAAAAGCCTTCCACCAGAGGACATAAATCTGAATTTTAAAAACTGCAAACAGAAGCAAACCACGATACATGCTGGACAATCCTAAGAACACTATATGCTCACATGGAGCAAGGTTTTTATAATCTTAAGTGAATACAGTTCTGTAAACACATCATGAATAACTTTTTTTAAATCTTGCACTAAAATATTTAAGACCTAGGGAAAAAAATAGATGAGAAATGCTTTTCATCTTTAAAAACAATGCAACAGAGGTATTTAGAACAGAACAGTTCTGCTGAAATAGTACAAGCTAATAGAGGTACCAGGTAACTCTATTTAAAGTTTTCTTCAATAGCAATTAATATTTCTAAGATAGTCACAATTTGAAGTAAAGGAGAGTAATAATAAGAGACAAACATCACTAAAGACTCAAAACCAAAGGTTTGCTACAGCAGTAAGCACTCATGATAGATTTTCTTTGCACCTTCCACCCAGTGAGTAAAATTATCTGAGGAGGGAAAATTAATGCAATTCAGAGCATTAATCCAAGATATTAGGACAGGGAAGCAGAAGTAAAAATTAGACACTACATTCTGGTTTTACCATGCAGCTACAGGAAATTCTTATTCAAATAGAAAGGAAAAAAAAAAAAAAAAAAAGACGGGGGTGGAGTGCAAAGAAACTAAAACTGGAAAATATCCTTAGACCAAAACCATCAAAACCTCAACCAAAACATTGCCATTTACATTCTTACTCTAGGCCTTGAGTTTAAATTTCTATAAAAATCAAATATATTCAGATTTTAATCTATAGTCGCCTGCAGTGGTCACATAGTGATGTTCTCAGTCCCTGTGAACAGCTTTTTGTCTTCAGTGAGTAGACATACCCTACGTCTAGCCTTACTCAAACAAATGGAAGCTATGCTGATATTTATTTATACTCAGAAATATGCAATAATGATATAGGAAGTCAGAAAGGTTTTGTGTTTACCCCATAAGCAGAAGAAATCCAGTATGGATACCTGTAAGCTTACACTTATTCTTGTAAAATAGCAATATATCCAACTAATTCCCCTCCATACACCCATTCTACTAATCTTTACTTTTATGACCCTTCACATATAGTTCCATCTCTCTGGTTTTTACTCTGTAGTATGAATTAATAACACGTAGAACACCACTTTCTTTATCGGTTTTGTATGTCTGCCCAAGAATATGCAAGCTTTGTTTTATTTGCTACTCACCAGAGCTGACTGTTAATCCTAAAGCAGATTGACAGTCTCGTTATACCCCTTTTACAGGACTTTCTAACAATTTAGATACTTTGATTCTGTGCTTTTTTTTTTTTTTTTTAAAAATGGCAAAAAACCCCAAAACCACAGAAATGCTAAAGCTTACTTTTTCCTCTTATACTTAGTAGAAATTACAAGCCTAAAGAGTGAAGAACAACCAGAAACAGTGTGTTAAATCCCAATTAGGAGTTAGTTTTAAATAATTTCAATACGATCTTAGTTTCTGACTGCACTTGGGTACATTCCGCCTTTCTTTATGATCACTAGACAAATCAGTGCCTTAACCGGTCGGCAATAAATAAATTCTGCATACTTTTCATTTGGACAGCATGGAAAAGCCATGCAATATTATGATGTTATTTAACATTACAGTAGTAATATCCATGGAAAGCAAAGCATACCTGAAAAACAACACGCAAACACATGTACAAGCAGTCTACCTGGCCACATCAACAATTCCATCAAATAATGGCAATTTCAGTTTCTAGTGGTTTTCTTAACACACAAACATACACAGAGATGTGCTTACATTCAGATTAAATATATACACATGTGCTCAGAGAAGTATTTAACAGCTGTATTTGCTACCTTTTAGAGAGAGTGAGAGAAGCCTGGTCTTGTTTAGCTTCCCCAAGAAGGAAGAGTGAGTCCAAAGCAGGTGAAGAACTACACAGTGTTGGGGATAAGGAAGGAATTCTCCTTGGGCAATCAGGAGAAATCAGGAAAAAACACTCGTGTTAGTGAGAGAGAGAGTTTAGAACAAATTCTTTGATTTAGCAACAGTAGCTTTATTTTAAGGACAGATTTTAGCTAAGCAAACTGTTAAGATTCACGAGAATATGCTAGGAATATTACTGCCAAATCTCATATTCTCAAACAGCTGGCTTTGCAAATGGCTTTTATTAATGTGCTTCCCACAAAATCCTTATACACTCCATAAGGTGAGTGGCCACATAAATTTTTCTTACCTAAAGTTTAACAAAGTTATATGTCACAAACTGGTCAAAAATAACTATATTAAGCCTGGGTTGGTTTGGTTTTAATTTTCTGATCTTTCCCAATATTCTTTGAATCTATGAGCAATACATGGTAACATGCAAGTAAGTTCTATGGGAAAACACACCTTAAAAAGATACTAGGCTAATAAAGCATTTTTATACTTCTCCAAAACGTAACATGATAAACAACAAGGAACAAATAAAACAATACCTTTTTATATTATGCATTCTGTTGTACATACAACTTGAAGAATAGCTTTGCCTCTCAAAATCACAACTGCCACTCTGGCTCACAAGTTTGAGCTGAAATTTCCTTGTTTAATAACGCCCACAAAAGTTTTCAGCTCAGCCAGAGAGCTGGTCCACATATACCATGCTCTTATATTTTAAGTAACAGCTAGCACATGTCAAAGACCTACATGCCTACCTGCCTCTCTCTTTTTTCCAGTTCTGCAAGGGTCATTTTAAGCACCTTCATCTCACTCGTAACTGCTTCTAACATATTTTTTGTTTTTTCTTTGTCTTCAGCAGCTCTATGCTCCTTTAAAAGAAGTTCTGATTTGACAGAGGTAAGTTGTTTCTCAGCCTTTTCTTTCATTCTTTCCAATTTGCCTTGAGACTTACTGAGTTCTTCTATTGTTCTGTTCTGCTCCAAAGTTTTGATCTGCAATAACATAAAGTCATGTTAAATTTTTCACAGTTTATCATCTAACATAAACAAATAATAATCATGACTAATCACTTTAGTGTGGTTTCTTACGGGTTCTTGATGAAATCACATGCACATGTGAACTGAAAAGTTATTAACTGATCAACTCAGTTATCAAAAAGCTTTTTGTTTTGAAGACGTTTGAATAATTCTCTAATAATAATATAATTCTCTACAGGTTTTGTGAAAAGAGGTAACTGAACACACAAAAACCTCCAGTGAGAGTTCACTCTCTGCTAGCCCCTGGAAAAATAGTGCAAAAATGAGTTGCCACATGTTTTGCTGGTAAAAATCCTTCAGCTGGACTATGCACCTACTTATCTATTTCACTCCATCAACCACAAGACACAAACTCACATGAAATCAATCTCCCTTTTGTTACAGCAGTGGCAAACTATCAATGAATGCAAACCCCTTTTTTTCACTTGAGTTAAAGTAGGTAATTTATTACTGGTGCAATGTAATAAAACACAGGAACAATGAAAATTTATCATCTTGCCTCGTTTAGGTGGAAAAAAAGCCTTTTTTCCCCCCATAGTTATCACAATAGATCATCTGTGAGCAACACATGGGAAAATGTAAGATTACAGCCATATCGACAGGAAAGAAAGAAATGCATATATGATAATTTTCTTACACTAGCCTGCAAATTTACATTGTACTTTACAGGTGCTACTTAGATAAATTGCAAAATACCCAAACATTGTAATATTTTGCTTTGGCTTTCCCCATCTAGATGGGTCTGAGCAGTTCCTCACAAACGCTTTTATTGTAAATGAACTCCAGCTGTATCCCACTGGAAGAGAAAAATGGATAGAAGCACAAATGTAACCTTTTGACTCACCTTAAGTTCATTGGTTTCAGACAGCTTGGCTTTGAGATCAGTGTTCGTTTCCCTTGCCAGATCAAGCTGCTTCTGTAGCCTCTCCATCATCTTATGTAACTTTCTGACAGTGAGATTGGCCTCGTCCCTCTCTGCAGCTAATGTAGTCCTGACTTGCTTCTCCTCTTCCAG
This sequence comes from Pedionomus torquatus, assembly GCA_013398155.1. Lineage (NCBI taxonomy): Eukaryota > Metazoa > Chordata > Aves > Charadriiformes > Pedionomidae > Pedionomus > Pedionomus torquatus. The sequence goes on along the minus strand of VZRU01003728.1, from coordinate 50,966 downwards.
CTGGGTTATTTTCTGCCGCAGAAGGTTCATGTGCAGCTCTTTGCTTTCAAGTTTCTCTTTCTGAGTCTTCAGCTACTTTTGCAAACACATGGATATTTGAAAAAATATATGTGAAAGACATTACTACTAGACAGATTGTTTTGCAAATCTAATCCCTGCGGTGCGCACTTAACCTGAACTCATTTCTCTCTTGAAAGCTCTGTAAAGCAGTATAAACATATTTACACTAATTTATATACCTTTTATATTACCAATTCATTGTGCTTTTCCATCCATGAATTTGTGCACTACCTTTTAGAATGAATTTACATCTAGACTGCACCCTATTTGACCATAAACACTTGTGCATCATTCAAAACATCTAAGATTGCTTGAAATACAAGACACTAGTCAAACACAAGAGGTAAGAGAGATTCATTAAGCAAGCAGAAGTATCAGTGGTGGTAGCTTAAGATATTTCCATCTTTAAACAGTTAATAAAGGCTAGCGTGCAAGAAGACAAACCAACTTGCAGAAATAAGAAAGCTTTCCTCCACTGCTCTGGTTCAAGGTCCAGCAGCTTAATTATTATTTCTTTTTAATTTTTTTATAATTTTGGTGGTCAGGGAGCCACCTGTTTTCTGTTTACCTGAGCTGAGCTGTCAGGCTTTACTATGGAACTTCTTAGGAATGCTAACATACATACTGTACTCCCTGCTAGAGAAGCAGGTGCTTCCAGAAAAAAAATACAGTGTCCTTTTAAACCTTAAACAGACCTAATTCTAAGTTCTAAACCATTCTGATGAAAATCAGAAACTCTGATCAGAAAATCTGAAACCAGAAGATTCCACTCTATCGTAACAGAGTGATGGAGGGTGTCTGACCACATTTGAACAGGTTTGCTCCTAAAGGACCACAGTTCTTGGAAATCTTTAAATTCTTGCTGAAGTACAACAAACATCCTATTAGTTTCTACAGAAGTTCTTGTAAAATGACCACCCTCCGTCCCAGCAGATCTTTTTAGATTTAAATACCAACAGTAGTTGTTTACAGAAGTATATGATAAATATTTATTAAAAAGTAGTCATATGTACACATATAACTATACATAACTTTACACATTTATTTAAGAAGTTGTGAAAAGCAATGTCATTCATTTAACCAACTGCTGGGTTTAGTTTTTTTAACACACAGTCTGTTTGCACAGTTTTCAAACCTTAACAATTTTTTTATGTAATGGACATCTTTGAAATTCCTTGTACACCTAGGAAGATCCAACCTGCCACCTCCAGCAAGCCACTATAAAAATATAGTCATAAAAATGTTTATTTTTGAAGCAAACGGTAACGGTATGTCGCTTTTGCCTACCTTCCTTCTTAGGCTATACGCCATAGTCTTGTTTTCAATCACTGCATCACCTTCCAGTTTTACCAACTGCTCTACCCGAGCTAGAATCGCATCCACATTCATATCAAATCCAACCTCTGCTGCTAGGCTATCCAGCTTCATCTTCTCATTAAGTTCCTCCAAAAACTTGAGATACTAAGAAAAGATGGGGAAAAGTGGGTAAAAGAATAATAAAACATCATTAAAAGTTCTGAACTACAATTTAAAAGCAAATCCCCCTACACCACCAACCAACTACACTCAACCAAAACCAAAAAAAACCACCACACCACACAAAACACCACCCAACATTAATCCATATCCCTGAGCACCATGTCAGCTCCTCTCTTGAATACCTCCAGGGATGGTGCCTCAACCACCTCCCTGGGCAGCCCATTCCAATACCTGACAACCCTTTCAGTAAAGAAATATTTCCTAATATCTAACCTGAACTTCCCCTGGTGTAACTTGAAGCCATTACCCCTTGTCCTATCATCTGTAACTTGGGAGAAGAGACCAACCCCTGCCTCTCTACAGCCTCCTTTCAGNCCAGGCAGCTCTCCAGCCATTCTTCCCCAAGCCTGTAGCACTGTATGGGGTTGTTGTGACCCAAGTGCAGGACCCGGCACTTGTCCTTATTGAACTTCATTCCGTTGGTCTCAGCCCATTGATCCAGTCTGTCCAGACCCCTCTGCAAAGCCTCTCTACCCTCCAGCAGATCAACACTCCCACCCAACTTGGCATCATCTGCAAATTTGCTGAGGGTGCATTTGATCCTCTCGTCCAGATCATTAATAAAGATGTTGAAGAGAACTGGACTCTAACTCCCTGGATTTATCATCTTAGCAAGACCAAGTTGGCTTTTGCTTCTCTGCAGAAAGAGGAGCGCTAGGTGTTTGTGTCTGCTGCTGACTCCACTTCCCATCTGTGGCTCTGCTGCTTTACACAACCATGCGCTGGCAGGGAGAAGTTAGAAAGGACAGCTACGTCCCAACTAATTGCAAGTACTGTGATTGCCCACTACTGTGGGTTCTAAAACAGGTAAGACTGGTACCAGTGATGCCATGGGTGCGATCCCATGTAGTCTGAGGAGACTCAGGAATAACATGATCAATCTTCTGCCTATCTTTGGGACAGCAAATTTTAGAGATAACATTTACTGTCTTGCAAACTGTTTTAAAGATTATTTCAGTTGTATCTCCATTTGATTTACTGACGTGAGCATATACCGATATCTAATATTATTTAATCTATTTTTTCCTGTTTTTGTCCTGCCCTGCTAGCTCTAAAAATTGCATTAGTTCTCTGGTCTCAACTAGTCTCTCTTGCAAAATCCAGAGCTCTCCTTCTCATTAAGAACTATGTTTCCCTTTGTTTTCTCTTATTTCTGTTGCAGGCAATAATCTTTGCAAAGAAAAAATGAAGAGGAAAAAAACCCAACAAATTTGAGCCCAGGACAATACAACATAATAAGAAACTCTGTTTCATGATGCTTGTTGTTCTAAAAGTTAAAAACAGCAGCAGAAGAAAACAGTGAAGTTGTTAATTAACAAGGAAAAATCATAACAAAAATCTCGTTTATTGCAGAAAAAAATCTAGAGAGGAATTAAGAAACTAGGCCCACATGTTTTTCACAGAGGAAGGAGGAGGGAAGGAACAGGTCCATTTTCTGTTTCACTCCCAAAGTGATGGTGGATGCCTCATTCACAAAAGTTATTGTATCACAGACTAATGCAAAGCAGACAGCACCAAATCATTGATTCTTTGGAAATTCAACTTTCTAAGCATTGTTCTTGGCCTGGCAACATCTACAACTTTGTGTTTCTTAGCTGTATTGGGTGGCTGGTTTAGCTTTCCAGGTGTTATTATATCATTTTTCAAACTCAGTATGAGGATGTGCTCTAGGCTAACAGGGTGTTCATTCATACAATTAATAAAAAAATCCTGGTAGCCTTGATGGACTAAGGATAAAAGAATCACAGACTGTAAGATCTTGAGAGTCTGCAGAACAGATGATATATTAGAGAAAGACAGAGATCAGAGAAAGCTTTCAGATCAGAGAATTCTTGAAGGACTTCTGATGTATTTACAGACTACTTTTAATCTGTGAGTGGTGGAGTTCACATTAGATGGGCTTTGAACTCAAAAGCTTATCTAATTTGTCCAGCTAAAATTGTCAGTGAAAGAAGATATTCCTACTCCCTACACAATGCCTGATTTTGCTAACTTGCATTACTTGCAGTACCATGAGTAATACCCCAACTGATCAGTGCAATACAATTAGCTGTATCTCTGTCTTAGTGACTTATACAAAAGGAAACAACGCATGCAATTACTTTTTGCTTCTCAAGCTTCAAACCATCTTGTACCAGAGCTACAGACAGTAATTCCTCTTCCAAGTGCTTCAGTTGATCCTGGAAAGTCTCAGAAGATTTTTCAGCTTTCCTGCTCCTCTCCAGAGCTTCTTGGTACAATCTTGTCTGATTTTCCAAAGCTTCAGTCAATTTCATTATTTGAGTTTTGAGCTGAGATATCATCTAGGAAGCAAGCAAAGCGACAAAACATATGGGGTTAATGGGTGTGGAAATGTTAGAAAGATATGAAAAGTACATCCTCAAATTATTAAAAATAGGGTAAAATACATATCTTTACAATATGTGCATTTAAAATACAAAAGTAGAAAAATCTGCAGTAATTACCAAGAGAAAATGGCAAAAGTAGTGATATGTGAGACATCCAAAAGTGAACAGCAGAAACTGTCTTTAAGATGAGCCAACATACTAAAAGGGGCTAAAATCTATATAAAATTAATATAAACTGATTTAGACACAAACTTTCCAAAGATGTTAGCAAACCAGCAATACCTGGTAAACTAACATTATTTCAAATAAGCCAAAAAAATCACTAGTCTATTGAGGAGCCAAGTGAAAAAAACAGAGAAGAGATTTAGAAAATACACACAGCATGTAGGGGAGAATATACATACAGATAACTAAGTCTCAGATGAGTGCTTCCCAATCGTGAGCTGTTAAAGGGTGTTTAACTAAAAGATTTTTTGTAAAAGTAACAAATAAAAATTTCTGTAATCCGAGCCAAAGCCCAAGGCTAGAATGATAAAATCGCACAAGAAGAAACGAGACTAACAATTCTAGCTCTACACTATTAAGTTTGCCACACCTACATGTAATGGATTTTAAGTTGTAAACTATCTATAAATTAAATGCTTGAAAGCATCTGAATACACTACTGACAAATACTGACAGATCTAGAGAAAAAGTTGCTTGCTTCCCTCTTTCCCTCTCTCCTCATCTTATTGTCATATAATTATTTAGTGACAGAATTAATTATGTTGCATTTGTAACTCAATGTTCAGACATTCATCTCCAAGCAGACTTTTGATTTTAAGTATTTGTTTGCCTCCTGTAATAAAACGAAGAATAAACACCCAAAAGTCCTATTCATTTTAACAGCACAGAAAGGTTTTCAGCCTAGATGGCAATTAAATACAAACAATAGTTTGCACCCAACTCGCCTAAAAAACACTGAGAAATTACTGCTGCTTGTACAGTGGTAGAAAATACTAAACCGTAATAAAACTGCAAAAGTCCACACACGTATTTTCTGCTTTTCTGTATCATGTATCTGCAGAGCGGCTCTGGGCACTGCTGTGGGGCTTTTACAAGCTTCAAAAGTCCGTAAACATAAGAAGGTGATGGATGACACCACAGAAAGTGAGACCACAAAACCACTCTCGGTTTATCCTCCAGAACATCCTTCAACCTTATTTCTTCATCCTTCAATAACTTTGGGATTTCCTAAAACAGTGCTGCACCCTTATTACCCACCCACGCCTCTGATCAGCAACGTACAAAGGCTACATCTTTGCTCCTGCAGTTCTGACCACCACAGTTTCCTGTGCTGATGCCTTGTGCAGCTTGATCAAACAGCCTGCAAAACAACCCACTTCCTGCTTTTTGTTTTAATGGGGCTACCAGATAATTTCAAACTAATACCTTTTTAATTTTTGTCTTACAAGAAGTTGAAAATATTCATTTCTAGAGGCAGCTCCTACCTTGGAGACAGCAGGGTTTATGGAATCATGGAATGGTTAGTGCATAATACTGGCATTTTAGCTTATTATTTCAAAGCCCCCAATCTTAATGAAGAAACTTTTGAGAATAGATGCCAGCACTACTTTAATAACATAGTTTGCTTTGGGGCAATGCAAATAAATTTTTCAAGCTGAGTCATAGCAGTAAACATTTAAAACTTCATCACTTAACATACTTAACGAATACAATGATCCACAAGACTTCATCGTTCAACTACAGCCACCAAATTCACCAATCTGTATTAAATTCAAAAGCTAGTATTTATACTTCAGGAAACTAAGACAATTTATTTTTTTTTTTTTTAGAAAGGTCTAGCATTTGGGGGGAGTACTGCTAGGAGTAGAGCAGGCAATTGCTGTATTTGCTAGCAGAGGCAGAATGTTACACTAGACATACCTGACATAGTTCTTCTACTATATAAAACTAAGCCAACACCAAAAGCACACCAAAAATTGTAAGGCCAGCATCTTAGTTCCAAAGCATAGATTTAGGCAACGGCCTATTTGAGCTGATATCTGCACTGTCTTAGCAATAAAGTCTTCCTTTTAGCATATATATTTCCTCTTATAGCAATAATACTGAAAAATAAATTTGTCTCCACCCTCAGACAGCACCACCCCCAACCCCAATAAAAAGAGGAGTTACTTTCCATTGCAAAAGTCAGCAGATCTTTCTAGGAGGGAGAGAGAGGTTAGAGTACAGCACCCAAATAAATGAATCTTAACACTGTTATGAAAAGCTACCAGTTTTTCTGAAAATTCTTATCTTCACCGCTAAAATAAAAATAATTGCAGCTGCTTAGAAGAATAGTTGATTATTGTATATTTTACAGTAGTTCTCTGCAAGAGAACACGACTTCTCCAAGCAATGCTGTTACTTGGAGACCCAGTCATATCCCTCAAGCAGCTGGAAAAGTTCCTACCTGAAACAAAATAAAGACCGAATTTGAATCCTCCCCAGTATTACCAGTCTGCAAGATGATCAAGTGGGTAAGCCAGCACATAAAGCTAACATTAAGGAATAATATCAAGAACAATAAGAACTGAAATAAGTAGCATGCACTATGCACATCCAGAGAGACTAACAGTTGCTCAATGTAGTAAGAAAATGGGCTTAGACATAACTGAATCTCACAAAAGCAGCAGATCACCTGAAAGCATTCCCAGGAGAAAAAACTTTTCATCCAGTAGCTACCAGTCAATGTAAATTTCCCTTTCTTAGCAGGTCTCAAAATAATCTTCTCAACAGAGTGTACTGTATGTCAAAAGCAACAAATAGTACAAAAGTACACACACACAAAATTCTCATTAGATTTCAGTTTGAAAGCATTTTGCTTATGGAGACAACACTCCACGGCATATAGCAAAACTGTAAGGAGTTTCTACGTTAAAAAGTTGCTGCCACACTTCCACTTCAGTGGATCACTTCCAATTGTTAATAATTTTCACAAAGTTTGTTTCCATTGAAGCTTGGCATACTGACTCTCAAATTATGGTATAAGTGAGCTGTTTTGTATTTTTTAATGTCATATTTAATCAAAATGCACAGGGGCGTTTTCAAGACTGACTTCTGATCTTGGACAGCATATAAAAACATTTGCATAAAAAACTATCACATCAGCAGGTCATGGTAGAATCTTAAAATCTGACAAGGACACAGAAGTTGTTTGTCAGTGGCTCAGTAAAAACAGCTTTTGATTTAGCGTGTGACTTCTAATTATACAATAGTTCTCACTGACAAAATTAATATCTGCCCATGTACACAAGTAAGAAACTTCTGTGTGGTGTGGGGACATCATCATCGGTCAGACTATATTCTGGCTCACCTTCCTCCCGGGTTGTCCCTTCTCTACCTGTACATGCAAACACATCTTCGCACTATCAGCCAAACCGCCTCCAGCCAGAGCATAGAACACCCAGCTGCCTTCCTCTTGCCTTTCTCCTGGATGGGCAATAGTTAGCCTTTTCAACAATGTTTAACTGGAAGTGTTACAATACTACTTTCTTTTTAGTTTCAGATTTTGAGGATTGGTGGTAAGTAAGTTGCCCAGGGCAACGCATCAATTATGTCTGCTTTGAGAAACAAGTCTGTCCTTGAAGTCACTATTGTAGCAGCAAATCCATACTTGTTCATGTGTTTCACTAAATCATAGTGACCATGCAGCCACTTTTGATGTCTGCTAAGTGGCTCTGAAACCAAATTACATCTTAACTGAAAGGCCATTCCATGTCTTTTTTTGCTAGCAGCGTTTATTATTAATTTCTTACCTTTTCCTACTTAATAAAACATAGATGTTGTTCGCCTACTATTTCAAATCAATAGACAACAAAATTAAATGTTTTTAAAATTTCAAAACCTAAGCAGAAGGAACCAACACTTGAACAGATAAATAAAATATAATCCAAAGAGAATAAGTGCACACATTGGGTGAGTGCAGTAGTTGCTGACTTACTATTTCTTTACAATTCTCTTTGCAAGTCATTTCTTGGATCACCTCCAAAATGGCTCTCTCGGAAGGTTTAACTATTGCAGATCCACCACTGAGAAGAGTGGCAATTTGCTCTTTAAAAGCTTTGAAAGAGCTCTGAGCAGTCCTGGTCTCTTCTCTGCTGCTCTTCAAGCTCCCATCCAGCTCACTGGAAGATTTCTTCAGACTGTGAAGTGTCTGCTTTGAGGCATCCAAAGCTTTCTGGTTAACACTCAGTTTATCTTGGAGGTTTCTGATCTCCATCTCCAAACTCTGTCTTTCTATTGCAGCACTTTCAAGATCCTAAAACACATGAAAGATTAAACCAAGTTTTTAGAATTTGATATAACCCCTCCCCTCTACACACAAAGCAAGGAGTAACTAAGAAGCAGGAACTGCAGATAGAAAAATTAGGACACATATTGTTCATATGTTCATCAGGGCTTCTCCTAGGAGAACTCCCATTGAAACTGATGAAAGCCCAAAGTTTGCTGAAATCACACTATAGACTAACTTCTTGCAGTGGCCTACAAGAAGTA
>VZRU01003728.1:26153-41619 GCA_013398155.1 Pedionomus torquatus | reverse complement strand
AAATGCAGGTAAACAAATTTTTTATTGTAAAACTATTGGTATCTTATTTTTTCATTCAGATAGTACGGACGTAGAAAACAATCAGTGAGCAAGATGTAACACAAATAAAGCCAAAATACTCACCTCAGAAGGGAAAGGATGGGATGGGATGGGATGGGATGGGATGGGATGGGATGNCAAAAAAAAATCATTCATTACATTAAGACAGAATGAAAAAAAGGTGCAAATGCTTAAATATCAATTTCACCTCCAAGAAAAAAATCCTTAGATTATGAAACACACAGAAAAGTTTTCAAGATAATTACTCTGAGCTATGTAATCATCTGAAGAAAGCAAAATCCCTACTACTACAAAGTCAAGTTTGCCTGAAGAATAGAAGGAAGTCAATGAAAAACTATGTGTATTTCCACAGGGCCTACAACTGTCCCATCTGCTGCTCAGCTGGGCTGTCAGTGCATAGAAGCATAACTGGGGAAGGACTAATGGGACAGTAATCCTTGTAACTTTTTTTATCTTTTTAAGAAGTCTGTTCCTCGCATTTCAGAAGGAATACACTCAAAGACAATGTCATCTTCAGTAGGGAGACAGGGTACTATAAGATAAGGCTACCTGGTGAGTAGCCCATAGGACTTTGCTCAAGGACATCCTCAGATCTTTGGCATTTTGTCATGGCTTTCATTCAGTTCCTGACACCCATGATCCTTTTTTAATAAGTCCAGAGCTTTTAGAAGATATTTTCCCTTTATCTTCGGATGAATCAAGACTTAGTTTGGAAAGAAGAAAAAATAGCCAATAGGTATGCGTAGTATATAAATATTGACCCAAAGGGGTACAGCAGACAGAACTGCATCTCCTCACCCACAATGCAAAGCCAAATGATGATAGAAAATAGAAAAAAAATAGTTCATCTAAACATTTAAAAAAAGAGAATGTCTCTCATTCAGTCAGTCAGCTTCTGAACCTCTTTCCTTTCCTCACAATATCAATGTCTAAGAGTGCTTACACATTCATACACAAGAATAAAATTTGCAGTGAAACCAGCTAAAAGACTAAGTCTTCATTCCTCAGGGTATTATTGGATTGGGAGAAACAAATGGGAAAAAATATTACTTCACACACGACACAAAATTATGCCAAAGGCTGGCATATTTATAGAAAGTGATTAAATTTATCTGGAAGCTTCATTTATTTAGTAGAGACTCAGTAAGTGGATTGACATGAATTAAGATTGTGTACACTGGAGTTAAATTGTTCCCAGTAGTCGTGAATATGGTGAATACTTGGGGCTCTCCTAGGGTCTACGTGTGCTTGCTGTGTATTATGTATTATGTTGTATTTATGTAGATCAGCAGTGAGAATAGACAAAAATGGAGTTCGGGAGACACCCTTGGAAATAAAATATAAATATACAATACTAAAAATACTAACATTTTTAAATAGCTTCAAAAGGACAAACATGGAAACACATAAATGAAAACAAATGAAAACAAACCAAAACAAACCCTGTCATTTAGGAAATTATTTCTCACTACCCCTTTCTAAAGTAATTGTAAAACTCTCTTGAAAACAAATGTTGGCATGATTCCTTGCTATTTTCTCTTTTTTAGTCTAAACAAGTCCTATTAATAGAAAATTCCCACCTGTGCTTAGAATTACATGCTGGTAATTACAGCAGGGGATAAAGAATGATTTATTTCAATTACAGTTTTCAGCAGTGTGCATTTTTCCTTTCAGAAAGACACTGCAAAAGTAGTTTGCCAGTACCAGGGAGCTTACCTAATTACAATCGTGTTTCAATTTGTGAACATCTGCAAACACAGATGAATCAAAAGTCAAAGGTATAAAATAAGGAACTGCAAGCCTGCTGATGCCCAAATATTTACTTAAAAAAACAACAAACCAAACCAAACCAAAAAAAAAAAAAAAAAAAAAAAAAAAAACAAACAACCTAAAAACCACCAGGCAATTTACAGAATGAGAATGAAAAGCTGTAAAATTCAAAACATTAACATTCTGAACAATCTTTCTTGCGACCTCTCTTGAATGGAGAGCATTTACACTGGGTAGTTCCAGCAAGCAAGGTCGGCCTGAACATTGAACAGTATCCAGAAATTCAGGGACTGTAACACGTAAAGGTGGTATCCCAACAAGAAGCAAACCTGTAAGAGCTGAAGTGATCAGTGCAGGCACATAAAACAATTTCCACCCCAGAAGACTGTAAAGATGGAACTGCAACAGCTCATGTTTTCTCCTTGGCTCCTCAACATTTATGGCTAACATCCCATGGCTCTGAATTATATGAAGGTTTTGGTGTGCAGCTTGTAGAGTTAAAAAAGCTACCCAGTGCTGACACACAACAAATTTTGAAAATGAGAATAATTATGGAAACCAATGTTCAAAGGAAACAAAACTAAATATTAGGTGGATTTACCCAGGGTAGGGTAGATTGTCTCAATGACTAATCATTAGACAGCAGAGATGCAGCAGATCTACCACAGCTGTGCTCACCTGCAGATGCAGAAAGCAGCAACAAAAGTTCTTCAACTACTTGAGACAAGAGCAAAAGGGCTGATACGTCACAGAGCTGTCCCAGACCAAGTTACTCACACAGTCTGTCCACACTCACCAACTGGTACCCTACCTGCACTAGACTAGGGAAGATGTAAGAGTACCCAGACCCTTGCAAAGACACTGGCAAGGGCTCCCTTATGAGAAATCATGTGTTTGATATTAGGTCAGCTGCATCCACAGACAATGCGTTCAAGCTGTAACAAGTGGAGAATATTACTCCTGTCTTTTAAGCAGAGAAAGAGAGGGGGTCTTCTAAAAGGAACAAGTAAAAGAGCTACATTTAACACTGCAGAATAAAGTGAGGGAGATATGATCACATTAAAGAGGCAAGCAACTGAAAGACCGTAAACAAGAAAGGATAAGATCTTTTAAGCAATAGTGCATATTAATACGTAGCCCTACTCTGTTGACCTCAATATCTACAATGCATTTTTTTTAAAGCTGTGATAACTCCTGCTTAATACACCGTATTCTTGCATATTTCTCAAGATCGCAACTAGTATGTCCGATAAGGTCTGGTGGTCTGCCATTTCATCCAATAATCAGGTGATAATCAGTTTTGCAATGTTTAGTTTCAGAAGCTCTGCAAAGGTTTTACCACAAAGCACCTGCAGAAGAGAAGTGTGAAGCCTTCCATTTGCACTGAGCCCTCTGAGGAACTGTGAAGGTTTAATTAGTAATCTTTCAGGAACAAACAGCATTCACCTTGTCATCTTGAAAGATGTGATGAAGACAGGAATATTTATGTTAAATAGTGATTTGCAGACAATGCTATCATTTAAGACAGCTTTTTTTTGTGTGCTACACATGGAGTAGCTCCTAAAACAATTTCTCACTAAAAAGGGAAACTGAATCATCATTTGCTGTTCAAGTTAAAATGGAGAGGTTTCCCGACAGATTGCACATAGACCACAACGACCAAATCACACACTCTGTATGACCCAGTTGCCCTGTGGACAAACATCTTCCTGAACCCCATTAATTATCTCAGCCATTGCTAAAGCAATGGGAAGCTGCAACCAAGATGTTAGAGGAACTCATTCTCTCCTGATTCAATGCAAACTGTTGTAAATTTTTTCATAGAGGTTGTCAACTAGGCAAACCTCTATATCTTGAGGGTAGGAAGGCTCTACAGAGGGATCTGGACAGGCTGGATCAATGGCTGAAGGTCATTGTTTGAGGTTCAACATGGCCAAATGCTGAGTGTCCTACAATTGGATCAAAACAACCCCATGAAGCTCAACAGGCTTGGAGAAGAGTGGCTGGAAAGCTGCCCAGTGGAAAAGGGCCTGGGGCTATTGGTCAACAGCCAGCTGAATATAAGCCAGCAATGTGCCCAGGTGGCCAAGAAGGCCAATAGCATCCTGGCTTGCATCAGAAACAGTGTGGCCAGTAGGACTATGGAAGAGATTGTCACCTTGTACTTGGCACTGGTGAGACGCCATCTTGAGTGCTGTGTTCAGTTTTGGGCCCCTCGCTACAAGAAAGACATAATTAATATTGGCACCTCAATCAGCATCAGGGTCTCAATATACTAAGGCAATTACACAAACATATACATAAAACCCAGAAATAGTAAGGTATAAAAGAGAAACACAGGTATCTAAATAAATTCTTACACCAGCAGCACCAGTTACCGGTGTCATACCACCACAAACTAGCTTGCTCTTATCTTCTGTCTTATCTGATGATTCAACCTGGAAATATTTGTGATTCCTGCTGAAACCTGTTGCTAATACATATTTTCTTAATGAAAGTTTATAAAGTAAAAAGTACTGTACTGTACCAAAGGCAAATTCACTTGGAAGAAGAGTAATAATACATGCATCTTCCTCTATATCTTAAATAGATACCATGTAGGAATTTATTAAATACTAGAAAGAAACTTGGTTAGATCAAATAAGGCATTTTTTAAGGAAACAACAGACATTCTCAAAGAATGTTATAATTCTGTAATTATGATTATCCTAATCAATAATCACTGGCTGGACATACAGAAAGAAAGAACAAGTATTCTGAGTCTCAATCTAGAAATCTGGACAGTATTTAGAGTTATTTTCATCAAATGCAAATTTGATATCCAGCACTGCCAGAATAAAGATATGCACAATGCCAGAAATTCCGAATTCTAAAAGAAAGGTAATACATTACAACAAAAAGAGTGTGGTACCTTGATTTGGTTACTTATATTAGTTTTGTGACTGTATTAGTTTCTGTTGTTTGCTGTTGTGATGCAGCGAGGCTGAGAAGGGAACAGATAAAGCTATTGTTCACTCGTTAACACTCCTCAAATGAAAACCAGTTAACTGCAACAAATACTAGAGTGTCAAATATACCAAAGAACCTTCTGGATTACTCTCACGTATTAATCTTAAAACGTAACCAACTGCCTTTCATTTTCTTTGTCAAGAATCTCAGAATCTACAGACTGTTTAATTTATCATTAGATAGCTGCCTCCTCCTGGGACATAAAGGCACCTAGTCAAGAGAGGGAGTTCACAGAAATCCCAAGGAGCATGCTTGAAGAACTCCCTGGCAAGAAAAACTGACAATGATTCAGAAAGGTGGCAGGGAACAGTACGGTGGCTGAGGCTTGCTGGAGAAGAACAGTGATAATACAGGAGAACTGACAGAACAGTGATGGCCCCTATACATTTAAGAAGAATTTTGAGAGAAAACTGGAGGAAACAGGCAACTATCTCAATCCGTAATACAGAAGATGGCCAATATATTTGGCCCTGAGAGCTTCAGGCAAAGGCAGCCAAGAGTCACCTGTACATAGTCTGTGCTGGGTAAAATCTGCTACAGGCAATTCCATTCATTAAAGTTCAGAAAACAGTCCAGGAACAGCCACTCTGTGTGTGTGTGTGTGTGCGTCTTGTGCCACAGAAACAGTATAGATTTCTGCTTTTGCCTTCACAGGGGAACATGTCACAACACATGCACCTCTGTTCATGTCCTTAAATCGTGCAGCAAAGTATATGACTAAGACAAAGAGACTTTACATCTTGGATGCCTGCAAACTAGTAAGACACCCATCAGGGGAATAGGGGCTGCCATATATTCTCCTTTAGATACATGGATTTAAAGCACTTTTGGTTTTTTACTTATTTTTTCAGTACCGAATTTCTTAATCTACTTTTGTAAGGACAAAACCTTCCCAGCAGATTTAGTCAGTATCTGCAAATTTAAGTAGCTAGACTAAAACAGCACTGGAGGAATCTGCAGCTTCTAGATAAGCCCTGATGGCACACACTTCATTTGAAAGGCAGTGCTAATAATTTAGCAAGACATTTCTGCAAAATGGATTAAGTAAATTACGGTTTTGGCATATGCACAATAATGATAGGAAAATATTTTTCATACAACTAGCTCAACTTTGGAAATGTTTTGGCAGACAGAGCAAACTTGCAAAACAAATGACAAATTAAGCCCTCATCATGGTTTAAAACATCTCCTGATTCTGAGTTACTTAGTGAGCAAACTGCACTCCGCTCTTACTCACACACCTGTATTCAAAGTCAAGTACAAGAACAGAGCATTTGCAATAAAGACCTCTTTAAGTTTTTGGTACAGGTTCTCTCTCAGACCCTTAGAGTCTTAGAAAATTTTACACATCTTGGTAAGAAGTGCTTTCAGTGCTAAATAAAATTTATGGCCGTCATGGTACTTAACATTTATCTTCCCCACAACAAATTCTTTCTTCTCCAGAGCACACTCTCAGATATCTCTCATCTTGTAAGTATTTTGCCTACAACCAAATCAGAACACTATATCTTTTAGAGTGTTTGGTGGTGGTCTTCTGTCAAGGGAAAAAAAAAGTGATGCCAGGGGCGTAGGGACAATAATATATTACATTTGCAAACTTACTTGCACAAGGCTGCCTTTATGTTAAAAAATTCCACAAACTCAGTCATATATAACTCAGATACATATTTGGCAGTCTAAGTTTCTTCTCTTAAGTTCTGGCCATCAGCTTTAACCACACTGCCCTAGTACTTGTGGGAAATTTTCACTGTGGTTTTAATAAACTGCTCCCTTTTAACAGCTATTACTCCAAGTACAAAGTAAGAAGAAAAAATGCTACAGAAGCTCACTTAGTTCATCCACCCTTTGCCATGCACAAAATCTCTTAATGGTGAGTTCTCCTGGAACAATTAAATCCTTAAATCACATCCATTTCCTTTCCAAATCAAACCTATGTGAATTTGGTGAGTATCTTACAACTTAACTCACATTTCTCATTTCAGCAGCATTCCTGCTACACAGATTTCCTCCGTGGATTCCTGACAGCAAAACAGTACTTTCCTGCAAGAGTCATCCTACTCGCTACAACTTTTTGGTTATGAGCCAACTGAGTATTTATAGTTATGAAATACAAGTTTATAATGCAGTGAAACAAGATAATCTGAGGCATCTGGAAGCCAAAACACTTTACTTCCAGTTCCTTAAGAGAAACAGAAAGAATAAAATAGTGTCCTATCAATTCCTTTCAATTTCTCTTTGGAATTTTTAAAGAAACTGAGTAGAAGGATCCTCAGGAAACTTGCAACATCACATAAATATTATTTAAAAGAGAGGTTTTTTTATTTTTCCATGCTTGTACCTCAGATATACTCATTAACTCTATAAGCATCTGTTTATTTACGTGCTTGTGCAAGCACAGGAAAGGCTACAACATGGAGGAAGTAAAAATATGAATTTGCAAGCATCATCAGAAGACATCAAATCTAAATCAGATCTATCATACACAATTTTATTGTTTAATCTCCATATATACTGAAACTCTTAAAGAGTTGAGAATAACCTTAGAAAAATGCCCTTTTTAGGAAAGACTGTCATCAGCTGACATCTTTCAGAAGCATTTTTTCATCATACAACTCTTATTGAAGATTTGAAATTTTGAGAAAACATTTCAAAATTAGACAAACATACACATCACTCAATTATGTACCTTACTAAGTCTTTCCATATCTTGACAGTATCCTGCTGCCTTCTTCTGCTCCTTTGTCACTTCTGAAACAAGCCTCATGATAGTTTCTCTACTAGCTTTGGACTCTATCTCATGGACATTGACAGCTTCTTGAAGAGCAGCAACCTGCTCTTTTAGTGTCAGATTTTCTTTACATATTTCAGAGACCTAAAGAAATAATTTCAATATTAGTAACTTTTTCAAAGCACTTAACAATGACATATATTCCTCCCAGTATACCTGCTCCTAATCATACCAATAAAGACATGGTGTTTCTGGTGACCCTTAGATCAAATTTAAAATTACATTTTACTACTCCTTTCCAAAAAGAATAGAAAGACAAATAAATGAGAACCATATTCCCACCAGAAACACACACCTTAGTGTAATGTGGTTCACATTTACTCCCATGCAATCTCTGTGATCTATTAAACAGGTGGAGAGCTACTGTCACCGTGAATCTGCACTGGGCATGAAGCAGTCAGAGAATAAAAACAGATCACGCAGCTAACTTCATGGGAAAAGCAAACCATTTCAGTTTGGCTTGTTAAGATTTATGCCTTTTCTTCAGAATGAGAAACTGAAAGCTACATTTTATGCTTCAATCTTTTCAGGCATGGGAGATTTGAGTTAGTAACAGCTATTTAATAAGTATTTTCAAGGGCAGAGACAAATACCTGGTGGGCTGCTGTTCTGAGCAGCCAAAACCTGGGAAAAAGAAGTCGTTTCCTGACTGATTCTAGGCCTCTTTAGGTACGTCACACTATTTCCAAGAAGTGGAATAGATGAATGTGGGCACTTCAAAGAGTGCATAAGGTAAAAAATGTACCCTGACTCCTACTGACAAGATGTTTATTAAGACTAAGCCAGATCAATTAAATAAAACCATAATGTGGAAAAGAAGCTAAATGGATGTGCCATGACCCCAAACAGAAAAATGAGTTGCTAAGTTTTCCTGATGTACGCAGTTTTCAGCACAAATTAGATTTCCCAACTGGATTTATTACTGAATTATTAAAACAAGATGTCAAAGTATACTTTTTTTTTTAAACTCTAGTTATTTCCTTAATTTAAATCATGTAAGAGTTACAGCTTAGTATTAAGTAACATCTTTGCCTCTAATGACAACTAGCCAAGTTTTGTTAGAGTATCTATTACAATTTCAATGTGCTTGTAATATTATAAGGGCAAGTACTTTAAGAAATCACTGTGATACATATCTAGATAATCTTAATTTATTAAGTCTTCCTTATAGCCAGAACTCTTACAATAATATGAATTTAATGAAACAGAACTTCCCCAAATACCAAATATGATCGAAAGTGAAGAAAAATAGAGATAGTAAAGACTAGACGCGACATGAGAAAAAATGCATAAAATTAGGATAATTAGCAGCATCAATAAGGGTTAAAAGAGTATACAAACAATTTTTAATTCATAAAAAGAAGTTTAGTTTTTGTAACTTCAGAAGTATTCTGAAGGGAAATAATAAAGTTTTACAATTAAATCTCAAAAATGTATTTACAGCATTCTGTTATGGGACACAGTTAAGGTTGTTTTAGGGTATGCCATTTCAGATGTTTCTATTTAATGTTATGTTGGCTGAGGTAATTGTTAAGATCTAGCGGTACAGTTTACACGTCACCTAGTGACTCCCAGTGTTACTGTTTTCAGTAGAGCTTTCAGCCAACAATCTAACCAGGGCTGTAATTGGGAACTACATGCTGATAAAATACTTATGCAGACAAGAGGGTTGTTCAGCCTGGGTAGACCTTCTAGCAGCCTTCCAGTAGCTGAAGGGAGCCTACAGGAGAGTTGGAGAGGGACTCTATCAGGAAGAGTAGTGATAGGACAAAGGGTCCTGTCACTGGAAGAGAGAACTGGAAGAGGGGTCATTTAGATTAGATATTAGGAAGAAATTACTGTGAGGGCAGTTAGGCACTGGAACAGGTTGCCCAGAGAAGTTGTGGATGTCCCATCTCTGGAAGTGTTTAAGGCCAGGCTGGATGGGGCTTTGAGCAACCTGGTCTAGTGGGAGGTGTCCCTGACCACAGCAGGGCAGTTGGAATTCGATGATCTTTAAGGTCATAGAATCATAGAATCATTGAATGGTTAGAGTTGGAAGGGACCCTAAAGATCATCGATTTCCAGTCCCTTCCAACTCTAACCATTCTATGATTCTAAGAGCAGACTGAGTTCACTGAAGTCTATTAGTGTTCAGCACCTTTGAAAATCAGCACACAAAAAAAAAGCCGTCTTAAATGATAGCACTGTCTGCAAATCACTATTTAACATAAATATTCCTGTCTTCATCACTGGCTTTATTTCTTTGACAACCAAATATTCTTCTATTAAATAGCTATACAGAAAACCTTGCCTAGACATAATCACCTTTGACATTAAATGTTCCTGTGGTTTCTCTTTTTCTCTGATGTCTGTGTCCAAGAATCCAGAAAGCTGCATAAGGAGCTCTTCATACTTTCTGCTGATTTTAGAAGCTTGAGTCATGCTTTCTTCACACTCCTTCAAATATTTACTAATCAGATGGAAAAAAACCACACACATCAGGATGAATGTTCTCTGAAAGAGTACTTGAGGCAAAAGACATTATCCCAAGATTATTGCTATCTTCTGCATACCATAAAATTAATTTTAAATGTTACATATAATTCTCTATATCTGTTATTTAATACATATAACTTTTGTTGGTGCCTTACGTGTAAACATTTCTTCATCTTTGCTTTCAGCTAGCACTTCAAAGAATATTCTATGATCCCAACCTTATTCTCAGCACAAGATTTCAATAAAAAACAAGAACCGTATGACACCAACAAACAGTGCCCTCAAGATACTACACATGGAAGCCGCAAGCAAAAGCTTAGAAAAAGAAAAGGGGAAGAGAGCATTCAAATTACAGTAAAGTATGCTAAAAGCACTTCACATTCCATCTCTGATGAAGCTGACAGTGCTGATCAACAAACTCCAGGGAAAGAGAAGTCCTTCTGGACTAAGTGAAGTGTAGGACACCAAAGGTAGCTGCAAAGTGAAGTTTGCTAAGAGAGCAGGGAGACACAGAATCACAGAATGCTATGGAGTTGGAAGGGACCTCTGGAGATCACCTAGTCCAACCCCCCTACCAAAGCAGCTCCACCTAGAACAGGTTTCACAGAAACTTGTCCACATGATTTTTCAATGCCTCCAGCGACAAACACTCCACCACCTCACTGGGCAGCTTGTTACAGTGCTTTGCCACCCTCAAAGCAAAGAAGTTCCTCCTCAAGTTTAGATGAAACGTCTTACATACAAGTTTGTGCCTATTTCCTCTTGTCCTGTCACTGGGCACTACTGAAAAAGAGATTGGCCTCATCCTCTTGACACCCACCTTTTAAGTGTTTATAGGTGTTGAATAAATCCCCCCTCAGCCTTCTCCAGACTAAAAAGACCCAAGTCCCTTAGCCCTTCCTGGTAAGAGAAATGCTCTAGGCCCCTAATCATCTTTGTGCTCCTCTGTGTACCCCCACCAGTAGTTCTCTGTTTTTCTTGAATTGAGGAGCCNCCTTCCTGAACTGGGGAGCCCAGAACTGGACACAGTACTCCAGATGGGGCCTCACCAGGGCAGAGCAGAGGGGCAGGACGACCTCCCTCAACCTGCTGGTCACACTCTTCTTGATGCACCCCAAGATGCCATTGGCCCTCTTGGCCACAAGGGCACATTGCTGGCTCACAGTCCTACAGTCATCCACCAGGACTCCCAGGTCTTTTTCCTCAGAGCTGCTCTCCAGCACATCAGCCCCCAACTTGTACTGGTGCAGGGGGTGATTCCTCCCCAGGTGCAGCACCCTACACTTGCCCTTGTGTGCAAAGTATAGATGACTTTGCTGTACATACAGTCTTCTGCAGTATAACACTACCCATGAAAGGAATCAAACAAAAAAAAAAAAATCAAGGGACTACCACAAAAGTTTGAAAAAGGCAGCTTTTTTTCCCCAATTTCATAACTCTCAAAAGGTGTCTATCATGCAGATACATGCCCTACATGAAACCTCTGTTGTCAGCCTCAGCAGCAGGTATCAGTTTTATAAACACTCTATAAGAACGAAGCACCAAATTACAGAGGGGTCTGTTTAACTCATTGGCATAAATGTGGTTATATCCCTTCCATTGCCACGATCGAACTACAGCAAACAAGTATTGCCACAGTCTGCATAGGTAGCAAACATATAGATGCAGATTTTGCTCCAGATGCTGCAATGCTGAGCGTCACTTCTGAAAAACAAAGAAACAAATTAACAAAAATAGCCAACAAAGCTCAAGATGTCTGTGAAATGTGTTCCCCTGATTCAAGTCAATATGGAACAATGCTGGGACTGCAGGGTAAAATGCGACCCTATGTGTGTATTATTCTGTTTGTTCCCGTGTAACCAAGGGCTTAGAAGAAGCAGGATGGTATGTGTATGGTTCCTGCTTCTCACAAAAAAAAAACCCTGATGAACATTCTAGTATACCAGCTTGGACCGGTTTTGTTGCGGACCACATGGTGCTGGGCAGGGGAGGTCTGTGGGGCGTATGCGTGGGGTCTGGAAAGCCAAGGACTGCTGATTTTGTCCACCAACCATCAGGTGCGAGTCAAGAAGACCCCAGTGGGTGAGGAGGGCATGTGCCAAAGAAGATTATTATGCCAAAGTCATTAGCATAGACCAACCTCTTCTCGGAAATATGTATTAGCAGAACGAATATCAACCAGAAACAGGAATTGCGCAGCGTGTGTCTTGGTTGAGCAGAGACTCAGTGCACCCAGCGCTGTTTGCTTGCCTTTATTCGTTTAATAAATTGTAAACTTTAATTGGAATCCTGTTTGGGACTAAATCATTTATCACAATGACCATTAGTGTAATTAATCCAGATATCAACTCCAATACCTCTCAGAAAACACCAATGCAAGTGCAAATGCACTCTACTCTGTGGTAGAGTAAAACAGGCAAAACTATTGAGCTTCCAGCTGAGAAACAAGGTACCTTCTAAAGCAAGTTTTTCACAAAGATTTGAACACTAGAATAAAATGAGACACGAGATATCACCAAACAGCTGTCTAGAGCAAATATTTTACTGAAACTCATTTGCTTATCATAGCATACCACTGTTTTGTTTTCAAGGTGGGCACACTAGTCATTTCTGGACTCATTCTTTTCCATTTCTCATTTCTTCCTCTCTAGGTTGGCAATGAAACAAGCAACGGAGCATCACTCCATAATCAAAAAGCAACACAAGACTCCTACAGTAAATGCATAGTGAGTGCAAACATAGAATGTTAAAATGGTTATAAATCATCAAGCAAAAGAGATGGTCCATGAAAAACTTTAGGATGTGTGTTGCCTTAGGAGGGAAATCAGCACAGTTATTGTCAACGCTGCCAAATGGGGGAAGGTGGAATAATAACAGGGAGGAATGGAAAATATTAATTACTGCTCTGGACAGGATGAGGGTAGTTCCATGCACAGCACACCGGGAGCCAAAAGCGCTCTGCCTTCTGCAGCAGGTGCTGGCCCTCAGAAAACAAGTGCCTCACAGCTTTCTCACCTCCAGGCACCTTGCTCCCCTCTTCAGTCCTCGCAAAACTAAGCTGTGAAATGGTCATTAAACTGCTGCCCTGAGGAGGGGTATGTCAGAAGTGAAAAGGTAGAAGGCTCCAGAGACTCCATACATGCATGGCTATATGTTAGAATCTTGTATGAGATTGATCGCCAACCCCACAAACTGTTCTGTGGCTCTGAAAAATCAAGGCACTTCACAAAGAACCATGCCTGCTTCTAAAAATAAACAATCTTAAGTACAAAGCATGTACTTGACAACTCTACGAATGACCTAATTACCTCCACTCAGGCCATAAAGGTGTGAGCACCTAGAAAATTGCCAATTGGGTACAAAAAAGTAGAACGCAGCTCTTTCACAGTTTTGCTAGCTCTTCAGAACTAATCAGCAAAGAGAAGGGAAGAAAAAAAAAAGTCTTTTCACAGTTCAGGCTCTAAAGATACCTTGGCAATAGATCTGTTGAGTAGAAAAACACCATTTTCAATAGCAGAGGTGTACATCTTGGAAACTAATCACAGAATTCATTAAACATTTATACTATATCCCTAAGTATAGAATGTAAATGTGCATTTCATTCCTATTGGCTTGCTCTACCCCTTTTTTAGTGGTTTTCAGTGAAATTCTTTCTTGAATAGCTAATTAAGACTAGTCATGTGCCACGTGCTACTAAAGTTGCCAGACTAAGCTACTAAAGTTCAACAAATCAATAGATTGACTAGCATTGACACATGGAAACACTAGCTGAGGATGAGACAAAGTTTTGAAAGCAGACAGGGTAGATCTATGGCTAATCCAACAGGTTTGTAACATCCAAAAGAGCAGACTCACCCTCCATTTGTCCCCACCCTTTTGCCAGCACTCTAGCAGTACACTCCAGGTGCACAGCAAACTGGACCTGGAACTGATAGAGCTAGGAAATTAAGCTTTTTGTTTTGCTCACTTCTCTCCTGGAGCAGTTCCCTGGTCCGTATTACCATTGCAGCAACAGAAACAGAAATGTTGACACAAGCATTAGGGGCAAAACAACAAAGCAGGACCGCACTGTGAGTGACAGCACAGATTTGTGCCACGTACAATTGATCCTACCACTATAACAACAGGCTAGTAAGATGCATGGTATTTTGACAGTTTTCTCCCAGTGAATCAGGCAAATAGGGTAGGAGGACTTTCTTTTTTTTTCTTCCCTTTTTTTTTTTCCCCCCANAGGACTTTCTTTTTTTTTTCTTCCCTTTTTTTTTCCCCCCAGAAGTAGCATTTTAAAGAATCGTAGCCATTATCTCAGAGATGGTGATGTTTTCTATGTTGCTAGGATGCATAATACATTTCTTGGCTTAACTATCTCTTCTATCATTTATATTTGGATCATATCTAAAATGTTTGGTGGTCAACATCAGCACTCTCCAGGCAGGGCTTTTGGCAAATCAGCTGGTAGTAGACAAATGCACTGCAATGGGTTTCTCTAAAAAAAACCCAAACCCTTGATTATCCATTTTTAAATGCACAAAGCCTGGAAGAGCTGTGAAAAATACAAATTTGGGAAATACAGACATCTGGTATACAATTGCCTTGCTTTTCAATAGACAATATTGAGAAAGACATAGATATTAGCCTTGTAATGGTAGAAAAAAATCATTATAAAAGTCTGGAAATTGTATATTTATATACTATGACTGACACTGATTTGGGAATTTTAGAGTTCAGAATATTTCCACACCAATCAATTTTATTTGGAACAACATTGCTATCAGTCTCCATCCCATAGTCCTAAAATATTAGCAGTTGTGCAGAACTGACAAATCTGCATATCTCTGGCACGCTGTGCTAAGAGCTACTATAGCTACAGATACCATCTGTTATTAAAAGTCTTGTGTAATCAATATGCACATTAAAAACAAATAAACAAAACACACACAGAAACATCTAGAAGAAAAGTCAGACAAAGATAACATTACTGAAAGCTGAAGGAACATGAGAACACTCCCTTCAGGTTGCTACTAACTAGGAATTACATCGTATTTTCTCTGTTACACTGCTTCTAATAAAAAGGTTTACACTGAGGAAGAAATTCACTTGACGCTGTTCTGGTTCCAGCTGTGACACAGAAGAGAGGAAAAGAGATCAGACCAGTGCAGCAGCACAGTCACCACTGCAGGGCCCATCCACTGCTGGTCAAGTGACAGGTAAGTGTCTGTAGAAGATGCCACGTGATAAGGACAGACCAGGGCACTAAAGCATAGTTGCAGTTACTGCCTATCACAAGCATATTGTAAAAGGCCTAAAGTGTTCCTCAGAGCCAAGAGGTACAAGAGTTGTGCAAGGTATTGTAACAGAATT
>VZRU01003728.1:15682-25968 GCA_013398155.1 Pedionomus torquatus | reverse complement strand
GGAAGAAAAAAAAAAGTCTTTTCACAGTTCAGGCTCTAAAGATACCTTGGCAATAGATCTGTTGAGTAGAAAAACACCATTTTCAATAGCAGAGGTGTACATCTTGGAAACTAATCACAGAATTCATTAAACATTTATACTATATCCCTAAGTATAGAATGTAAATGTGCATTTCATTCCTATTGGCTTGCTCTACCCCTTTTTTAGTGGTTTTCAGTGAAATTCTTTCTTGAATAGCTAATTAAGACTAGTCATGTGCCACGTGCTACTAAAGTTGCCAGACTAAGCTACTAAAGTTCAACAAATCAATAGATTGACTAGCATTGACACATGGAAACACTAGCTGAGGATGAGACAAAGTTTTGAAAGCAGACAGGGTAGATCTATGGCTAATCCAACAGGTTTGTAACATCCAAAAGAGCAGACTCACCCTCCATTTGTCCCCACCCTTTTGCCAGCACTCTAGCAGTACACTCCAGGTGCACAGCAAACTGGACCTGGAACTGATAGAGCTAGGAAATTAAGCTTTTTGTTTTGCTCACTTCTCTCCTGGAGCAGTTCCCTGGTCCGTATTACCATTGCAGCAACAGAAACAGAAATGTTGACACAAGCATTAGGGGCAAAACAACAAAGCAGGACCGCACTGTGAGTGACAGCACAGATTTGTGCCACGTACAATTGATCCTACCACTATAACAACAGGCTAGTAAGATGCATGGTATTTTGACAGTTTTCTCCCAGTGAATCAGGCAAATAGGGTAGGAGGACTTTCTTTTTTTTTTCTTCCCTTTTTTTTTCCCCCCAGAAGTAGCATTTTAAAGAATCGTAGCCATTATCTCAGAGATGGTGATGTTTTCTATGTTGCTAGGATGCATAATACATTTCTTGGCTTAACTATCTCTTCTATCATTTATATTTGGATCATATCTAAAATGTTTGGTGGTCAACATCAGCACTCTCCAGGCAGGGCTTTTGGCAAATCAGCTGGTAGTAGACAAATGCACTGCAATGGGTTTCTCTAAAAAAAACCCAAACCCTTGATTATCCATTTTTAAATGCACAAAGCCTGGAAGAGCTGTGAAAAATACAAATTTGGGAAATACAGACATCTGGTATACAATTGCCTTGCTTTTCAATAGACAATATTGAGAAAGACATAGATATTAGCCTTGTAATGGTAGAAAAAAAATCATTATAAAAGTCTGGAAATTGTATATTTATATACTATGACTGACACTGATTTGGGAATTTTAGAGTTCAGAATATTTCCACACCAATCAATTTTATTTGGAACAACATTGCTATCAGTCTCCATCCCATAGTCCTAAAATATTAGCAGTTGTGCAGAACTGACAAATCTGCATATCTCTGGCACGCTGTGCTAAGAGCTACTATAGCTACAGATACCATCTGTTATTAAAAGTCTTGTGTAATCAATATGCACATTAAAAACAAATAAACAAAACACACACAGCAACATCTAGAAGAAAAGTCAGACAAAGATAACATTACTGAAAGCTGAAGGAACATGAGAACACTCCCTTCAGGTTGCTACTAACTAGGAATTACATCATATTTTCTCTGTTACACTGCTTCTAATAAAAAGGTTTACACTGAGGAAGAAATTCACTTGACGCTGTTCTGGTTCCAGCTGTGACACAGAAGAGAGGAAAAGAGATCAGACCAGTGCAGCAGCACAGTCACCACTGCAGGGCCCATCCACTGCTGGTCAAGTGACAGGTAAGTGTCTGTAGAAGATGCCACGTGATAAGGACAGACCAGGGCACTAAAGCATAGTTGCAGTTACTGCCTATCACAAGCATATTGTAAAAGGCCTAAAGTGTTCCTCAGAGCCAAGAGGTACAAGAGTTGTGCAAGGTATTGTAACAGAATTTAGACCTGCAATACAGTATGTCCACCAACATAATTTTCTGCATCAACAACTGTACCATTCTGTCACCCCAAGCAAAAATTATTTCTCATCTCACATGAATCTTACTTCAGTTTGGCATTTTGCTCATGGAGCTCCTCCTTCAGCTCCCTGTTTTCCTTAAATGTTGCCTGAGCTGTCAGCTCAGCCTGGTTTTTAGAAGTGGTGAGCACACATGCCTCTTCCTCCATCTCCTGAACTCGGGTTTGCAAAGACAGGAGGCGAGACATCTGTCTGGCATTGTTTTCCTTGTAGCTTTCAGCTCTAGCCTTTAACTCTTGAAAAGAGGCTTCCTTAGAGACCATTCTGGACCTGAGTTCAAGAAGCTATAGACAGAAAAGGAGAAAACTCATTAAAAAAGGAAGAATAATTTTGCCTAGGCTGATATTCGTGACTGCATTACAATTTCAACAATGTGACACAAAATACATTTTGGAACAAAAGTCTTTTATCACTAGAAGACTGAGTGGAGATATGAAACTTCATTTTTACATAGCCAGGAAAAAGCAATAGAAGAACTAAAAGCTGCTGTTGTATGATACAATACAACTTTTCACGATAATCTCTTACAGGAAGATAAATTTATTTACACATTCAGAACTTAGACAAAACCCACCTTCAGTTCTGTTGCACAGCCTTAACTCGCCTCCTTTATGCATCTGCATTACAAATACAATAATTAACACCACTATTCCCTCTTTTTTGCCTGCCTTGTCCCTGCTCCTAATTCTGATGCACAATTCCACAGATAATCCATAGCTGTGGGGAGTTGTAACAGCGAAGTGCCCTGCTTTAGGAGGGTGGAGCCTGTTGATTATTTGCAGCATATTCAGAGGCAAAGAATTTTTGGAGACTTCTGTTGTAGGCAAGCCCTTCTTAGTTTATGCAAATAGATTTTATTTTTTTTTTGGTCTGATAATGTAATAAATTTAGCTGGATTTAAACAGAAATAGCAAGAGAGACATTTAAGGAAGGGTGGGAGGAGTAACATCACTGCCAAATGTCAAGAACGTGTTTCAGAGATGAGGCTAGAACTTCCCAACAGTTCACGGAGTTCAGTTGTTTTTCTTTACTTTCTCCTCTCCCTTTTAGTTAAAAATACCATTTTCCATTGAACTATTTCTGCTACACACTACTCTAAAAGACTGAGCTCAAGGCAGACACACCAGGCACATAAAATTTCAGTGTTTTGTTAAAAAGAACAAATAATATAAAGTGGATTGCAATCCAAAGCATTTATCCCCTACTACATAAAATTAACAGGCAAATAGTTAAGCTACATTAACTGTTCTTTATGACATGTGCTATGGCTTTTGACTTGTAGCAAATGTTTTAAGGGAATAAATATTTAAGACATTAAACTGCAAATCAGGACATCAAGAAATCTGTGGCTCTGCCAGAAGCTTCCAGTGTGACCAAACCCAAGCTACTCAGAGAAATTGCAGGAGGCTGGTGAGCCGACTGGGCTGTGACTGCCTTGCAAAAAAGAGATGCTGCTACTCCTGCCCCGGCCACTCTTGCCTGTCCTCTCCCTCACACCAGCTCTGGTATTTGTTTGACTCCTCCACAAACAACTTAACTAATACAGCTGACAGAAAAGTATTCACTTTCTACAGAGGAGGAGGAAGAGGAGCTGGCCACATCACAGAGAAAAGGCTAAGACTGAGGAGGGAGGGAGGAGAATCACTCTTGCAGCCACAGCATAGTCCTGATGAGCTTATGCTTCACCTGCAAGTGCTGGTTTATCAGACACTTTGGAGCTGCCACTGATTTTGAGAAAAGCTGCTCTGCCTTGTCCTGTGCTCACAGGCTTCTTTTCCATGCTCCACACTCCTCCTAGCACTAGCAGAAACACTTATATTGCTATGAGGTGAAATCAGATAGGAAAACCTATCTGACCGAAAAACAACACAGAAGGAGAGGCTTTATTTTTCCATTGCATCAATCCCCCAACAACACAGCACAGGGTAAAACTACACATACTTTGTGCCAACGCAAAGGATGGGGCAGTGCGGGGAAGGAAATGAGCAGCTGAAGGAACAATAGGATTGCTTTGCTTGGCAGCTGGACCAAGCTATGGTAGCTTAAAGCATTCACAACCTTCAAATTTCTCTGTGGCTCAGCTCCCCATCTGCAAAATTTTTTCTTCTGTCCATCGTCTTTGTGGTCAGTTCCAACAGCAGAAAAAGCAAGAATAATCCCATATCATGAGTTTTACAAAGCACTCAGCAGAACATGGCTCTGACCTCAGCTGGGTCATGAACCTCTTTATTAACAAGAGTACAAACAGCTGCTTTCTTGACTATTCTGCCACTTTTGCAAGCACAGTGCTGAAAGATCTATAAAATTGGTCAATCATGCTGGCAATAAAGCCACTCAACATTTCCAGTAATAAATTTTTTCTATGAAATCATGAGATTTCATATGGTCTTTTAGAACTGAAATGTAAAGTACGGATCTCAGATAGCCCTTAAACAGAGGAACTCTGCAGTAATTTCAGGATTAACTGGTCAAATTCAGGCTTAGATGGTGAGCACTTACTCCTGCAGTTCTGACTGGACACCATATTAACAATTAAATCTCATACACTATTACACATCCTTCCTGTTTCCCATTCAGCTATCCACAATTAAAGAAATTTTATTTCATTGATAGAGACTTCTTGTGTTCATGTTCTACTTGCATAGTACTTTACAATGTGTGACAGAAATATACATTTGTAAAATGTACAGATGCTTAAAGTACTAGTTGGATGAATGTTCACAAGTTCCTATCAAACTTTATGAGCCTCTGAATATTCATGAATGTATACACCTATGTCCATGTATGTAAATAAATGTAAATTTACCTAAAGGTAAATTACCTAAATTTACCTAAATGTAAAATGTAAAAGGTAAA
Organism: Pedionomus torquatus; assembly: GCA_013398155.1. Classification (NCBI taxonomy): domain Eukaryota; kingdom Metazoa; phylum Chordata; class Aves; order Charadriiformes; family Pedionomidae; genus Pedionomus; species Pedionomus torquatus. Next base: position 21,140 of record VZRU01003728.1, on the reverse strand, counting down.
TTTGACTCCATTTTAAAACTGATCTCTGTCTGCATTGCTGAATTGGATCAATTCCAACTTATTCAGTCATATGTTTAAAAAAAAATAATAATAATTAAGTGTGAAAACACTGAAACTCAAAAAAAAATTATCCCCTAATACATGCTCTCTCCTAGAGCCACCATTCCCACAGCAAGGACAGCAGAAAAAGATGTGTGTGTGTTCTTCAGCCTCTCTAGCTACAATCAACCTCATTAACTCAGTCACTACTTCACTAGTGATGAAAGCAAAGCAAATTTGGGGAGCTGCAACTTGACTAAAGTGGAAAAATAGCTGAGGACTAGCTGGGGACAGTTATATAGCTCACTAGCAACAGGAGGACATCTATCAGAACTTCTATGCAACTACAACTTTATAGTATTAACTTTCAGGTTTAATTATAAAAGATCACATTTAGATGATGATTAAAAGCTAGACTGCTTCAAATCTTTCAAATATAAGCTTATAATTAGTTCTGGAACACAGAAACAAGCAGAGCAAAAATCGCATGGAAATTTTGTTACAAAAAACAAAATTTCTGTATCTAAAGCAAGAAATTCTGGACTTTCTGCAAACTTTCTGTTCTCTGGAGAAAGTGACTGCAGAGAATCCTTAGGCTTGGAGAAGGATTTGGAAGTATTTTTAAACATACCTCTGACTGGGCACAATCATACTTCACTGAAAGTGCTGCAAGTTCACTTTGAGCAGTTTCAGCTGCGGCTCGATAGTGGTTCATTTGCTCTCTAGTGACAGGACTATCCAAAAGAACGTGATCATGAGATTCCTGGGAAGACAGCATGAAAACAAAACCATCAGACATCGAATTTTTTGAACTTTTTTCTGTTGGGGCTTTTTTGATTAAGCAGGTATAATGTTTCAAATATGTTTTTACTGGAGTAACCAACCCTTACTGGAAAATAGGATAAGCAGCTACTTTTCTACTAGTCACCACTTTCAAGTTCAGCCAGCAACATCAGTGCTAAAGTATATTGGTGTGCAAAATATCCTGCCTCAACTATCCCATGGCCTCCTGCTATTTTCAGCTCAAGCTGCTCCCTGCAGTTTTGATGTATTTAGCAACATTCAGAACTTCCCTTTTCTACAAACATATCCAGTCACTCCTTCAACCTTTGAGAACTTTAACCCAAGGGGAGGTCTCGGGTGTCTATTATGTAAAGAAATGCTGGATTTTTAGACTTCAGTTACATTAGCTGCCCCCTCATTGTTATGTTGCTACAAATGGCAGTAGAAAAAAATCAAACGGTTACCAATTCTCTCCGTGCCACTCAAGATTTTGCAGATTTCTATCATATAGAAATCTGTCTCTCTACTAGGTTGAAGAGTCCATGCCTACTCAAACATTTCTACTTGCTCCTCAACGCCACCTTTTAGCTTGCCCATTTCTCCCTTACTTCTAATCTGCCAAGGCAAAGGGTTCTTTTGAACTTCACTTGGATATAACCTCAGCTTTCTGAATGATGCTTTCTGGTCCCCAGAAATGACCACACTGACTTCCTCTCACTCTTTTGCAAGCCCTTTTAATAGATGGCAAGTAGGGCCTTTGTGCTTCTAGCAGAGTCTTCTTCACACCACTTGCACAACTCTTTAGCTGTGCCTTCTAGTTTCTTTATAGTAAGCTCTCTCAGGTTTATGTGGTTCTGTTCTTCTGCAGCAGAGCAGAAATATATCGAATTTAAAGATTTAAGTAATAAAGGCAAAGAAATGTGAAAATTCAGACCTGAAGTCTTGACAGAGGTTTCATTAGACGGGACATTGATTTCAATCAACAGTGACTACTGATTATGAAATTATGAAATCTAACGCCTTCAGAACAAGATTGTGTTTAGGTGATGCTGGGAGCACACACAGCAGAGGACAGAACATGATATTTTTATTCCATCAGTTCCCACACAGGACAAAATAACCTGCAGTCCTACTGCATTTAGGTACGCATTACAAAATGCAAATCTCCTCCAACTAATGACTGCTGTTAAAACAAGATACTCCAATGGAGACAGAGACAAGATGTCTTCACGTCATGCTTTTTTACATCATCACAAGCTTCCAGGCTGAGATAAATTACAAGTTCAGCTCCTACCCATTCTAAATAGGAGAAAACAAACCGCTTTCTAAATAGGTGAACATCTAGCAAAAGAAGTCTCTACCATAAAACACACACAGAAAACCCTAGGCAAAACTACTAGTTTGGACTGTATCAGAAGATACATTACCTGGGATTAGTTTATATGATACTGTCAAGTCTTTAATCTTTCTTTGGGGTGCAAGGACACACTGGATTACATCCATCATGTTTAATCAGCTGCACTCTTTCACAAAGGAGTTGCTAGTCTCACCAAGCCAGACTGATATGTGTAGTAGAGCTCATGGCCACATGCAACACAGCGCACAATCTCCGAGATAAAAGGGTTGTTAATTTTCTCAACACGTTATCACCTTTCTGAGGGAGTGAAAGAAAGTACGTGCCATCTCTTTGCTACATTGTCTTCCTTTTTCTTTTACTCCATTTGTTTCATATTGTACAACCACGTGGAATCCTTTGATGTAGAGGGTGGTTTTTTCCTTCGGTAACACACCAGGGCTCCAAAACCATGGCTGGGGCTCACAAACAGTAACACAGTGTATGCTATTTATATACTTTATTATCTTTATGTTACTGTATTGCTCTTTTTCTTTTTCTTCCTTAAACAAACACAACCACTTAAGACTCTACAGAAAGACGAAATGCATCTCAAAACAGGTAAATTTAAAAATAAATTAAAAAAAAAAAAAAAAAAGCAGCTCTCTGTTTAGCAGCAATAATCAAGACAAGAAAACCCTTTATATCTGGAACTTCTGAAACCTACACTTGTCACACAAATCTAGACATTAATGTGATGAGCACTTTAAAGACGCAGATACACATCCAGAAGGATTTAAAAGCAGTTTAAATGAAGCCAGGTGCAAAAGTCAGTGTGAGTTACCATCCCACTCATTTACAGCCTCAGTGAGATTTACAGAAGCAGAACTCTGCGTGCTCCAGTGCCTTAGTAAATACAAAGCTGGTCATACAGTGACATCATGCTAGGAAAGTTGATAGGGAATGTGCATGCTTAAATATCTAAGTAAATACTTTCCTATGTTTTGCCAGCAGCCATTCAAAAGTCTGATCATTAATCATACCTATAACGATGCAATTAACTTGGGATGACTCTACTAAAGGGGTAAAATTTGTGATACAGATGTGGCACTTTTGTATCTCTGGAAAAAACTCAGATTTGTAATGTTTCAGGAGTTCTATGTAGTTTATACTTATTACTGTAAAGAAAAATGAAGAATTTAGGTTTGGGGTGTTTCTCCCATTCATCTTATTAACTTCTTTAATACCCTTCAACTTACCTGCAAGAAAATGAAGTTTTCATTTCACTTCAAATGCTAAAAAAAAGCTAAACCTATATTTATAATAGAGTAATATCTACTTGGACCTTTGGCTTTACTAGCAATGATCTTTAGAAGATCATTTTCTGCCTGTAACTAGGCCCAACTCACTGCAACACAATTCAAAATTTATTTTCGTTGTAGATATTATATGCCTGTGGAATTTTTATGCATTAGTATACTGTTCCAGAAACATGTAAAAATAAGTAAAGTGTTCCCAGCAGCTCAAATAAATTACCAAAGCGATTTTTCAAATACCTTTCAGAAGGGTACTGCTTAGCTCTATCCTCCTCCCCCTGCAGAACTCATTGAAAGGTATTACTGAAAGATAAAATTCACTCTCTGGTGCTGCTCATCTACTAAAAAGGCCAATTTCAAGCTTGATTAATGGGCCCAAATGAAAGTTTCATTGCAGTGAAAAGTTTAATCTTACCTTCTACTACTACAAGCAACAGTTACAGCATTTTCATCTTTCATTTTCCTCTCTCTTAGATGAGGTGACTTTGCATTTAAATATAATAAATATGTTTATAATGAAAGACAGTAATCATCTTAAGGCAACTACAGAGATACATCACCTACTGTAAATGTTACTTAACATGCTTTTTGTTTTACTCCATCCTCTGCTCGCATGGCTAAATTAAAGGATCTGGATCTCCCCTGATGCTTTGTCTCACAGCTTTTCCCAAACGAATAACAAGAGGAGCTGCTGTGTTTAATCTCAAAACAATAAAAAGGGTAATTGCTAAGACAAAGTTTAGGAGAAAAAACGTGACAAAATTAAGTGCTTACACAAGAACTTTTGGAAACTGTTTGATGTTCTACTAGTTTTAATTTATCAGTCCTGAATGGAGTTAACTAAATTTTGTAAGACAAATGAGAGCTTTGAAAAACAAGCCATCATGCAATGCTAACACTTGCAATTTTCATACAGTGCCAACTACTTAACTACAGCCAATGAAACGCAAATATTTTAAATATATTTCACTGTGTTGGTCTATAAAGTATATATACGATAAAGACTGAGTAGTGCTGTAGGTTGATTTATCATTTGTAACCCATGTTGTATAAATATGTAGTTTCTAATGTGCTTGGGTCACAGAAGTAACATTCCCAAAGTTTTTGACTTCAGGTCAGTAGCAGGTGGAGCAGGTTACTCCCAACTCTGTAACTAAGCTCTGCTAACAAAAACTTTGTAATCAGGTCAAAACCAGATGTATTTAATATAACGGCAGTTGATTTTGCAGTGACAGTCTACCAAAATGCTGGGGATTTGGTCCCAATATAGCATAATTACGAAACTGATACTCAACTATTAAGGATTTAATAATTGGTGTGTGAAGAGAATTGTTCACACAGTAACAATTTGTTTATCCTTTGGAATACAAAACCATTACAAGTTCTCTACTGTTATCAATAGTACAAAAGAGTTTGATCCTTCTAAGAAATCTCCCCAAGCATCTCCTTTAAATTCCCTTCAAAGCCAGAGAGCCAGTTTCAAAGGAAGAAGAAATGAAAGGCAGAAATTCTCAGATAACCATAAATTCCTATTCCATGAAAGATACTCCCTTTTGCAACACTTAATAAGAATAAACTTTTTGTCCTTGAGTGCATACAGATAAGCTGTAACGATCAGCTGAAGTTCATTGAGCCCAAGCGCACGCCTACTGCCGGGCACAGCTCTGCAGCTGCACACGCTGGGTGTTCGGGTTTGGGTGGGTTTTTTTTAAAAAAAAAAAGGCAAAATTATACTTCAAATTGAAAAGGTAACTCGTAAGGGCAGGGAGGGTACCAGCCAGCCTCAGAGCTCATCGTCCTCCACAGAAGCAGCCGAGAGAAAGCTACCGAAGACTGAGGAGGGAGGGATATTTCCAAAATCGTGGGTTTATTCTCTGATAGAGGAACTAAAAAGAAAAAAAAAAAGAAAAAAAAAACCAAACAAACAAAAAAAAGAAAAAAAAAAAAAAAAAAAAAAAAACACAAAAAAAAAAAAGAAAAAACAAAA
>VZRU01003728.1:0-15023 GCA_013398155.1 Pedionomus torquatus | reverse complement strand
GCTGATGGCGGCCGCCGCCGTCCCCACGGCAACGCAAAGCGCGCGGGGCGGCCTGCGCCCTCCCCTGGCCGAACCGGGCCGGGCCGGACCGGGCGGGCCGCGGGACTCCCACCCTGGGTCTTACAATAGCGTCCACTGGTTAGGGGAGAGGGGGAGAGGTGTCGGCGCCTGAGGGCGGACAGCCTTTGCAAAGGGATGGTTTCAGAAACGTGGGGTTTTTTGGGTTTTTTTCCACCTCCGAATACACGTTACGCAACAAAACTTTAGAAAACTGCCTCGATTTTTTCCTCAAAAAAAAAGTCAAACCAGAGACAAGCGGAGCAGATGAGATGTGAAAGGGCAGCGGGCTCTGACCCAGGGCAGGGTTCCCCGTCCCAGCGGCCCGGGGCAGGTGGCCGGCCCGGGGTACCGCTGCAGAAGGGAAAGGGGCACCCTCCTTATCCTCCTCCCTTCCAAATAACGTGGATAAAGATGGGAGGAGAGGAACCGCAGCTCGCGGTGAAGGGAGGTTCAACCCCCAGGTGTGTGGGTGCCGCGCAGCGTTTGCTTTGGAGGCCCCTTTGGAGGCTGGTGACCCAGGGACACCCGGGACAGAGAGGTCTAGTGCCATTTCTGTACTCACCCACACCTCAAAAAGTATCTCACCTTTCCTAGGAACGCTGCTTTATTCACATTTTCCGGAGAAGAAAATAGAAGAGCTAGAGATGGTTAGTTTTTTTTTGTTTTGGTTTTTCTTTTGGTCCTCCTCTCTGTGTGCATGATGCCATTTCACCACCACTGCTGCCAAGGATGGGGTGACCCCTGCCCGAGCAGAGCCTGGGCCAGTGTGGACCATCACCCTACTTAATGCCATGTCTGGGCTGGAATCTGCCACTCAGTTCATAAAGCAAAGGAGAAAACTCGCTAAATGCGAGTAGGAAGTCCTAGGAAGAGACTAAGGGGAATGGAGTCCTGTATGGGGCTGAAGCGATGGAATAAAGGCAGTGGGAGCTACAGTCCTCCATCTCGGGGAGCATCTGGGAACAGAGACAATCACCATGAGCACGAGATGATAGCAGCTAGCAGCTCCCTGGTGGCATGATTCTACCTCATCCTCACAGGGAAAGTCATACAATATGGCATAGGAGGTATAAAAATGTGTTACAAAAACTGTTGTTCTTGAGGACTGCCTACAAAAATGCTCTTAGAGGGGTGAAACCAGCTGGGCATTTCTGAGTCAAAATTGTCCAGTGCTGATGGAGCACATAGGGGTGCTGAGAAAGGAGCTGCGAGCAGCAGAAGGGAGACAGCCCCTGAGCCCAGCGACCACTGCCTGGGAGGAGGGACTCAAGTTTTGGAGTGCTAAACTCTCAAAAGGAGCTGGGCAAGAAAACAGCCAGAGGAGAAGAGCAGGGAGCTTGGCCAGAGGGGATCTGTGTTCCCAGGCTATCTCCATATGGCTCGGAGAGAAATGCCCAGGAAATCCCTAGTTCCCAGTTTAATTCCATTCAGTTCCCAAGTGAAAGTTTATTCCAAAGTGATACAAATATTGATTAACACAAAGTCTTAGTAGTTTTATGAGGATAGCAGTCCTGATCTTTCCCCCCCCACACACACCTCTTCTATGTCTGTGACTCTTCTATTACATGAGGTACTTCAAATACTGTGCTGATGGCTAGGGACACCAAAAGTTTTTGTAGTTTCAAGTATGGGACTTGTACTGGATCAAAGCTACTACCACCACATGGTACAAAATGCTGATCCAGCATAAGGTCATCCTGCAATTCAAATCTATTAAGTAGTTTTGACAGGTTAAATTTGTACTGGCCATCTTACATAAAACTGGCATAAATTTGGCACAAGTTTTAATGTCCCCTGCAAATTTGGACAAAAATATCATCCTGGATTTGTCCAGCATCTGACTACAGTCTGATCCATCCTGCTACCAGAGCAGTGTGCAGATGCAGGGCTAAAATGATTGTGAAACTTTGTCCTAACTTTCTTTAGCATGCACTTGAGCATGTTTCCCTATCACCAGTCCTGCAGTGCCACAGCTGGTTCAAGAGCTATACTTCAGCCACTTCTACAGCTTGGTGACGGGGAGAGAATACAGCTGCATCTGACTGTACATCTATAAAGTTTTAAAAGGCTTTAAAAGCTTTAAACGTTTTTTGTTTCTCCTAAAGTTTTAAAAGGCTTTAAAAAAATGCTGAATCTGATGAACAGTAAAAGGGGCAAGAAAAAAAAAGCTGAGATAGAACAGAACTGTACACTAGCAACATGCAAAAAGATGAAATGTGTTTCTCCCAAAGAGATTCAGGGTAATTTAATCCACAGGAATTAATTATCTACAAATTTAATTAGAATAATTAAAACAGGCACACTTTTACAAATACTTGGCATGAGAGCCATGGGCACAACCAGCCTTGGGTCTCATTTGCTTGCCTTCCACAGGGTGTCAACTCCAGAAACACAGCGCGTCCCAACACCAAGCAGCGCTCCTCCTCCACACACCTTGAGTCACTGGTATCACATCCTGTAGTAAAGTTTTCTTGAGGAGTGCCTTATCCTCACCTTACCTAATTCTAAAAATAACGAAGAAATCAAGACGGATCTTATTCCAATTTCTTTTTTTGTCAGGTGACACAGAAATCTGGCTCACAACCAGCGACAGATGATTTCATGTAGAAATCCTAAATGTATCTGTGGAAATACAACTTCAGTTAACTAAGGGAGAAACTGCCTCTCTGGAGGTAATTTCGTAACACTTGTACAGATTTCAGAGTGGAAAAGGTATCAATGTGATTGTATTATCAGGAAAAAATAGGATCCTCTAGGAAACTGGAGAGACAATATCATTAACTAATATGGTTAAGATGTGTGTGTGTGCAAATTGTGTGTCTGTGAATTGTGCCATACCAGTTAGTATTGTAAATCCAATAGTGGACAACCTTATGAAGGATTAACTAGTCTGATTAAGTGTAGCCATTCCTCTGCATAACCAAAATGAGACTCCTTTTTTTAATGCCCCTGAAACATTGAGTTTAACATTCTCTTCATCCCGTGTGAATTTGCGCAGCTCAGCTAAACTGATGCAGATAACTTGTGGGGTCAGTTACTCTTCTGAAGGAAATAAGTCCCATGGTTTTGCAACTCTGGACTTCCCCCCCCGGGACAAAATGGGATGGTGAAAATGCAATATGCATATGGGGGAACTAATCAGACTTGGAAAAGACGTGAGATTTTAAGACAAAATTGTTTAAGCAGGATTCCACCCCATATTTCTGGTTTGAGCAAGTCATTTGACCCATCCATAAGAAGGGTCGGAAGGGTGATCCAGGGAACTTCAGGACTATCAGTCTGACCTCAGTGTCTGGGAAGTTCTGAGGATGGAGCAGATCATCCTGAGTGCCATTATTCAGTGCATGAAGAACGCCCAGGTGATCAGGCTCAGCCAGCACAGGTTCATGACAAGCAGGTCCTGCTTAAGAAACCTGATCTCCAAAGTAACCAGCTTAGTGGATGAGGGAAGAGCTGTTGTTATCTACCTGGACTTCAGTAAGGCCTTTGATACAGTTACCCACAGTATCCTCCTGGAAAACTGGCTTGGATGGGAATACTCTCCACAGGGTTAAACAGTGGCTGGGGGGCTGGGCCCCGAGAGGGGTGGTAAATGGTGTTAAATCCAGTTGGTGGTCGGTCATGAATGGTGTTCCCCAGGGCTCAGTACTGGGGCTGGTACTCTTTAACATCTTTACCAATGATCCGGATTAGGTATCGAGTGCATCCTCGGGAAGTTTGCAGATGACACTAAACTAGGTGGAAGTGTCGAACTGCTTGCGGGTAGAAAGGTCTTGCAGAGAGCTCTGGACAGGCTGGATTGATGGGCCAAGGCCAATGGGATGAGGTTCAGTAAGGCCAAGTGTCCTGCACCTGGGTCACAACAACCCCATGCAGTGCTACAGGCTGGGGGGGAGCGGCTGGAGAGCTGCTTGGCAGAAAAGGGCCTGAGGGTGCTGGTCAACTGTCGGTGAACATGAGCCAGCAGTGTGCCCAGGTGGCCAAGAAAGCCAACAGCATCCTGGCCTGTATCAGGAAATGCATGGTGAATGGGACTCAGAAGGTGATCACCCCCCTCTGCTCAGCACTGATGAGGCCCCATCTCGAGTACTGTGTCTGGTTTTGGGCCCCTGACCACAAGGAAGACATTGAGGCGCTGGAGCAGGTCCAGAGAAGGGCAATGAAGCTGGTGGGTGGTCTGGAGAGTAAGTCTTATAAGGAGAGTTTGAGGGAGCTGGAGTTGTCCTCCAGAAGAGAAGGCTGAGGGGAGATCTTATTGCTCTCAACTACCTGAGAGGAGATTGTAGAGAGGTGAGTTGGTCTCTTTTCCCAAGTCACAGGCAATAGGACAAAGGAATTGGCTTCAAGTTGCAGCAGGGGAGGTTCAGATGGGATAGCAGGAAAAAATTTTACACAGAAAGCATTGGAATGGGCTGCCCAGGGAAGTGGTTGAGGCACCATCCCTGGAGGTATTTAAAAGATGGGTTGACATAGTGCTTAGTGACGTGGTTTAGGGATGGGCTGTTGCTTTGTATCAGAATTAGGTTGATGGTTGGACTAGATGGTCTCAGGGAAAAAGAAATCACTTTGGGAGAGGTTTTCTGGAAGATCTCCCGTGTGGCAATGAAACAGTTCAGCCTGCCCATGAGCAGTTATTGTCTTCAGATGACAAAACAGCAACCAAGCATTTTTATGATAACATTCTTAGATACCTTCTTATCTTGTAAGGGCAGAATAACCATGAACTGAAAACACATGGCAAACAGCAATAATAAAATCGTGCGACAAACACTTTGCTTCCCAAAAAAAAATATATTGCGAAGTTTTGGAAATTACAGTTCAATTTTTCAACTTGTAAATGCAAGCATTATATCCCCAAAACAAGCTATGTTTCTATGTTTTAGTGAGGGAAAAACAAGAGTACTAAAATATTATCCACATAAGCAATTACTTCATTAAAAATACTTCATCCCAGACTAACATATCTCTGTCTAGCTGTGTACAGAGGCATAGGAAAGAGAGGACACAGAATAAAGTAGTTTGCACAGCTGCTTTCCAGCTCAGGACATCAGCAATAAGTGCACAACGTTAAATGAAAGCAAAGGCAAAAAATTCTACTGAATGAAACACAAGTATGGTTAAAAAAAAAAATTAAAATAGGACAATTTATAAAAAATTATTTTCTTTGAAAAACTGAGTTTCTTCTTTGAAAGCTGCTGCTGAGATATTTGGTCATTTTCAGTTTGGGGAACTTAAATCAGATATAAAGTCTTTGAAAGTCTGAATTCAATTCATGCAGTTATTTTGGAAATTCTCTCTATGTGGAACTTAGGTTTCCACGTATGTATGGAAACTCCCTGATTTGCTATTGCTTGGTCACGATCCAGCAAAGTAGCAGCAAGACATCTAACGCCACTGAGGCCATCGGAACCGAGCATCCATGTCCCAAAGGCATTCAGGACTAGTGGAAATCAAGAACACGGCCCGTCACAGGGAAACGGGGCCGTGTTTAGTTCAGTGTAAATACACCAGGGGCCTTGCAGCAAGTTGTAGGCCCATCTCTGCCTGGATGAACTGGAATTTTGTCTGTCTCCCAACTGCCTGACTTTAGGGCACAGGTACACGCAATCCCTGGGTTGGAATAGAGCCATTATGCAGGTAACACAAGAGTTGCTGGATGTAAGAGTAGCCGAAGGGATCCTTCGGCCGGATTGAGGGAGCACTCCTGGACCCTAACCCTCTTCCAGAATTGTTTTGTATTTTACAAACACACACCCTAGACCAAAATAACAATGACATATGTATATAAGCCATGTAGGACCAGAGCCCAGTACATTTCCTGATCTACAACAACCAAGACATTTTCTTGGGAGGTGAGAGATAAGAGCTGAAACCCATTTCAGGCCACAAATGGCTGTTAAAAGCTAGGTCTCCATGTCCTGAACAATCCTTCCATACACACAATCACTGAACAAAAGCATGGGTCTGACAGTTTGCAGGTCATTCTCTGCTGCGTTATTTTCACGTACACAAGAATTTTAGAGTTTGAGACTTGCTCGGCTATTTTAAGGACACTCTATGTGACGTATCTTACCTTTACTCTGCTCAGCTCTTAATCTTCCACTTCATGAAAGACTTGGAAAAGTGGAATCCTGGGAAAGATAAAATGAAATTCCTACAAGTGTGAAAATTTTTCTTCACGGGAAGTTGGAAAGATTATGATTACTGACCTTACTGAAAAGTGATAAAACAAAGCAGCACACAAGCCACTGAAATAGTACAATGATGTTTGACTTTTGCACAAAATTATATAATTTATTTCAGTATTCTTGCAACAGTTTCCAGTCACACAATCAACTTATTTTCCACATAAGTTTATTTTAAGCCTTATATACATACAGAATTATTGTCTTATCTAATGAATTATCAAGTATTCAAACAGATGTGCGCACTGCCTTTCACTATGCCCATGACATTACTTTTCCTCCTTTTTAATCATAAACGAAAATCATCGCTATCAAAAACTGATTCACAAATACAGTTGCTCAAAAGGTACAAGAAAAAAAAAATAGAAGTCAGAAGACATTGGTCTGTTGTGGTCCTCAGAATTGCTGAAAATGCCCTTGTTTTTGCTATAAATGTTCAAATGGCACATGAAGTGAAAATCTCAAGAATCTGGGTATACAATTCAGTAGTTCCTGAGTTATGCCATGCAAGCATTTTGGGCAATTGGTTGTTACATGGATGCAGAGAAGCAACTTTCCTGAATACTCCAGAAAAAAAAAAAAAGCTGTCTTTTAGCATATGCTTTATGTTGTATAACAGTAAATTCCACTTAAATACAGCAGGCACATGCTACCATTTCATGAAGCTGTATTACAGAAGTAATTTACACTAAGTACCTACAAAAGCACTTCCGATTTTCAACTGAACTGTAGCTGACTGCCTCATCGGAACACTTCTTTGTGGCATGGAAGAAGATAACACGGGCATTACAGCACCATTGTTCGTTGTTTTTTTTTTCATAGAATCAATCCAAATTTTATAAAACTATAACCAACTAACCAATAGAAAAGTACGGTGCATATTCAGTTCCACTGATAGGTGGATACCGCTTTGCAATTACAGCTATAGAAGTCAAGGAATTAAGTATTTGGAAGTTTCAACTGTGTACTCCTCAGGTAACTATGTAGTCACACTGCATATTATCATATAAACTCCTCGTGAGGGAGAAAAGAAGAAAAGTGCTCACTTAATAAACTGGAAAATAGAACTGATTTTATTTTTTTTATTTAGTTATTTTCCAGCATGATATCATGTCTTATATTACCATTCAAATGCTAATCTAAGAGCTACATGTCTTACAGTACTCATGAAGTCACCGCCCTGTTTCCTCACAAGCAATGAGCAGACTCAGCAATACTGAGCAAATACTGCTGCATTTCCCAAGCGATTTACCATTTTCTTTATCGTAACTTCAGAATATTAATTTTCAACAATCTGCACTGTGAGTTCCCAGCTTGAAAGCAGCACAGAGAGACAGATGAACAACCAGTGAAAAATGAAACCAAGCTTCTCAGCATGCATAAGAGGTAAAGCTCTTCTTCAGAGGTGGCCTCAACAGTGAAACAATCCTTTCTTTTCTTGTCCATTACACACTTGTAAACCTTTTAAACCAGCAAATTAAGTCAGCACCTTACAAACCATCTGTCCACAGGCAAAGATTTCTTCCCCTCATCATTTTGCCTTTCTAAACAAGGCAGGAAGCTGTCATTGCACCTATTCCACAACTTCCATCCTCCTGTCTTCGACTCAAAATTGTTGTTTCACCATGCGTTTAAAACAAGTTAACAGCATTTTCACAGATGAGAAACTGATGCTCCAGTGCTTCATCGTGTCATTTATGTATTTTATCAAAGCACCAAAGCTGGAGTCCCCCGAGCTCTGTCCAATCAAGAGACCTCCAGCTCTCTCGACTAGAATTCTGATTTATGCAGTTTTATCAGGTGCCCAAGGATATGCATGAATTCATCCCTTAGGAGTACCAGGTCAGAGATACAAAGGAGATGAAAACACTAAAGCCAGGTCTCAAAAGCAGAACCCCACCTACAATACCATATCCTCTCCTGCGATTCCTACCATCTTAGTTTTTGAATACCTGACCGTGGAACTTTAAAATACTAATAAACTTTCAGATGTAAGAAGAGAACAAAACCACAAATAATTAAAGTCATCAGCAGTTGGGGGCATATTTATCCACTGTATAGATATTTATTGTACAAGCACAACAAGCTGCAGCTGATTCTCTCCAGAAGACATGCTTTGCCAATGATTTCACCCACCAGAAGGGGAATCCAGCTTCATTTTCAAAGCCTGAAAATAGGTACAAAATACTGCTCCTTCTTCCCCCTCCTACTGGTTTGGCCTGCCAAAGCTTACTCTTGACTTAGTTTAACTGTAAACACAAAAGTCTTCCTAAATCCACTTTCTACCACACGATCATTTAAATTTCCTTTAAAATCCCTTGCTATGGCACCACTTCCAGAACATACTCAAAGCCACTTCTGTGCCTTCTTTTTCACTGTGGAAGATGTAGGTAAAATGGAAAAGGAAGTTTCTCTGCTGTCTACTCCTGTTGCCTGTAACAGCCACCCTGGCTACCAGGGGCAAGTGCATCTCCTTTTAGCAGCACTAGACAAAAGCATAACCCAGTCAGACTCTGTGGCTAATTCTGCCACCACTTTCTAACAAACCTTTGGTTATGACATTGCACCAGTCCCCTATCAAAAGTCCTATTTCAAACCACGGAAGTATTTTAAGACTTGAATCTACTTTTAATTTTCCCTTTATAAATAGATTATAAGTTTCCATTTTCTTTTCACTTCACCCTGAAAAAATCATGAAAACCCTGAATTTTCCCCCAAATTCTGAGTTATTTAAGACCAGGGTAGAAAAGAATTTGGCATCTAACAACTCCAATTAGCAGCAACCTGTATGGTGTACGTTTCTGTCACATACACCTCTCAGTACTAATGGGGCTGTATTTTTCCCATGAAAATCATGGCATCTTTCTTAAAGAAACAAATACATTTGAAAAATAAAAAAGAATTATCACAATGGAAAGAGGGAGCAGTGTGCTTGAACCACAAACAATGCTGACAGGCCACCTTCAATTCAAATCTGCATTAAATCTAAAATCCAATTAATGTAACTGGTTGGGTTAGTTGGTTGGTTAGGGGTGGGGGAGTCACGTGCTATAACTGAGATAAACAGTATCTTCCATATTCTTAAAATGAGATTGTCCTTTCTCCCACTAATCTTCCTGCCAGATGAAACAACTTACCCTCTACAGGCAAACTGCTTAGCAACATCCACTTGTAGTTTAAAATTAAAATTTAATTTTCAAATTCTAAATTAATATTTACAAGGTATCACCCAAGAACTCTTAATGTCTTAATGTATAGCAAACTATACTCAAAACATGAAAAGTTACTTGTCTATGGACACAAGAAACAAATAAAAACAATTTATGTAATAAAGTCCTGATAGAAGTCAACTCAATTCTCAGCAGTTTTAAAATACAATCGTGCGATGGGTTGCAAAGAATCTATCTGGAATTAACTTGTGCATTCTCTAAAATACTAACTTTTATGCAATGCATGACATATGGAGTGTAAATTATCCTGAAATAAGTAAATAAATGTTAATGTGGGATTAAGGAAATGGTTTCTGAAGCAGATTTTTCACTCATACCCACTCCTGAAGAAAAAAATATTATGGAAAACTACATGTCCATCTTTTGCACAACACGTAAGTCATTTGTGGAACATAACAAAGCACTGGGAGGAAAAAGTGCAAACAAAAAAGAAACTTTGCTGAAGCCAAGCATGTAACAGAGAAAGTAATTAAAACTCAGACTGAATCTCTCTTTCAGAATATTAGGAACCATTTAACTAAAGAGCAGCATGAAACTGAACTATCCCGTATTTTCCGCTTGTCATCCATTCAGGTTCAGAAGCCTGAATTTGTTCACCTTGTCCAGGCTTTAGGCCAACCTGAGTGTCAGATTTCAGTGTTCTCAAACTACAGAGAGGTGCGGGATGAAACTTGTTCAAGGCTTGATGAAATGGAACACTATATTCCCATTTCCTATCTCCTGTTAATTTTCTATAGTTTAGATCACCTTTGAAAAGAAGCAAGTTTGACTTCTGTAGATCAGCATACAAGTCGGGAGCAACTTCAGCCATATGAGAAAAGTCATGTGGCAAAGTCCAAAACATGTGATCACAGTAAACCCAAACTCCCTTTTTCAAATTGCCCTCCCAGTTTATCCCACATTTAGACATCCACATATGATTAGCTGACTGCAGTTGTTTAATAGTCCAGTTAAAGTCATGCTTTGTGGTATCTGACACATACCATGGAATACTTTTTCCATGAAAATGGACTTCATCAGCTAGCTTTGATAATAACAGGAAATCAGCCAACACAAGATCACTTAGAAGTTCAAATCCAGCATTATCCAGGATTATGTCAACTCTAACTTTACTTTTTTCTGTATTGCTTTTTTTGGCATTTATGAGTAGCAACCAAAGTTTTTCCATATCGTTCACTAAGATGTAAGGTGCCAAGTTTTCCAGGGTTTGTAAAGGACTATATTTCTGAGAGCTGTTTTCACCAGCTGAAAAAGAAAGGTCACACTTATTCCCCCACAATGACACCTAGAAAGAGGAAAAAACCAAAAACATTTGTTAAGTCTCATTGTAGTTACATTCGAAACTTCACATACACTAAAGATGTTGTTTGTTTGTTTTTATTTTACGGACATGAAGACTTTAACTCCACATTTTCCTATGAGTTTTATTAAAATTTAACGTGTTGTACAAAAATTTTAATATAGACAAGATTTTGTGGAAGAAACCAAAGAATGCTCTGTCTTTATGCAGGCATCAGAAACATGCATCAGAAGTGACAGAGATCAACATAAATACACTGGTCACAAAGCTTAAAACAAAAATATTCTCCATGCTGTAATTCCAGAAAATAACAGTGGAAACATAGAAAAAAGGAGTAATAAAATAGATTTGGTTTTTTTATTACATGCAGCCAAGTTAAGAACTTGTATTTTAAGTATACACTAATGAGGTCTTTATAAAGATTCCTCAAATACTTGGTGTACACGGTTGCCAGATAATAGACTGATTCGCAATCCTATGATATTTCTTATTCTACTCAAAGGATTGTTTTCCAAGAATAATGTAGTTATAAGCCTTTTAAACCACTTCTGGTTTAAACTTTCTTTCCAAAGAAGTCTAAAAATTTTTAGTGTCAATACAATAAACTGTTTTAAAAATGTATAGTTAAATAACAAAAAGGCCATTTGGAACTTGACTTTAAATGTTTTAGAGATACTGGTTTAGAGGGAGAATAAGCTGAGTTTTCAAACATGCACTGAAGAAAATGTGTAATGGAAATGTCACATTTAATATAAGTAACCGACAGCAATATAGTATGGCTGACAGAATTTTATCATATTTTTTACAAACAAAAGAGCTATATTTTACTTTCCATATGAAGTTCAAATTCCTTATAATTCAAGTTTTTATTTGTTACATTTTTATGTAAAATTTAAAATTCTTATGTTAAGCACTACCAGTTTACCTGCAATAGCTTAAAAAGTTCCTCCTTGAGTTGCTTTTCATCTAGATCCTTCATCTTTTTAAGAAGATCCTGAGAGTAAGTGCATAAGGTAATAACAGCTTCCTGGGATTCAAAGAAATTTTGTGCCTTTCCTTCCTTGAATACGTCAAAGTTGTCAATAGGTGGGCTAAAAATGGAAGGAGAACAAATATATTAAGGTACTTGCCACATTTTCCATGGCAGCACATGAAACACAGCTAAAAGTGCAAGCTCGAAGCTCAGCTGTTTTAGGTTGTACTATGGCCCTAGTTTCATTTTCCACTTCTAATCTGTTGTACTAAATTTTTCACACATCTCAATAACAGCCTGACACCATATCTTCACTGAAACAGTCGGTATAGAAGACATCTTCATATTTCTAGCAACATATTCTGAAACTGACCGAGTGTTCAGTCACAACAATCCTAGGAATTGCGTAGACAGGGACAGTTTTGAATGCCAGTCTTGAGACACAGAGAATTAAAACTGTAACGTAGAAATAAACTAATGTAGTGAATTGCTGGCTTACACCATTTTTAACAGGTTTTTGTGTGCTGAAGTGTACTTCCCTTACCAAAGTCTTTTAGGGTGATAAAAAGTTATTCTTACAAAAGTTTTTAACTAGGATTTCAGAACTTTAACACGATAAAGATGACCATACAATCCAGCTCTTGTAATACATAAGAAATGTGGACTCATCTATGATGAGATAGCGGCATGTACACCTTTTCACAAATGACTGAATGTCCATCCAAGCACATGCGTAAGAGCAGCAAAATACAGAGATCAAGAAACTTAAAGCTTACTAATGAAAAGTATCTGCTTAGGTTTTGAAGTGTAACTCAGCAGATCCATCTCAGATATGAAGCTTCGACTAAAAGAGTTGAAATTACACAATATATCAGTAGAAGCAGAGTCCCAGTACTCTGTTTGCATCACTGTCATACTGCAGGCAAATCCAGTGTGCATGGAGCTTTCTGTTTTTTTTTGGCAGCAGCGGGAACTTAAACTGCTCATTCCTACCCCATTACATCGTGCTGGCACCTCTCCATAGTACCAACACAACAAGATTTTCCTGCCAAGTTATTTTTAACCAGGATCAGCTCCCAAACTTCGATGCAACACATGGTCTGCACACACTGCTGTAACTAAGAAGACGGTGTAGAATGAACAACGAGGGCTGCCTAAGCTGGGTCTGCTGCTGTAAGGAACAGTTCTCAAACAGTAACTTCAGATTTCAAGCGAAACAAGTAAGAACTCCCAAGATTGCAGCTCTCACATTCTGAGTTTTAGTCTAATGTCTTAAGAGAGAATTCTAGATTAACAAACCTTTTAGAAATGCATAACTTTTATATTTCAACGCATGTTGGTCTGCAAGAAGGTCAAGCTATACAGTCAAGTTTAAGAGTTTTCATGTAGAGCAAGTCACAGAAACTAAAGCATAAAACAGCCTAATAAACTTCACATTCTACTACATGGAAAATATTAATTTTAAATCTGAGGTGTGAGGAGAGAGAAAAAGGAGTATGGTAAAAGCTTAAGATTTTCCTTTATCTTACTCCCCAGCTGGCTTCCTTTCTCCTCAAATAAAAATGGGATAGAATAATGTTTTGCAGCATAATGTAGCAAGCTAGTAAATACTTACTTCTGTGCTAATGCTGCATGGATTCTTCGATACATGTAACACTCCACAAATAACCAAGGGGACTGAAACCAACTCGGTTCTCCGTTTCCATTTGATAAATTTCGTTGGTAGTCTAAGTACTGGTTCCACAGTGCAGCATCAGGCAGGTCATCTTCTAAAGGGGTCACCGGTTTGTCTGTTTGCAGTTCATTTCGCAGTTTGGAGAGAAAAGATATAGCTCTCTTCTCTGCTTCAACGCCCTTCTGAAATAAGTGGAAAACAAAAGTTCCTATTCTGAATATTTACTCCTGTAGAGAGACAGATCGATATCTCATGAAAGAAGTAACTGGTAAGTTCTAACTACCAAATAGAAGTCCCCAACAAATCACACATTTTAGTGAATGAAGCTCGCTTTCCACCTAACATCCCACAATGAATCGCTTGTGGGACTTCTTTTTAGATTGGACTTTTTCCTTCTTTGAGAGGAACAAAGAATTGAAATATCGCCATGTTCAGTAGATGGTACAGTCTCCTAAACACTGCAACAACACAAAAACCTGAGAAAGTGAAGCAGTTGAAGAACAGTGTTGTTCATTTAGTGGCAGGACAAACAGATCAGAAAAAGGTTAGACAGAAAGGTGTAGAAACTTAACAAAAAACAGCTACAAGAAAGAAATTATAAAGAAAACAACAGACAAAAAGATTGAGACAGACAATTAATGACTGTAGCAAGGAACTAGTGAAAACATGGCAGAGAAAGGGTCTCAATAGTTACAGGGGAAAAAAATCTCAGGCCAAACCAGACCTTACTCTTACCTCACCATGTTCTTCAAAAAATTCATTTTTATGTCGATGCAAAGTATCAATAACTCTTGTGAGGATCTGGGGCAGTCTGTCTTTAATTGTAAAGTATGCAAAGGATCTAAAAAGGAGAGGACCCAATTTTTATTACTGAGAGGAAATTATAAAATATTTAACTTCTTAAAAAGTAAATGCAAGGTCTTAAAAGTAGGTTTATGTGCCTTTGAAGCAGGGGACACCAATAAAAAACAAACAAATCTCAAGTTGCTCAGGTTCTTAGGTCTACTTTTGAATAAAAAGTTAAACAACAGTCCTTTCAGGGAAGAAAATGCTAAGTGACTGGCCCTGCCAAAAAAGCAAAAACTGCTGTTCATTCTCAGCTAAAATGCCTTCTCCAATTGCTGTCACCCAGATGTAAAGTCAGGGAAATTTTAAAGCACAGAGATTTGTTTGAAGTTTAAGTGCATCTTGGATCAACAACAAAATCCCCGCTACTTGCTCTCCACTATATACTTGAGTTACTGATATACGTTTTCCCGGAATGCTGTTTATATAGAAGGAGAGCGCTCAAAACATGACCACCCCTACAGCGAGCTTGAAGAACGACTTTTATTGGAAGGTTTCCATCCTGTCAGTCGGAACCCCGGCCTCAGGGACGCGAACCCAATGAAACCTGGGGAAAAGAGATTCACCCTCCCGAGGCCTGGGCCGGGACAACCGCAGCGACAAAGGGGGGAAGGAGGCGAGGAGAGGCGGCCGCACTCGGGGCTGGGGCCGCGGAGCCGGCGGCACCGGTCACACAGCGCCGCCTCCCGGCGATTCTACCCTGGGCGACTCTACCCCAGCCCCGGCGCAACGCTGGTACTGCCCCCACCCTCAA
>VZRU01003722.1:22890-63459 GCA_013398155.1 Pedionomus torquatus | reverse complement strand
CCTTGCTAATAACTAAATTATAATGAGGCTCCCATTGGGATTTAAAAATATAAAAAAATCCCACATAAAAACCCCTGCAGAAATTATTCCCCCCCCTTTTTTTTTTCCTTTCCAGTGCAATCCGTTCTGCATAATAGCTCTTTGTCTCGCTGGCAGATAGGCACGGGGGAGGCCAGGAATCAGCGGTGAGGCAGCGGTGGCGTACAGAAGAGTTTCATGCCGTCCTCAGCCAAATGGCACAAAGTTCCCCTTGGGGGGTGATTGCAAACTCTACACCCCCAAGCCCCAGGCAGCATGTGGGCTTCGTGCCCGGGTACCACCCTACCACCCACCTCATCCAGCATCCCTGCTGTGAGACAGGTATAATAAAGCAGGAGAATCTTTACACTCTGCGATTTCATTCCACGGATCAAAGATCAAAGCAGAGGAATACACAGTGATCATAAAATTAACTGCTTTTTCAATTTTACAATGCTTTCAGTGATAAAGAATCATATAAATTTAATATTAATTAAACACTTAGCTTTTAACCTCCTCCTGCATCTACTTTTGGCTCCTTGTTGGGGAAAAATTAATTGGGCATCTTAAATCTTGCGTTACTAAATGCTTTGACAGGGGGTTTCAAAAGCACTTAGAACTTGAACAAAATGTATTTGCATCATTCGTCCTTCCACTCACCTAATTGAAAATCTTAGAGGGGAAAGGGAGGGGGCAGGGGAGAGTATAGAACATTTTATGGGTTCGTTTCTTAAAAGGGGAAAAAAGGGGGGGAAGGAAAAAGGCATAACTTATAGCTGCTCTTACGGTCTCGGCTTTAATTCAATCCCAGTCACACTTAACACCTTGCAAAATGGAAGCGATTGATCTTCTATTACAGATGGCCTATTGATCAAGAGCTGGGGTGCTGGTGGCGTGCTGCTGCTTGCTCCCATGGCGTGATCGTCTCACTCGTTTCCCTCTGTCTCCAAATTCTGTTCCGAAAAAACCTGCCTGCATTGTGCATTGGTTGTGTAGGGAAGATGTAAACATCAATGCACGTCTCTCCCTGCCTACCGGTATGGTAATGTATATTATTAGCTTCCCAAGTATTGAAACTCGGCTGCCTTTGGGGTAGAGCCCAGCAAGCGGCTTTTTAGTGGCAAACAGCAACACTTCATGAATGTGTGAGGAAGGAATTGCAAAATACTACCATCATGATCCAAACCGGAAAGATTCAGTGGGAGGAAAGCTCTTGGAAATCAGTAATGTTGCAAAAAACCTAAGGAGCACAGTGGAGAGCAAATTAGATGTGTTATTTGCAGTGTGGTTTGGCAAAAAGGGTAGCAGTGGGCTTTCTGGGCTGCAGAGGCCACACATGATAGAGCAGGAGAGATCTTAGTTCCTTTTCCTAACTGGGTATGGCATGTGTCTCCAGACATCTTATTAATGCAACGATACTGGTGAAATAAAGGGAGTTTCAGGAATTCCAGATGTATGGGATTGGAGCTAGGGAGTTACAGAGAGAAATTTTGCCATTGTGGTGGAGCCTTGTTAATTTGCACCACAGACCAGGTGACCCACCAGCAGCCACTCTCCAAGGGGATGTTGGGTGCCAGCACGTGGTAGGAAGCACCTGGATTGAGAGAAACTTGAGAAAAATAAATGAATAAGTGACTCCAGGATGCTGAATAGAAGCTTGTTAGATGAATGGCGTTTTACCTACTTACACCAGAGCTTCATAGGGTCTTTCGTAAATGCAAAGGAGTAACAGCAGCATAAGACTTTACAGGCTTCTCTCTTGTGGTCTTGGCTGCAAATTATGGAGAGCAGGGTTTTCCGAGTGCATGTTAATGGGGTTGTGCAAGTCCAGCACATGAGAGGCACCCCTAAACAGGTATGTGGGGTGAACGTGGTCCATGGCAAAACTTCTGGACCAGGATTTTTGAGCAGTGTGGAACTAATGATTGATTAGTTGGTTTGGATCAAAAACTTGGGATTTTTGATCTGAGTTTGAATTCAGACTTTCCCCTTGACTTTTTAGGGATGGTTAAATAATTTATTTCCAAAAAATAAGCTCTTTCTTGCTAAGTTTAGGGAGCAAGTATTGCAACACTGCTTCTCCCTGGATGAACTCATGAGGGCCATGGGTGTGAGATGGTGAGGGACTATCAAATGGGTGACACAAAGCTGTCGGTGGGCTAGAAACTGGCTGCTGAGATTCAGGATGGACAAGGGATGAATTGAACAGTGAGGCCAGAAGGAGGTTCTGAATAGCATTGCTGGGGATTATACTGCAGGGGGCAAAAGCTGTAAGGCGCTGGAGGGATTTTGCAGCATGCTTTGTGGTTGGTACTATTTTACATACCTCCTCTTCTGTTTTGAGCTCCCAGTTGTTTGAACAGCTCCCAGTTCTTTTTGAACTGTGGAAATCAGAGGAAGCAGAATAACCACGTGTAGGTCGTCACGGACAAATTTCAGTAGGCTGTTCTGTTGGTTTGTTTTCTTTTTGTTTGGTTGGTTGGTTCATTTTTTGTTTGTTTGTTTTATTTCTTTGAGGGTTTCCCCTTCCCATTCATGGCTGGTTGACCACTTATATTTTTATGGGGGGATCTCATATTTTCATATTTGGTGCTGCTCCTGATGAGGATGCTGAGAACCATCTGGTCCAGCAGACCAATTTAAGGACTAATCCTTTAAAAGACCAGTGTAACATCATGCCTAAAGTGGGTAAGGCTCTTTGCTGGAGGGACACAACTTCTGTATGTGGCAGCATTGAGATGACAAGGTAGGGCCAACAGGATCTTTTCTGTACAATTTTATGTTGCTGGAAAAACACCTAAGTTTTGAGACTGGTCCTTTATGGCCAAGAAGTGCCCCATTCTCTCTCTCCTGGGCCATACACCTTGGAAAGCAGGGGCTGCACCTCTTCGCATGCTGACCCTGGCTCCCTCAGTTCAGCCCTGGGAAGATGAGCTGTGATGTGTGTGCATGCCTTGCCTGTTGGGGTCTTGCCCTCTCCTCATGAGCGAAGGGGCTGACACTCAGACTGAGCGTTTTGATGGATTGATTTATTCTAAAGTCTCTTGGGTTAGATGGAAGGTGTTAGTGAAGGACTGGGTAGTGTTGATGCTGAGGGGACTCCACGTGATCTCTCATGAATGGGGTTTCGCAAGGGATGAGGAATCTTCCCAACTTCAGGTGTGTAGATAAATCCCAGGCTCTGCCGGGTTTTGATTTGGGACTCAGTCCTTACTTGTAGACCGATTGTTGGTGTGTTTAATAAACATGTAGCAAGTCAGTATGTGATGAAGAATGTGCCAAAATCTGAAGACACCTCTGAAGTTTGGTACCAAGCATTCCTTGTTGCTGTGAACACTCACTTGCTTGTCTTCCTCCTAAAAACTCCCAGTGCTGGGCTGGAGGCTGGCAGCTGCTTAAATAAAAAGCTTAGGTTAGCTCAGCTCTCTGTATGCATCTGTGGAAATGCTTTGATACGACTTGTCCTCCAGGATCCATAAGAACAGTCATTGAGAAACAGCATTACACCAGTGAGGGTTTTCTAAGTAGTCCTTTGTGCTTCAAAGTGTAAGATAACGTTAACGGGAGGACATAACGTGGTGCTACTTGTCTGCCATCCCCAGCAGCAGCAATAATGAGCAGAGGGAAGTTGCTGTGGGGCTCTGCTCTGCTTTCCTCTCCCTGAAGGCTCCAATTTTAGAGGTTTCCATGTCTTGAGGATTGCCAGCAGCCGAGGAAAGTCTTACAGGTAACAAGGGTGCCTTCAAGGTATGGATGGAGACCCTGCTGTACGCTGCTGTGGTATAGAGACCATAGAGGGACCTGGCATGATGGCATAGCTTGTGCTGGGGTGTTGCACAGTTGGAGGGGTGAGGCTGTGAAAGAAGAAAGAGGTGTTTTGAGAACAGAAGATACTCTCAGAAGATACTAGGAGGGATTGGCAGTGGGCTTAAGCCAAGGTATTCCTGCTGATTATGAAGGAGCTTTTGTTTTTTGTGCCTGTAGCTGTGTGCAGGGTGGCAAGCGCAGAACTGCTGGTTTGGTTTGTCTTTAAACCTCTTTGGTGTAATATTCCTGGATTGCCCAAGTCTTGCTCTGGTGGTAAGATGGGAGACCTCATTCCTAGCCAGGTTTGAAAAGCAGACTTGGGCCTCAAACAGCTAAAATACTTTTAAGAATGTTGGTGGTTTGTCAGGATCTTAATTCTCAAAGGTGTGCAGACTGTGTGTCTACAGTGTGCCTATAGGCACGTGCAGTTTATGCTGGTTGTAACTCAAGCCTCGTCAAAATGGTTTCATGCTGTAATGAAACTTACATAAATTCGGATTTTGGTAAGAAGAGATGTTTCTGCTTTGGTTGGTGCCTGAAGCAAAGCAGCTTTTGGTGGTAGAGCTGGGGGAAGATTGTTACGGTGCCAAAGAGGCTGCAAGCAGCATGGGTGATGGGGATGTTCAGGGCACGTTTGCAGATGTGGGAGGTGTTACACTAAGATTAAAAAAAAAAGTAAACCCCAAACCTCTTGAATTCAATGGGAGCAGAAGGTTCAAGCCTGAATGTTCTCAGTATGGTGATCCCACAGCACACAGACTGCCCAGTGTCCTGGTGTAGGGATAGGATTAATTTTCACAAGGAGCTGGAACAAGATGCAGCCCTGATGGCTGACCTAATGATGTCATGCTCAATATAGGGGGGGCGGTTTTCTACATTCCCATTGGTGAGGAGTTGTACATTGGTTATGTTTTGTGTATTCCTTCATCAGTATTGTTGTTATTGCACAAGTTGCCCCACCAGCATTTACCCCAGCGGGAGCCTGCTGTGTTAGCAAAGTGCTCCTGGCTCAAAATATCACACACCTTTTTTATTTTTGGGGGGACTGTAATGAATTGTTGGATTTCTCCCTGCTGTGTTCAAGTTTTAGCGGTGCAGTGCAGCCAGGGCCTGAAGGCAGATATGGCTTAGCACCGGTCACTTTGCCAGCACTGGAGGAGGAAGAAAGTGTTTGAATTTGGGTCAGTCACACACCGGTGCTCCTCAGGGAGACTCTGGTTTCTTGTTCTTAGAGAATGGGATCGTCCGGTTATGTTCAGAAGGGCTTGAGGGAGCTCTTGTTACCTACTTCAGCCATGGAAAATTAACTCTGTGCATGCAGTTCGCTCTGGGGAACTTTGCAGTCTTTTGCTCTTAATTCGCAGTATTTTCTGTAGCTTTTCCCTCTTGTCCCTTTTCCATAAAAGTCAGTAAGGAAAAGGAAAAGAGAAGGCAGGCAGCAGAGAAGAGAAAGTGGCTGCAAAAGGGTTGATCTGCCAGTAAGGGGAATAGACCTGTTTGTGAAGCCATGGTCCTAAGAGCAGGAATGGAGTGTAACTGAGCCAGGATTGTGCTGCCGCCTGTCTCTGTGGGAATGCCACGGTGAGAGTGTGTATGCTTCTTGGCCAGCTGGGGCTATTCAGCCCTGAAAGAGAAGTTGAAGCAGGCCTTGTCCCAGCATGAGCAGTACCTCCAGCCTCTCCCTGTGGCAGGGCTGCCTGCACCCCTACCCCTGCCTCCTTGGCTGTGCCGTATCCTCATCCCCATTCACCTGAGGCACATTTCTCCTTGACCCCAATACGTGTAATGTTGTGTCCCTGTTGTATTTCTGTGCCTCTGTAGGGTGCAGAAAACTGTATTGCATGGAGAGGGAAAGATACCCTGCCATTCTGCTTGGGCAAAGCCCCATCCTCAGCTCATGGGGACATCGGTGCCAGCTTCCCCTGTGTGCTGCTCACCCCCCCCTCCTGCTCGCCTTCCTGCCATCGGAAGGAGGGAAAGAAAAGGAGGAACAACCATATGAAAAAAATGTTAATTTATTAATCACGGAATATATAGCAGTTCATCTGAAATGCTGTTGCTATGCCAACACCCTGGGAGTTTATTTTCTTAATCCAGGAGCGAAGCGTTTGGTCCCCCGCTCTCCTGCTGAGCTATTTGAATATGTTGCTGCTGCCGCCATATCTGTTTAAAAGGGGGAAGGAGGGGAAAAGGGAAAAAAAAATAAAGTAGGCTAAACCACCAAAGCAGTCAAATGCAAAGCAGTAAGAAGCCTTTCTCAGTGCGACTTAGTAAAAATGACACAAATTAATATACTCTACTTAAACCAGACCAAGATTAATGCTTCTCTTTCAGAGCAGCTTAGTCCAACTGTCACTCGACAAGCGTTCGTCGGACAAAATCAACACTAATCAACATTTATTCCTCTCTTGCCCTTGGGTCTGAGGAGCGTAGAACGGGCTGCACCATTCTCCAGCTCGTCTCGCCACGCTTTTCACCCTCCATCCAGCTTCGCCATATATCACCCTTCCTCTCTGTGCTTCTGCTTGTACGGATCCACACGCTCAGCTATCAGGCTACATTAGAGGCATGATAGATTTTCTGTTTTAATTTACATCTATTATATTACAACATAACAGATCTTGATTCAGTGGAGACCGGCGTCTCCTATAGCCAGACTCTTTGGGAAGATTTCTGCATTAACTTATTAAAGCTGGTTGGAAAGTGGCTTCAGATAGACTCTCCTTCTCACCTTCAAGTGCTGAGTGAAGATGTTGTGGTGTACCTTGCTTGGGGAGGCTTGTGGCCATCTCAGCTGGCTTGCCATGGAGCTGAGAGGTGATGGCTTTGGAGGTGACAGGCTGTTGAGCACTGGCTGCCACTGTTGTTGTGGGTTAGACACCAGGCTGGTTTGTAACCAAAGCTGGAGGAGACCTGGCCCTGCCTTGTGGTGCTGCCTTGTGCCCTAGACCCCATAACAGTGCAGGGGGGAGAAGGGCTAAAACCAGCTGTTTATGGTAGGAGGGTGGTGTGTGTATCTTCCCATTTCTTGGTCAGCTATGCTGAAGCCATGAGTGCTGGCATGTGTCATGGATTTTGCTAAGATTCACAGTTCATTTCTTGCGGCCAGGGTACCATTTCCTGCCGTGCCTTCACAGTAGGGAAGGGATAGGTCTGATCCAAGGTCTGGTTCAAGATCTTGTTGGGGTTGCACTCCAGCTGACTTTCCATTTGAGCATTTGGCCTGTCTTGTCTGGTTGTCCAGAGGGTCTGTGAGGAAAAGAAAAAGGCAGAGGAGCGGAAGAAACTGGAGCATGTTGTGTTCGTTTCCTCTCCGATGAGCGGAAAACCAGTGAAGGTCATGATGCTGCTGCACCCAGCTCAATGTAGTTTGAAGAGCTCTTCCTGGCCTTGCAACCATGGGTTATTAAAATGGGAGGGAGAGGAATCTCTCCTTGACCTTTCTGTTTTTGTACTTTGTGTACAGTGCTCTTCCCCCTGATTCACGTGGCAGAGCACTTGCTTTGGATGATCTATATTTGACTTCTTTTCCAGTGCCACAGGTAGCTGTGTAAGCCTGGACAGGACTTTGTCTTCCAGTTTCCTAGGTGGGAGCATATGGGAGTTAAGCTCTTGCACAGACTAAAATCAAGGTGCTTCTTGTTCTCTTTAGTCCAGAGAGGACAGCAAACACGCTCTAGCTTTGCAGACTGAAAGAGTAAATATAAGTCCAAAAGTCAGGTGAAAAGTAGTAACTAACTCAATGTTCAAGCACCCTCTTCTTCAGGTTGTGTGTGCAAGCGTAAATTCACTTGGGGAACTAGTAGATGCACCTTTGTGATAAATATCCAAAATGAGGTTAGAAGAATAACTGACAAGGATGCTCTTGTTGAAGTGTTGGAAAAGAGGTCAGTCCATACATGTCTGCCTGCCCATTCCAGCCTCTTGGTGTGTTAGCAGCCAGTCTGTTATTGGATCTCCCAGCATAACGTTGATGATGTGATTTGCATCCGTTCTGTTCCTGCTGATCGTGTCTAAGAGGTTGCCCTATATGTTGCCATAGGGCAACGTTTAAGGGATTAGAGCATCTCCCTTATGAGGAAAGGCTGCGAGAGCTGGGATTCTTTAGCCTGGGGAGAGAAGGCTGAGGGGAGACCTTATTGATGCTTATAAGTATCTGAAAGGTGGGTTGAAGGAGGATGGAGCTGGGCTCTTTTCAGTGGTTTCCAGTGACAGGACAAGGGACGATGGGCACAAGCTGGAACATAGGAAGTCCCATTCAAACATGAGGAAAAACTTCATGGTGAGAGTGACAGAGCCCTGAACAGGCTGTCCAGGGAGGTTGTGGAGTCCCCTTCTCTGGAGACTTTCAAGACTCACCTGGATGCAGTGCTGAGTAGTGTGCTCTAGGCAATCCTGCTTTAGCAGGGAAGTTGGGCTAGATGATCTCTAGAGGTTCTTTTCCAACTTGGACAATTCCATGGTTCTGTGATATTTGGATGATGTTAGGGCTATCCCTAAGTCTAGCAATCACTCTTATGGGTTCTTTGCTCCTGTGGGTCCAAAACATGATGTCCTCGTTGCTATTGCTGAATTTGTCTCCATAGCATGGTGTGGATGATGGACTGATGGTCGCAGTAATGATATCCAGTTAGAAAACTGGTTGGTCTCTCAGGTCAAAGCACAGCTTGGTGATTTTGCTGGGAATCCTGTGACCCTCTTCTGCCATAGGTCCTTCTTGCCTGTGCTGTTAAATCTAGTTTGAAAAGTTGTAATTTTTCTTTTCTTCCTGGGAACACTGAAGTCTGTGAAAGCTGTGACAAGGAGGCTTTTGCTGCTGTTTTCTGCAGTTGTGGTGCATCATGTGGAGGCTGATGACTGGCAAAGTACTCGAGCACACTTCTTCCCAGCCTGGGTGGACCAAAGGCAGGACTCAGGGGGGTGGTGGGATCTCTCTGCCTTTCCCTCTCTCTCTCTGCTGGTGTGAATGAAGATTTGATTAATGCGGGCACTTAGCACAAGTGCCATTTTCCAGGCTGTAGCTCTTGGCACAGGGAGCACCGCCGGACAGGAGCAGAGGAGAACTGCAGGCAGTGTCTGTGTGCACTGGCTGCTTTATGGCGTGCCGAGAGGGGAGAGCCCTGCTTCCCTCCCTGCTCCTCATTGCTCGGCAGTAAAGTAAATGATGCTTGGTATAACTTTGCACTTAGAGGACTGCAGCTCAATTTAAAAACAACCCCAAACTCCAGGAACAAGAAGGGTTCTGTAGCAAGCTCATCCCTCCAAACCCACCTTGTTAATTTTAATTGTGGGAGAAATTCTCCAGCCAGGGAGAGAGGCAAGGCAGAGATACTGAAGTTGGAGTGCCAGCAGCCCTCAGGGGTGGGAGGACAGCTGGGGTAAGTCCCAGCCTGTGGGAGTCCAGCCGGGATGGACCTCACTGGGGAGTCCTGGCCCTTTTGATGACTCATAAATTAGGCAGGCTCCTGATCCAGCTCCAAACAATGGTCTTGAGCCTGGATGCAGGCGGGAGACCAGTGGAGCTGGGTGGGGACCAGTCACTTCAAGGCTGTTCCAGGCTGTGGGGCTTTGCCAGCTCTTCAGGGTGGTTTTTGGAAAGGAGATAACATGTGCAGGAATTAATGCTGTTTGTAAAGCACTTCGAGGATGGGAAAAGCTGTAGAAGTGCTGTAATTAATAGAGGCGGGCTAATTTAATGTTCTGCCTGGACATCATTTCAGCTGATATATATGTAAGGAAAAGCCACCTCCATTAGCACTGGGGAAAATCATTCCCCCTCCAGTGCTGGGGCTCAAGCAACCAGATTTATTTCTCTTAATTGTCTCCAGGAACCAAAGCTCAAATGTCCCTGAATCTTGAAAGTGGATGTGCCTGTGAGACAGCAAAGCTTTCTAGAGCATCCTTGCTTTTGACAGACACCCAGCTGCCCTGTGGTTGAGGTGCTGCGACCTCTGTGGCTGAGGGCAGCCCAGGTCAGGGCTGGTAGAGAAGTTTGGGGCGAGTATGGTCTGTGAGATCTTAATGAAAGCTGCATGGGTCTGGAACAAACTAGTTGCTACTAGTAGAAGGGAGCAAGTTTGCCATGGATATAGCTGTTTGACAGGCTGAGATGGCCATGGGAGTGAGTGCTTTGTTCAGGTCCTGGGGAAATTGAGAAAGAAGGTATCTCTTTGGAGGTAGCATATGAAGTAGCAAGTGAGAGAAGATGTTCCACTCCCTGCAGTGGGATATGCAAGGAGATTTGGAAGCAACCAGTATGCGATGGATGAAGGGGAGCTGGTCCTGTCTACTGGGCATGGATTGGGAACCTTACAAAACTAAAAGGTTCAGGTGTTGAGCACTTTCTAACCTGGATGTTTCATGTTAAGCTGCATCTGGGCTGCTGTGAATTGCTGCTGCTGCAATACTATTACTGAGAGCAGTGCTTTTTAATGACGTATTTATACTGCAGAAGGTCTTGCTTTTGTTTTGTTTGAGGATCTACCATAAGCTGCATCTGTTTAATCCATGCTCTTCTCATTTATCTCTCTGTGCTAGGGATAGGATGAGGTGAAGGAGACAACCACTTTTTGCTTTTCTTTTACTGCTGTAAACCCTTTCTTTAGTTTTCTGGTAATGTGTTTCTGTAGCTGCATCTTGAGTGCTGGTCAGCACAGCCTTCCTGGCCTCTCCTCCCAGTGTGAACTGGGACTGGGCTCCAAAATCCATATATAGCTCTCAAAGAGTTTTTTGGAGATGCTGACTGGTTTCTGTCCAGCTTTGGATGCATTCGGCTCACTGGGAAGCTGGGTTATTCCCTATGTCTGAATATGGTGTTGGTGCCTGCCCAAGTCTGAAGGCATTGGCCTTATATGCATAGGAGCAGGCAGTTTCTATATAAATGTTTTTATAAAGGCTATAAACTGCGGTGCTTTGGAGTGTGAGCCAACCGCTGCACACTGAGCTCAGAGGAGACTTCCCTGCAAGCATCTTGTCTGAGCTCATGCTCCACCAGGCTTGTTGTGATGGTATCTGCAAACTCAAGAGCTGCCTGCACCAGACAGGGGATGGGAGGAACAGGCAGGGAATGGAGGCAGGGCTCGCCCTTTTCCTGATGGCGGCTGGAGCTTGTTGGCGTGGGGAAGCAGCCCTGAAGGATCTGGGGTGTGAAGCCAGCTGCCTGTCCTGGAAAGTTTATGGGTGTCTGTGTATGCACACCACAGCCTCCCCCCCAGCCACCAGGGTGAATCTGGAGGCAGCAAATATTGCAGCAGTACTTGATAAAGTGACCTTCTCCTTGGTCACTGCTTGCCAGGGTCAGTTGGCTGCTCAGCTGCGTATCAGGGATGCTTTTCCCTGCTAGTGAAAGAGCGAAGAAGAGTTCCCACTGGTGGAGGATGAGGAGGAAGGCTGACAGCCCCCACGGACCTGACCTGCTGGGCCAAACAGAGCTCATCCAAAGGATGCGCGCGAGGAGCCAGGGAAGAGGGAAGGGCTGCTATGCAGCAATTGGGCTAGCCAGTACTGCATTTCATGAGCTTGAGCTGGCCCCTTATGGTTGCTTGTGCCCCAGTTTCCCCAATGGTAAAGCAAATGATCTTGCATGCCATCTTAGCCTTCTTTTTTTTTGTTTGCTTCTCTTTTTTTTTTTGGGGGGGTGCAAAACACCATTGAGCCTTGGCTGAAAGGTGCCAAGGGGGCCTGTGCAACATGTAGGCAACGAGTGATGGGCTAGATAGAAACTGTAGTTGCCAAGGCAGACTTTTTCACAATGTGGGTGCAAAGCCATGGATGGAGCAGGCCTCCATGCAGGAGGCAGTCTGACCCATCTGTGTTTAATGGGTACCACACAATACGGCAGCTGGCCCCATGCCCAGAGATATTCTTGTAACTTAATAGCACCCTGTGGAGACAAACAGTGCTATAAAGGGGGTACAGACTTTTTAAAAGGTACTAAGGAGCCCGGAGCTACAGAGGAGAGTCCAGAGGGCTGTTCAAAATCTGCATGCTGCCCACCTTGGTTGTCTGACCTTATATATTCCCAAGCCGCCAGGATCATGTTCCTCCAGTGAGTGCCTGGCTTGAGGCCAGAGGCATAACAGGTGCTCTCCTCTGCTGAGGCCTCACTGCTGAGCAGGGGGTGACTCGGGCTAGAAAGGTCTCCAAAATCTGGGTCAAAGTGACTTGGGAGCCTGCGATCCTGTTGGATTTTCAATAGGATACACACTTCAAGTCACAAGGGCTCCTCGGCTGATGAGCCCATGTTGACCCTGCACAAGGTCTTCTCTGTGGGAAGCATACGATGTCTGATCTTGGAAAAGTGGGGTGATTCAAAGTGATCCACTAGGGATGGTGCTTAAGGTCACATATTTCTCCTTTATGGTAAAAGAGGGCAGGGGGACAAGCCTTCCTCAGCAGAGGGGTTCTGTGGAAAGAGTTTGATAGAGCTCTTAAATGCGCTTGGGGTTTGAAGTGGGCACCAGGCTCTGCATGGTGGCCCAGAACAGCTGCTGTGGGCCATATCCGCTGAGTCTGGAGGGGACAGCTCTTGGGAGGAGCTGGAAGGAGATGTGCCTGGCCTGCCAGGTGAGGAGTGCTGGGACTGGGAGCCATGGGGACATCCATCAACCTGCCCAGCTGGCTGCTGGAGAGGTGTCAGAAGGCAACAGCTTTCTGTTGCTGCTGATCTGGGCTGGGGTTGAACTTCTGACCTGGAGATAAAAGCTTTTCCCCTCCCTCCCTGGCTCTGTTGCCCTTTTCCTTGAATTACCCAGGCTTTCCCACCCGCATCCAGCCAGGCTTACAATGGAGAAAGGTCATTTATTGTGTTGTTGCCCTTGTGTGTCCTGTTCCCCTTGGTGCCTTCATCATGAGGCCATCTGGCTCCACAAAAAAGCCTACCTGCCTCCTGCTTTCCTTTCTTGTCCTCTGCTCAGCATGGCTTTAGCTCTCAGCTCACAGAAAAGTGGCAGTGAATGTGGTGTGTTGACATGAAAGGAGCAGGGCTGGTGGTCCTTGGCTTTAGCAGGAGCTGTTGGAGAGCCCTGATGGACAATGTAACTGTGCTTTCGCTAGCCCTTCATGCTGCAGAGACAACTTCATGAAATCCATATGGATTTTGGGTATCAATGCATCCACAGAGCTGAAAAGACATAGGCATGGAGGTGGGAGAGGTCTCCCTGTTCTTCCCCTCCCTCCCCACCCTGCAGAAGGGATACCTGAGCTGGAAAGGAAGGAACAAGGCCTGTCCAAATGTGCGTTATGTCTGCTGCTAATTTTGTGATTGGAAACGAAGCAACAAAGGGAGGTGCTGCAGCGTGAGGATGGTTTAACCTTGATAAAACAGTGATTTCACCAAGGATGATGTTCTCCCATCTATCTTCATCCATCAAGGTGCTGCTGAAATATGCTGATGAAGCCTGTGGATAGAAGTACAGTGCAGTTAAATGGGGCGTTGCAAACGCTCTCTGTACCCCTGTGACAAGGTGGCGTTACTTACTGTCCAAATTTAGTACAGGGAACAGCACGAACCGCTACCTTTCATTCTGTGGGCTGGGGCAGGATGCAGTGAGGGCTGTCCCCTCTGCAGAGAGTTGGAGATGGTAGTGGCATCCCAGCGCATCGCTTAATTTTTCCCTTTAATGCCACTGAGAGTCGTGAAAGCAGAAGCAGTAAACGAATTCAGCTTTGCTATACACATGCCTTCCTCTCCCTAGCAGAGGGAGAAATTTGGTCATGAAAGATGCCAGGTTTGCAGGTAAGGCAATGGTCATGTTGATTTTGGTTGAATATTGGTTGGAGGGTCTGGTCTGCAGAGGAGTTGGGAAGTCCCAGGGCTTTGCTGTTTGTTTAGCTACTGCTCACTTTGCCTGTGTGTGCTGTGTTGGAATAGCAGCAATTAAGCTTTATTTATATGGGGTTTCCCAGCTTGCAGGGTGGGAGGTGATGGTAGGTGGGTGTGAGTGCTGTGTGTGAGCTTCTCCTCAAGTCTGGGGATTAGCAGCATGGGCCAAGTGCCACAGTCTTTTTCGGTCAGGTATCTGAAGGCGGTTTACCAGCTGCTGTGCTAGCGTAAATGTCGATAGGTCAGCAGTAAACTGAGACCCGTTGCCCAAGCTGTGGTTGCACCCAATGCTGCTGGGACCTCCAGTGTTCTCTTGGGATTATGATGTTGCATGTGGCCCCAGCACTTCTGTCTGAGTTTCAGTGATGGTATCCCCATGTCCAAGCTGGGCTGTGCCAGTGCTAGGGCAAGCCGGAATTTCCTTGCCTTGGGAAGGAGCATGGTGGACCTGCCAGGGAGTGCCTCAGTTCTTGCTGTGCCATGAGAGCTGCAGGGAAATAAAAGGCTGAGCACTGCTGATGGTGAAGGCTTGTCCTCGGGGGTTCAGAGTCCTCTTTGAGAGTTGGTATGGCTCGTCTCCAGCCAACTCTTCCTCTTCTGACTGGGTTTATCTTCCTGGGTTGTCCTTCCAAGAACTGACAAGGTGTGAGCGTTACCTCCAGGCCTCCTTCCAGACTTGTGCTTGCAATAAGGTAAACATGTCTGCAAAGCTTCTACAGTCAGCAGGGTTCTGACATGTTTCCAGAGCTCTTCCTAAGTAACCCAGATGGGCAGATGCCTCCTTGCAGACAGGATATATGGTGAAGGTTGGATAGCTTGCTCTGGACCGGGAGAGGATAGCTGTTGAAGGACATGTCCATCCAGAGCAGCACAAGACCAGCATAACCTGCTATGAGGACAGGAAGCCTGACCAGAATGCTGTGATTTTATGCCTTCAGAGCTCCCTCTTGCCTTTTTTCTTCTGGGTACCCTTGTGCTCCTGCTCCATGCCAGCCCTGGACCACTCTTTGGGCTTTCAGTTGTTGCTTGGAAGGCCAATCAACTACAGTGAGACCAGCCTCACCTCAACTATCTACAAGCATAGGCAACAACATAGACATAAAACAAACTTTAAGCACACAGGTCTTCTCTGTCCCACCAACAAATTCACTGCTTATTAGTAGCTTCGTGATGACCTCCTTCCTCCTCAGACATCTGATGGGACACCTTGTGAGCTGGGCGTTGAAGTGATGGGCTGGTGTAGGGCATAGACTGGTCAGCTTATAGCAAGACTGTTTTCTTCCCCCCATCAGCTTCTATTCTCCCATTGCTGCTTCCACTCCTGATGCATTTGGGAGCGTTTGGGGTGGGGGGAGTTGACAAAAGAAATGAATTATGCATAAGGAATTAATTTCCTCGATGAATAGGGACTTACAAACTCAATTGCCATTCGCTTTCAAGGGATGCTTGAGGGAGCGGGGGGGGGGAAGGGAATAAAAGCAGAGGATGGAGCGGAGGGTGAATGGCTGAGCCTGGAAGTGTTCCTGGCCTTTGAGTGGACCTTGGGAAACAGCCCTGGGTCATTTAAACCATATGATGAGTCCCATATTCCCATCAATGTGTGGGGTTCTTTGCTGCGGTGAAAATAAGGGTGGTGAAGAAGCCGCAAATCCAGCAATGCATCTGTCAGTGCCATCTTTTGGTCAGAATAGGAGGAAGCCCAAATGACGATTTGGCTATTTTAATAGGTGGGGAAACTGAGGCTTGTTAAGATTGGTACGGGTCAGAGGCTGATACAGGGGTAGTGCTTGGGGCTCTTGTGCTCCAGAAGTTTGCCTTTTTTTCCCCCCTCATGTGCCCTTCCCTCCTGCTGCGTCCTGGGAGCAGAGCCAACAACTGGGAGCACTAAAAGCACTGAAGTGAAGATGTTGTTAAAGAGCCTTCTAGAAACTTTATCCAGCCAAGTTGACCCCAAACCCAAGCAGAAAATTCAAATTCCTGATGGGAAGAGAGCATCTGTCAACCCAAGCAATCTGCTTGGCGTCAAGCAGATGAACTCTTGAGCTGTGTGTTGGTGTGCATGGGAAGAAGTCTTTTCACTTAGTATGAATGATGGGGCAGGTCAATGTTTTGGAGGTAAGGAAAAGTCTGTTTGTGCTGCCAGTCTCTCTTGGCAATTTCACCTTGCAAAGCATTAGGGGTGTTGAAAGAAAGTCTGACCTAGCTGGTGTGCTGGCTGAGGAATTGGAGAAGTGGTGAACTGGACAGAGTGAGGCATGAAGCGGAGCCATGCTGGGCCCTGAGCTCAGCCTGACATCAGGCAGAATTAATGCTAGGTGGGTCAGTTCAGTGGTCCTGTCTTCCCTGAGATCTGGTTTCTCAAAGCTCATGTAGATGATGCACTGCGTCACTGCATCAGATGATGCTACTGATGCACTCATACCTGATGCACTGCAGGTAATGCTTGCTTCTCTGACCTTCCTGTCACCTGTGTGGCTTGGAGCAGTGCTATGATAACAAAGAGCCTCATGCTCCTGAAGAGTGCCTTCAGGAGAGGGGAGTCTAGGAGCTGGGTGAGGAAGTGCTGGAAGCAGCGTTGGGAGATGGAGGAGAGTCTGTGCTGTGGGCTGTGCCAGAGGCTGACCTGGGCAGCCAGGCTCTGGCTCCTTGCCGGCAGGGCAGCAGTTCTGCAACCATCATCTCGCCTTTTAGACACAGTGGAAGATCTCAGCATCACTTGATGTTCCTGCAGGCCCAGACCCTCCACAGGAATGAGGCTGGGTACCATCCCTGCAGACCAGCATCAAGTCTGATGAGCTGATATAGATAGTTTTCTCCTAGATCCTGCAGTTTTCTTGCCCTTTGCAATTTGCATATTGCCTTTCAGACATTGCTGCCTTAGTAGGACCTGGTTTACTCATGGATTTGGGATGAAGGTTTGCAAGTGAGCAAAGGAGGGGTGTGCTGGCTCCCTAGGTATTTCCAGAACCAAAGAAGATGGTGAACGTTGGTAGAACTTGTGCCAGAGCCATCCTGCTTGGTTTTTATAGCACCATGGCACCCTGGGGGCACCGTCCATGCCTGCACGCATGCCCCTGCTGCACATCAACTCTGTGCACACTGGAGCTTGGTCCTTTCCAGCTTGTTCGCTGGTGTGATGAGCTTGGGGGATTTATGCAATACTTGGCTCACCCTGTCACCAACACCCACCCCCACCCCCTGCCCTTCTCTCTGCTGTTTAGGGTAGGGAAAGGTGTACCCCAGGGAAGGACAGTATCCCCAAAACCCCCACCCTAGGAGCAGATATGTGAAGTTTGGGATTGTGCTGACCAACTGGAAGGAGGTGCCACAAGTTCCTTTTGCTCTGTAAGGGGACCAAAGGAGTGCAAGTGTCCAGGGTAGGGTAGTTTAATTGCCACTTTTCTATCCTCTTCTCAGCTACCTTCTCTTTTCCCAAGTAGAGGGCAGAGGGGGATCCACAGACAGAGGTTTTGGAAGCTGTCGCTTTGCATTTGAGGCTGAGGAAAGGTCTCTACCTGCCTTATTTTGTCCCTTTTGCTGTCAGGGCTGACAGTGCTCATGTTTATTTCATCCAGTGTGGCGGCTGTCTCGTTTCCCTATCCTCCGATGTCATTAGCGCGCCGAGAGCAGGCCCTGCAGTGCTCAGTCTAATGAATTCCGCTGTGGCTCTTCTCTCCCCACCTCGTTACCAAAGCTCAAGGTGTCAAATTAAACCGGCCGGGGAAAGGAGAAAGAGAACAAGGCGCAAAAGGAGAAGGGGAGGGGAAAGACATGTGTTGTAGGGGTTCCTTTGGTTCCAGGGTTTCCCCTTTTTCTAGCTATCTTTCCTTTTAAGTGTTTTCCTTTGAGCCTAGGATTTCTCTTTGAGGCTGGATGTGTTGTCACACTGGTGGTGACACACTTCTGTGGCCCTGGCCTTTTCTGTTGGGGCGGGAGAAGGAATGTCCTCTTTTTTTGTCCCCGCTGCAGAGCATGTCTTGGCATTCTCTGCCCCTGCTTGTTCTTGTCCATGTTTTGTGGCCATGTGGGAGACAGCAGTAGGTGTGACAGTGCCGTTTAAAAACTAAGTGGCTGTTTCTCAGCTTCTACTCGCATCTCCTGGCTCATGCCCTCAAGCTGGGATGAGTTTTGTAATGAAAGCTGCCATCCCCTATCTCTAGGAACTGGTGAATTTGGAACAAGCTACCACTTGCTGGGGCACCAAACAGTCCTCTACCGGCTCCAAGACCATGCTCTTCTGTCCATGTTTTGCTTTTCTTTGGTTTTTCTTACCCCTGGTTTGCCCAGCCGCTGGTCTGGGAGGCTTGTAGATCGCCTGTTCCCTAGCCCTTGGAGGTGGCTGGACCATGGCAGAAAACCTGGAGTGATGGCAGCCTGCACTCAGCACCCCTCTGCCCCATCTGTCTTGGCTCTCATTGATGTAAAATAATTTTGTAATATAATTACCTCCTTGTGGATGGGCTTTTTCATTAAGTCGGCTGCTTCAGTTGTGGTGAGCATATTAATGTGGGATTAGTGCCATGGTGGAGCATGGGTTGGCGGTGGGGAGGGACAGGCCCAACCACTAGTGACTGTTCTTGCTGTTCCCCTGAATTAGGGTGACTAGGGACTGTGCCCAGCACCCAAATTAAGTCCAGCATCTGCCAAGGACAGAGAACCAGAGAAGGAGTTGTGGGGGGGGAGGGGACAGGTATCCACTCTTCTAGAATATTGGGAAGCTGATGCCCTTCTGCACCCCAAATTTGACATCTCAGGGCCATTGGTGAGTGCTTCTGAGAGGATTTGGCTTGGAGAATACTAGCATGGGTGACAAAGCTGGCCTTGAAGTCCCTCCTGTGACCCCCGTGTCCTGCAGCCCTCACAGGTCAGGAAGCCATAATGGTTTGTCATGTTCATTTTTGCTTTGCTTTGTTTGCTGGGAGGGGAATGCGTGTTGAGAACGGGGGACAGACACTTGTCCTTCTGCATTGGATGTAATATCATCGCTGCCTGCCTAGGGAACCTGGGTCTTGGTCCCCTAGCCTGGGGAGCGGAGCAGGGACATCAGACCTGTTTCACTGCCCACGCCAGCAAATTCTGGGTGAAAAGAAGAAGATGCAGAGCAAGGAGAAGCCAGATATGGCTGTTCCCTCCTCCACACAGTTTGCTGGAGGAGCGAGCATTTTAGCAGAACAGCTCAGGCTGTGGACCAGTGGCCTGGAGCTGTGGCTTGTGGCAGTGGCTTTTAACCCTGTGCAGGCACCCAGGATGCAGCGGGGTGGGCCAGGAGGTGAAGAGTAATTTCACGTGCAATTGGAACTGCAAAGGGAGAGTGGAAGGAGGCGTGATTTAATCACCTCGGCTGGCCCTGGGCCAAGACCACCAAGGTTCAAACATCTCTCCACAGCAAAAGATGCCGGGGGAGTATTAATTGTCATAATCTGCAAACCATTTGGCTCCTCATACTGTGTTGTCCACAGAGTGTACCAGTGCTCAAGGCTGGGGGAATTTTGGGGAGCTTTGAGACTTTTCTGGAAAGCGGATGGATGTCACTGGCCCGAGTGGCTCCTGAGGCCATGGTGTCGCGCTGTGGGCCAGTGGAACCGTCTCCAAAACCGCTTGCCTGCAGTTGAGGAAGGCAGTCCTGGTGGGTTTTGTCTGCAGCTCTTGGTCCATCAGGCACTTCCTTGGCAGGTTGGCACAGGGGCTGAATGAGGGTTGCAAGTCCAGCCCAAAGCAGCCCCCCTTGCCCAACTGTGCTTGCTTCTTGAGAAGGACTTGGAACTAAAAATGCTGTGGAAGCAGGACAAGCCTCTGTGGCAGCACCTGGCTTGCCAGCTGCTATATTTTGCATGGTCCTTGGTGAGCTCCCTGGACTGGTATGGCACTGAAAATATGAAGAGGAGTTAAGTGATGTGAAAACTTGCTGAAGGGGCAGTCTGCAATAAAGCAGAAACGTTTTCCCTTCACTGTCCTGAAAAAAAGGCAAGAGAAAAGAAAAGCAGGAATTCCCCTCTAATACACCTCTCTGATTAAAGGCTCAGCCTGCTAAAAGAATCAACGACTCCCTATACAGCATAAAAGGGTAAGTGTGGCCTAAAATGGACTCAATGTGAGTATCAATCTGGTACAGGGAGATACAGCTGCTTTTCCCAACCACGGGAGGCGTTGAAATGCAGCCAAGGCATCTTGATTTGAGCAGTTCTTATCGTGTCCTCTCAGTTGGCTGGGAATAGTGTGACTCTGTCCTCCTCCTCTGAAGACCTGAGAGATTGAAGGCTCATGTGGCCTGAACAGCCTTATTTATTGGGAAAGCAAGATGATGTTGCTTGGCAAGCACCCGTTACACAAGTATATCTGGGGGTTTCAGAGTGGCTGTGCCAGGCTGGGCTAAAGGTACATGCAGCCAGGTTGCCCTTATTGCCAAAGTCTGATGGCAGCTGCCAGGGGAAGGAGGAAGAAAGGACAAAGCACAAATGCCTCTACTGGTGTCCCTCCCAAACTGTCAGCGACCAACAATAGACATCACCAACCTGGTGATGCTCAAGTTCCCTCACCCATCTGGGTGGCTTTTGTTTTGCTGTGTGTAAAGCTTCTTGTGTGGCAGGAGAAAAGTTTCCCTGCACCATGTCGCTCCTTCCCCATCTGGGCAGAGAGGTTGCTACATATTTGCTCCCACTCTGGAGCATGGTGGAGACAAGTTCATTCAGACATGTTGAAGTCCTCTGATAAAAGCACTGTAGAAGAACAGAGGCATATTAATTGCTGCTGAGAATATCTGTCAGTCCCATGTGAGGAGCTGCTGGCTGAATTTCTGCTGTCTACTCTGTCTAGAAGGTAGTGACAGTACTGAGACAATAAGAGCAGAGCTCTTATTCTCATGGAAATCAGTCCTGCAGGCTGAAAACCTCCAGTTCTATACAAGCAGTATATCCAATCTGTGATGGGAAATAGGGCTGTGTCCTGGTGTGTCACTGTAGAGG
Organism: Pedionomus torquatus; assembly: GCA_013398155.1. Classification (NCBI taxonomy): domain Eukaryota; kingdom Metazoa; phylum Chordata; class Aves; order Charadriiformes; family Pedionomidae; genus Pedionomus; species Pedionomus torquatus. Next base: position 42,849 of record VZRU01003722.1, on the reverse strand, counting down.
CCTGCCTGGTGTTTGCCTTTAGGCACCTCTGGAGTCATGAACACATAGATACTGTTTGGTTAGTGGAGGCCTTTCTCTTCTGGAAAGGAGGTACTAGCTGGGTTTTGGGTGTTTGATGTTGCTGTTGACTCCAGCCCATGGGAGACTTAAGAAGCAGGTCAGTTGGTAATAACAGGGAGTTGTCATTGTGTGTGCAAAACGGGTGGCTCTTCGGGGTGATAGTTTGTGCTTAACTAGTACACAGGCTCAGTTACCTGATAAGCCTCTCCGGACTACTAAAACATAAGTTTTTCTGCAGCTGTTAGACCCATTCTGGAGCAGTAATTAACCTCTTGGCTTTCTCATGCTCTGATTTGGTTCATACATATCTCGGAGTCCGTGGCTCTGCTGGACGTGTGGTTGGGGTGGGAGTTGGCCATACAGAGCTTGCTGCTAGGTGCTAGTGTCCGTGTTTGTGATGCTGCCCAAAGAGTGTGCTCCTTATGACATGGGGAAGGAGGCACAGAGTTGAAGAGACATGGAGGATCAAATTAGTGGTGCACAGCAAGTTTTCTTCTCTCAAGCCAGCTCAACACCTCTGTTCTTTCACCCTGTTGAAGGGCTGTGGCACTGGCTTGTCCCTTATGGTCTGACCCTTCTGATGGGGTGGTTTGTCTTGCTCGGTGTGAAGCTGTCTAGTATGAATTTGGTGCTGGAAGTTCAACTCTTGCAGATGATGTGTCTCATAGCTTTGAAGCAGAGATATCACCATGGTCCCAGGTTGAAGCAGATGGGGAGAGTGGAAGTATTGCCCGGTGAGAAATCTTGGTGGGACAGCACAACGTCCCTGGTCATGAAAGCCATGGAGAAACAAGTGACCTCAAACATCATGCTTGAGTGACCAGAGCTTGGACTGTGCCCCTGCTTCTCCTGAGACGCTTCCTTTCTCCCTCAATGTTGCTATGCTGCTGTGCATCCCCATCTACTGCTCCGTACATGCTCCAGGATGCTCTTCTGCCACAGATGGGAGTCTCCCAAATTTGCCGTCTCATCCAGTGATTGGTGAGAGCTTTGAGAGCTGTCTCCTTTCCCTGGCCCTGTCCCCTGCTCTCCCACTCCTGCTGTGACACTTAACATCTTTCTCGCAGATGAATTTGGCAGTGCTGGGCAGGGCTTGCTTGCCAGTGTGGCAACAGCCACAGCTCCCAGCTTGTTAGACTGAAAGAATGTGCCGTTTTAATTAATGATATGTAAATATCCTTGAATGGGCTGCATTTGCATATTAAGAGAGATTTGCGGAATCTGCGGAGTAATATATTTTAATTAAGGATTAATTAAAAATAATGGGAATTTCATTTCGCCTGGCAGAATCCGTTTAGATCTTCGCACACGTCTGCTTGGGAGCCCGGTCGGAGCGCACTGCCGGTACCATGGTCCGCAGCTGGGACCAGATGCTGATGCTGCTCCTCTCCTGGCCAGGTCCTGAAACCACTGGCAGAGCCAAGCGGCCAGTCCCCTTGGCCACACAGCCCAGCTGCGGGTTTTCAGGCTGTTTTTTGATATTCTTTATGGCAAAATAAGCAAATGACTGTGAGACACGGAACACTAGTTGTGTTGGCAATTATGTTAATAGCATGCTATTAGGCTATGATTCTATATGAGCAATTGGGGAGAAGAAATGCCTTACTGAGAGAGAATGATACAACAGACGTCTGTCTTATTGATATAGCTCCAGAGGAGCTTTCTGCGTAATTACATTCGGCCACTTTTTGGAGGTGGGGGAGAGGCTGCGGCCATGGGATGGAGGAGAAAGTGGCCCCCAACATTAGCCTGCATCTGAGGCAGGGATGAGTTGGGATGCTCTCATGGTTCCTCAGGGGGATACTTGGAACCTGGCTGCAGCGGGCTGAGTGTCCAAGTGTCCTGCGGGTTCTTTCATGTGTTGCTCTGGATGGCCTTGCAGAAGGGGTGTCTCCTGCATTGGTAGCTGAGGGGCCACTGTAGGGCTCAAAGGGCCTCAGCAGAACCCCAGAGTGGCTTGGTTGCTTGAACCATGGTGATGGAGAGCATCAACAGGAAGTCTCACAGCTTCTTTGGGAAAGTTGATGTGACTGGGTCCTGCCAAGCAGATAGATGACTGGTGCCCATGGGACTGGCAAAGGTCAAGGAGGATCTTGAGGGGTTGAGATGGGTGGGGAGCAGAGAGCAGGAGAAGGGTGAGGGTGCTGATCCCACCATCGTGCCCATCTTTTCCCGGTGCTAAGCCGCTGCAGCATATCGAATGCAAATGGAGAAAATGCAGTTTGTGGTAAGTGTCCGCTAATAAATAACCTCCGAGTCTTCTCCCTATCAGGCAGTGACATCCTGCATTTCTCTTCCCCGCCGCACCAGCCCAAGACATTTAATGATGTGGTGCTCCTTACAGGATGTGCCGCCCATGCTAAATATCTCCAGCCTTCACAAAATGGTGGGCAGAGAGCCCAGCCTGACTCCAGCAGCTCCACTCCTCTCCTCCACAGCCCTGGGCAGAAAGGTCGGCGGTGAGGCGTCCTCCTCACCATCCCAGGCACCGGGCACAGACCCCTCGGCTGCGTTTGCCTGCGGTCGCTGGAGGATTTCATTAACTGCATGAAGTAAAAAATAATCAATTTCAGATGTTCCCAGTGTTTGTGGTAATGGTCTCTCTAACCATTCTGATTAGCCGAGTGAAATGGAATTTTTCTTTTAAATTACAGCGCGTTGACATTAAATATGGGCAAACTTTGTGTGTGCAGGGGGGAGGGGACAGGCTTTTTACATTCATCCATGTCCTTCTCCCTTCCCGTCCATCACTCGCCTTATCTTTCCATCACCCCCTCCCCAATCACACAGAAATCTCCATCGACTTCTTTCTGCTGCCTACCAGACTGAGATAAATATTTTTTTTCTTAAGCTTTGTGAAACGTTTCCTGAATTTTCAGGCTGNTTTTTTTTTTTTATGTTTTCCACAGAGTATTGGGCTGAGACCAGTACCTCCACCAGGCTGGGCTTCTTCCCTCCATATTCTTGGCCACATGTATGGTTTCTCTTTGGTTTTGCCGCTCTCCCTTTTTGCTTTGCAGTTTCCTTTCAGCGTCCCGAGCGGCACAGTCCGCAGTGAAATCGATAGTGAGAGCCATGGCTGTGTGCCTTGGGGAGCAGGCTGGTCTCCTCCTTCTCCAGCTCTCCCTCATACACCCCTTCCCTCCCATCCCTGCACCCCTTCTTTATCCCCAGGCTGAAATTTTTACACTCCGAACGAACCCACAGCAGCCTTTCCATTATTAATTTTTTTCCTTTTTCCTTTTTATTTATTTTTCATGGATTTCCCCCCTACCTTCCTTTATTCCCCCTCTTGCCGGTGCATGGCAGTGGCTGCGGGTGGGTGCCAGTACAGCACAGCCCAGTCCGGGCTTTGGACTTCTCCTTTTGATAAGCTGTCATCCCCCGGCCCCACATGGGGATTTGATCAGAGCGCTCTCTCGACCCCGTGGAAGACATTAAACACCCTCCCAGACCCTTTTCTCTGTCTCCATCTCTGAACCTTTCACTCTCCTTTAATGAGAATTTCTCCTAATTATTTCAGTGGCTGCAGCACAGGGACCGCAGTGTAGTTAGATCTTGATACTGGGACGTGACTGTTATGCTGATAAAGGCAAAAGATCAATAATTTAGGCCCTAGCGTTAATGGCAGAGCTGAGAGCTTAAGTGTCTGTATTCAGGTTTAGTCCTGAAGGTTCCTGGAGTATTAATGATTTCCAGAGGAATTTCCCCCCCTCCCCGCCTTCCCCTTTTCTTGGGCTGCTGTTGCTTTTTCCTTGGTCCTGTCTCTCTTTAAAACCCCTTTCTCCTCAGTTTTTATTTTATTTTTTGAGGGTTTTTTTGTTGTTTCCCTACTCTTCAGCCGTTCTCCTGTGCTTTTGGGTTGCCCCTGAATTGCCCTTATGCAATTTATCTGGGGGTGTGGCAGTGCCTCAGAAAACAAACACAGGGTAAACCTGGGGGAGGAAGTACTGAAGGGGGGAGGGTAGGTAAAAAAAGTTATCCATTTTTTTTCTGGTTTTGTTTTGGAGAGTGCAGGATGGGCCCTGGTTGGGAGGTGAGGAGTGTGGCTACATCTGGGTGATGGCTTGGGTCAGGTTGCCTTCTGCAGGAGCTGGAAGTCTCCATCTGCGATGGAGGTGCCATGTAGTACGGTGATACAGGTAGAGTCACTTTCAGTCCCATGCCTTGGTCACCTGTGCCCTCCCAGTTGCCACCGTGCTTATGGTTACTTGTGGAAGGGAAAGATCCTGAGCATAAACACTGTTGTGCTCTGTTTTATCTCTCTTTCTGTATACACCTTCCAAGCTCTCAGCACAGCCCCTCTCCCTCTCCTGTGTGTCCTTACAGACCCATTTTTGCTGCAGATATGCATGTTCCTGTCCATGCACATCAGCTTGGAGGGGGGCTGCTGACAGAGGGAGGGACATGTGCTGTGTCCCCTGCATGGAGGATGCTCCAGCATCATGATTCCTAGGAGCTTTCCCACCCTTGTCTTTGGAGAAGGGTCCCGGCATTGCTTGGTGCAGGACTGGGTTTGTCCTGTGGATGCTGGGCTGATACGGGGTGGGATGGGGGAACAGGAAATCCATCAGTTGGAGATCCCGGTGCTCTGCACTTCTGCCTTCCCAGCACTGGGATCTATCTGCCTTCTTGCTGGGTTTCCTCCTTGGGGCTGGCCTGTCTGAGTCAATCTATGGCTGTCTGGCCCAGTGTTTGGGGGCCCAGGGTGAAAAGGGGGGAAGTTTAAGAGAAGAGAGAGGGGTGGGAAACATTAACTAGTTTTCTTGTGAGTCATAAGCACTTTCTTCCTTGGATTTTTTTTTTTCTTTTTTTCAAGCCTGTTAGTACTTGAGGATTCAGGAAATACTGAGTTGATTTGAAAGAAGATGACAAATGATGAAGGGAAATTGGGGGATAAAGACTGTTATTTAGCCACGAGGAGCTCTGGCTGGGAAACACTGCTATACGCATTAGCTGGTTAATGGGAATTTTGCCTGGGTTATCTCCATCCTGATTAGGGGAGAGAGGCTGGGGGTGCATGGATTTTATGGCTTTTTTGTCTCTTTGGTGCCCCAGGCTGCCCTTGGCTGCCAAGGGAGTGGGAAAGATTTCTTCAGAGTTGCAGAGCATCCATTTCCTCTAGTGCTCCAGGTCTCTGCCGAGGATCTCTACCCCTCCAGCTTGGCATTGAGCTCACCAGTCCTCTGCTGCTGTCCCCAGTCCGTGATCTGGGCTGATGTGATGCTGGCAGGAATTGGCAGAGCACTGTCTGTCCCTAGCAGTGTCAAGAAGTATGTGGTGTGTCCCTAGTGCTGCTAACCAGACACCACAGTGAAGCTGGAAATACTGATTTATGTTTTTTAAGGATGTCATAAGCGATGAGAGAAGTTGTTGAGGCTTGGTCTTTCCTGAGGATCAGCATTACTTTGTGGTGTTCTTTCTTTTCTGATACTGAGAGTCTCATCTCTCCCAAGACTCCTGGAACTTTGGAGGAAAAAATGTGAGTAACCCACTGATGTGGAAGCTGGCAAGTACCAGTGAGCTCTTCCTTCCCGTTGCAGACCGAGATATCTCCTGGTTTCTGCCCTTTCTCTTTGCTAGCAGCTGAAGGTCTTCCTGGCATCCAGAGGACAGCGTGCTCCTTTACACACCTGTGTCTTTGCTGGGCTTGGTCAGGCAGTGCAGGCTGGAGCTTAGTAAACAGTCCTGTAGCTCCATGGTCCAGTTGGCTCCTCCTAGCCAGCTCGCCTTGGCAGGGCCAGCCAGAGTATAAATTAGTTTCAACTTATTGTAGTCGCTCAAGTATAAAAATATAGCTGAGGACATGTGGGAAAAACATCTGCGCAGTGCAAAAGGGCTTGTTGGCTTTTATGTGATGGCATTATTTGGGGTTGGGAGTGAACAACTTTAAAAGCAGGTTTGTTTTTTTTTTTTTTTTCAAAGAACAAAAAGGCATTTCATTGCTGCCTAGTTCCATGCTGCTTACAAAAATGTATATGTACGCATTTATATATGCACACTCATAACTGCATGTATAGAGATACAAATGTGGAATGGTGGGAATCTGAGTTGTTGTCCTGGTAGATAGAGGCTGTGTGCTCCAGGGAGTAAAAAAGCCCCCATGGTTACCTTTTTTTTTGTGCAAGGTAGGGACCGTGTGTACTGATCCCAAGTCCTTCCTTTGTTTATTGAAAAAAGCGAGACTTGCTGGAAAATGACCTTGCAGGAAATGTGGCCATGTGGGACCTAGGGCCAGTTCCCTGGTGTGACAGGTGGTGTCTGCTGTTATCCAGGCAAGAAACTCGAGCACTGTCTTTGGGGTTATTTCAGCTTGCTTTCTTGCTTTTCCTCTTGGGTCTCTGTTTATGCTCTTAAGCAGGAGGTACAGCAGCCACCTGATATTCCTACCCCAGTGTTTTCTGCTCAGGTTACATGTTTACACTCAGGTGTTGGAGTGCCAAATTTAGTTGACTGCAGTAGGATCTTGCTTATCAAAGGCTGCCCAAGGCATGTGTTGGGTTTGCCAGGCTTGGTTACAAGGTTGATTGCTGGATGCTCTGGCCTTAGGCTGTGTGGCCTGAATATTTGCAGAGTTTATCTCAACAAGCTTTAGAGGACATGACTTTAAGGACAAATGCAAGTAGCTGTAAGTTTTTTGGCCACCAAACAGGTGGTGAAGTAGTGAAGCTCTGCCAGTATTTGTTGCGGGTAGCCCTGGGGAGCAGGTATTTCTATCTGAAATGTTAATAGAGAGACTGAATTGAATCATGCATGCTGTCGGGGGAACGGTAAAAGCCACTTACAAGAGAAGCCAAGAGAAGATCAGTAGAAATGCAAACAAACCCTAAAAATCCCAACATGATGCCTGAGTAATCACACGTTTGTCTGGGGAAAGAGATTAATCTAGCCAGAGTTCAGTTTAACAGAATTATTGAATGTGGGGGTGAGGGGCACAGGGAGGGATGGCTCTGGGATCTTCCATGTGACTTCAAACCATGGATCTTTCTTTTCCAGTGGCCTCAGTACAATGGAGAAGCTGGAGGAGTTGTGGTGGCTTTGCTAGATGTCAGTGGGTGAGCTGTAGTGGGACAGTTTGGGGTCACAGAGTTCTGACCCAGTTTGGGTTCCATTGCCCTTCTCTAGCCAATTTGGTTAGATGAGGAACTCTTTGGGATGAAGACCATGCTTGACGGTATGTGTTCCTTGCAGGAAGCTGAAATTGGAAATTTAGCAGTTTTTAACCGTACCACAAAGAAACACATTTTTTTCATCCAAACAACAGCATGAAGTCTGACTGCATCTCTAAGGGGGCTGCCGTCAGGTCAGTTGTGTCCATTGCAACATTACTGGAAGAGTCTCACTTAGGGAAAGTCAATACAGCGGTCAGGGAGAGGGGGGATTTTTATGAGCCTCTGTTGAAGAGCCTTCTGGTAGGGCTGGATTAGTCCTTGAATACCAAGAGACAGTCCTGAAGCAGCTGATGTTGATGAAATCCCCTTTCATAGGGATCATATCCTGGAAGGTGTTTGGGTGCAAGATGCTTTCTGTCCTTGTGGCAGCTCTCCTGTCATAAACTCCTTTCTAGGCATTGATGTGTTTTCTTCTTAAAGCAGCTTTTTACCTTTAGAAGCAAGGAGATGCATAGATGAGAAAGGAGACAGTACTGCTGCCTCTACAACATCGCCACAAAGCAGATCACACAAAATAAAGTGAAAAGAGAAATGTTTTTATGGCATTGCCTGCATTTATGTGGAGCTAGATAGGAGCATGTGAGTGTGTGTCTTTGTCTTTTTGTGTGTGCTTTATAATATAAAGCAACTGCAGTGTCTCTATGGCATTACCAGAGAGCTATTGATGCGTTGTCAGATACTGTAACTTCTTTTAAGTCTACCTTATGTGTAGGGTATCTTGCACATTTGGTAATCAGAAAAAGACGAGAATAAAAGTGAGAAGAAAAACAAAGGGCAGCTCTGACTGACCGAGTGTATGGTGTCTCTCTCCCTGCCCTCACCTGCCTTGGCTCTTCAGGTGAATATTTGTTAGTCTCTTGATGCGACCTCTTTTTTTTGGAAGGAGGGGAACTAAGCTGGAGCTCCGCTCTTCCTTCTGGGTGGTGGTGAGTGTATTCGGGGAGGGCTGGGATAAGCAAAGCTCTTGGCATTCACATGAACAAGGCACTCTTTCATAAAGCCATCATTTTCCTGTTTTGCTGTTTCCATACATCTTAACCCACATTTGATTATTTGTAAAAAGCCTTTCTGCAAGCAGTGTCATCTCTTATAGACACATGTGAGTAATAAAAGTGGTGTTGTCTTTCCAACCACTCTTCTTCAGCCTGTCCTGCTCTTTCCTGTGCAGCAGGACCCACTGTTGTTTTCCATTCCATATTTGCTCCCTGTTTTCCCACTCCCAGATGTCCTCACTGTCTATGCCCTGGCCCCCTTGCTCCCTCTGCTGTGTAGTTTTTGCCAGCTCCTTTTATTCATTGGTGCATGCAAGGATATAAGGGCCAGGGATGAAGAGAAGATGCAGCCACTTGGATCTGTACCTGCATTTCCGTGGGGAACACTGAGAGCATTTTCTCACTGATAGCCTGTATGTCTCCAAAACCCCATAGAGGGGTACAAGCTACTGGTGAGCAAATCTGCCCAAGCAGTTGAAGCTGGTAGTTGGCTGCAGGTGTTGCCCCACAACCACATTTAGTTTGGAAGGAGGTATATGTCCTCACCAGCACATCTGGTCTCCTGTCCTCTCGAAGTATCGTATGGACAAGAGAGGATGTTTCTGAAGTGAGGTCTGCCTTTTGAAGCTGCACTGAGAATCCCCCATCTTTATGAGACTGCTCTGCAGCAACCCCCTGGGAAAAGCAGTGTTATTACTCTTATCCAACAGGAATACAGAGGTAGAAGACAAGCAAAAGAGGCTGTGAAGAGTCCTGGAAGATCCAGGAGTCTTCCAGCACAAGCACAATACTTCTGTCCCTAGCATGTCCAGTGGTTCTTCATAGCTACAGATACTCATCAGAGCCTGTCTTCCAGGGATTGTATTTCCTGACGTAGGCTTGGAGCCTTTCTCTGGTGATACATGGTATGGCTGCACCCCAAAGAAAGTAGCAAGTAGCCAGGTAAATAAAAATAATAAAGAGGTAGGGCCACCTCTTTATTAATGTCTGGTCCTTCCTAAGTCATTTGAATAACATACTCACTCCATCAGGCTCTGCAGGAGGGTGAGCTTGGGGCTTTGCTTGTCCGTTGTTTCCCCACGGCCAGGCTGTTCTGAGCCAGGGATGAATGATTGGGACTCAACAAAGTGTTTAAACACCAGAATTGAAATTAATGTCCCCTCATTGCTGGTGAGGCTGCCAATACATTACAGCAAGCACCTTCCCAAAGTGAAATGAATGTTTGTTTATCCTCATGAAATATACATCAAAACATGTTGGTGGGAGAGGCTGCTAACGAGGGAGCAGGCCGGCTCTCTGTTAATTCCCGTCTGGGAGCAGACACTGCTCCTCTCGTCTCTTCTTTCCTCACTGGGCTTTATTTTTGAAGCCTAACCTATCCACAGCTGTGTATCCAAAAGCATTAATATGGCTTTAATGAAAACTCCGGTTGATCTGTCCAAAGATATTGATGAGTGGTCTTCAATTGTATTAATCTTCTTGTTGCGGGAGGAAATGAAGGCGGCAAGCGAGGCCATCAGGTGCCACTGGAAAAGGAGGGTGCAATGAGAACGGGGATGGCCACCGCCCACTGCCTTGACCTGCCTCTGGGGTTGTACCTTTTCCTGGGTTAGGCTGATTTTTCTGATATTTTGGGCCCTTCTTGAAATGGGAAACAAAGTGACTGCCCCTCAGCTGGACTGTGCACTACAATTCCAGGCCAGTATTTAACATTCAGATCATTAAGTTTTCACCAATAAATCCATTACTGTTAATTATATTGAAGGGGCTAACGATCCGTCGAGAGTATTCTGCCATAGATTTCCATTCATGGAATGGCTGCCTCGCCTTCAATCCATGCCGGGATGTGTTTTGGGGAGTGTCCCCCCCTCCTTTGCAGCTTTTGCAGCGACGTAGTGCCCCTGCCATCCCATTCTACCCTAGCGCAGGCTGCTCTGCGATAGGAACACGCTACACTTCTTTATGGCTTATGGCAAACTGCCTTGATTACTTCTACTGTTGTACCCATTATGTGAATTAAATATGTATTCAGTTGCATGCTGCTTGCGTTGTTATTGCAGGGTGACATATGGTAGTGACTCAATTAGAATGAAACTAGCATTAGATAACCCTTCTGATTACATGCATCCCAGCCCGCTCGGCAGTCTGGCTGCTGCTGCCACCACTGCTGCTTTGCTTGATCTCCCGTTATCGGCAAGCCATGGGTTTCATTAGCTGTTACCGTCTCCAGAGGTGGGCTTTCGGCAGGAGTGTGGCAAGAAGAGGGCATGCAGGATGAGGCTGTGGCCTGTGGGTGTCATTCATTGCACTTGCCTGCAGCTGAGCTGGCCCCATGGCCTCTTGCAGGTGGGTTGCAGCAGGGATGCTCACAGCAATGCATTGCTTGCGCTCCAGACTCTCCCCCATGGCTTTCCATCATAAACCTCTTTACTGTTCCTCAGCAGGTAATGCCTGGGCTTTTCAGAGCCTAGAAATGCCCAAACGTGAAGACTATGCACTGAATTCCAGCCAGGCATGCTTTGATGGGTAGTGCTGTGGTAGCACAGCCCCTTGTAAGCAACCATCCACTGCTGTGTGCAGCTCAAAGCAGCAGCAAAAAGGGCTTTACTTTGGTTTGGTTTGGTTTGGTTTGGTACACAGATGCTCTTCACTCTAGTAAGCGAGACCAAGCTTTCTGAAGGGAAAGGATCAAACAGCCAGTGATTTTGTTTTTCTACCTCGTTCTCCATGTTAAGTGAGTGCCTGATGAGAAGTATCTTGCTAGGAACTGGGCATTTTTTCTTCTGCCTGGTGGTTGAGGTTGCAGGGTGGCGGTGGGTGGCTTTGGCACTGCTGCCCTCTGGTGTGCACACTGGCCGCTCCCCAGGGAGCCCAGGGCTCTGAGATGGGGGTGCAGGGGGGAGCTGCTAAAACTGGAGGATTTTCTGCTTCTTCAGTTGCTTTCTGCCATGAAAAAATAGGTCCAAATCTCACATTTCTTGAAGCTAGAAAGGATGGATTTCCCTGTCCCCATGCACTGCTGCTTCCGTCATTCCTGGGGGTAGAAGGACTCAGCTGCTGGCACAAGCAGAAGATGCTGCTGGTCTTGCAAGCAAGTTTCCAGCCTTGAGTTTTGGCAGCAGCGGACCTGCGAGTCTACCCGCAAGGTAGACTTTCCGTGTCTCACCCAGCATCTTCCCAGAATTCAGGAAGTAAATAAACCAAGTTGTGAGCCCTCCTCACTGCTCCCAAATCCTCCACTTTTATCTTATAACTTTGTGAACTGTTTGTCAGCAAACCTGGATGCAAAAAATAAATAGGAAATGGATTAATTATATAAATATGACTGAGTTCCAGAAATAAGTCTCAGCCTGTGAATTGTTTGCAAACATTTCTCTCCAAAGGCTGCTCTCTGGTTGCTCTGTGATCAGTCCCAGTGCCCATTTCTCCTCTCATGTTGGGCAAGGGAAGTTTCTTTGATAAATCGAGTAACGGCAGTGATGAAAGAGCAAATAACATGCTTCCCAGTGACAGGGCTTAGCTAAATACAAATTTTACTTGGGTATGTATATAGCTATTGAGGGGGATATTTATGAATGGAACATAATACAGCTTGACAAAAAAAAATGCATTTGCGTATTTTTTCACATCAAAGCTTAGATTTTGGTTTGCACCTTTCATTGCTCCTTAATTCTTTGTATTTCTCTTGCATGTTCCCCTTGTGAGCATATCTATATAGGGGGGTGTGTGTGTACATGTGGGCCTGCATGCGTATTATGCTGTCAGACCTCTGCGGGAAGCTTTATTCTTACTTTTGCAAGTAGGAAGTTTCTTTTTTGCAACAGAATAAAGGCCCTTCCTGGCGGCAGACTGGGAGTCTGTAGCGAAGGTAACTGTTTCTGGAGTCCTAATCCTTTAGCCCATTCCAGCTGGTAGTTCAAATCCCATTAGTATACTTCCTGGCTCAGGGTTTTCTGGGAGCAGAGGGCAGGCAGGGTCCAGCCAGCAAACCTGAACCATAGTGAGTGCCATGTGAGCCTCCCCTCTCAGGGGGGAGGTCCCAAAGAGGATGCTCAGGTGCAAACCTTGTCTATCTCTGGCTGAGCTTTCCAGATTTTCACAGCTTGGTATTGGTGTTCCTCAGCATCCCCTCTCACAGTGGTGATGCACTGCCTTGCAAAGGGTCAGAGCGTGCAGCTCACTTTCCAAAGCCAGAGCCTTTCTGGATCCTCAGTGTGTTTTCTTCCCAGAGCAGAGTTTGCAGGGTGAGCTTGGGTGGTGGCATGGGGCTCTCAGAGCAGGATCCATCCCTTTATTGCTTGCCTTGCTATTGCTTGTGTTGCTTTCAGCTAGAAAACCATCAGCTCATACAAATGACTGACAGCAGCCAGCGTCAGCCCTTGGCAGGTATGTAAACAAAGGAGGGAACCATTTCCCCTTTCTTTCCCTTCCTGTACATGTGAGATGTGGGGTTGTGTAGTCCCACGCATGTTCCCATCCAGGGCTGGCAGTGGCCCTGTTTGGTGTCAAGCTGGAGGGCGCCAGCTGGATTTCAGAGACATTTGACACAAAAGGACTGGGGAAGCAAATAATCAGGATGCTGTGAGGATAGTTATGCGCTCCCCAGGTTTTCTGAGTCCTCCAAACCTCTTTCTCCTCTGAGCATCCCCTCTGGCCCTTGTCTTTCTGCTGCAGGCATGTACATCCCTGCTGGTTTCCATAAGCTGCCTGGCAAGCACAGGTCCTCATGTCTGCAGGGCTGTCAAGGGCTGTGTCTCTCTCTGATTGATTGGAAAAGTTCTTGTGGATATATATATATTTATTTTTTTCCCCCCAATGAAAAACACCACCTGAGCAGGTTTCTGTCAAGCCTGTATGGCTCGTGCAGAAGGCAGCCAAGCTTGCCAACAATGACTTGAAACAAACGCCTATATAGCCTTATCAAGGAAAAGCAAAAATACTGAAAAAGTGGACTATTTCTGCTTTATTTTGATTTTCTAAAGTGCCAGGTAATCTCTTAAGGCATTTTAAATAATTAAAAATTACTGTTATTGTTATTACTAGGGAATACTTACTTGGATGCGGTTCTCTTTCACCCTCCCTGCTGCTGGGTGCTGGGATCACCCCTGCAGCTGTGGAAAGGAGCAAGTAAACCCCAGAGTTTAAGCAACATGCCTGATTTTGGCTCCAGGAAATTTCACGGGGGTGAAAGGAGATAGAAAACACAGTGAAGCCACTAAGCTGTGAGCTGGAGTGGATTATTAAAGTGGATTAGTGATTTCTGACCAGGGGCTGGTGTGGAGCAGATGGGAGTTTTGCCTGCTGCTGGTGTGGGGTCTGTGGGGGTTATGGTAGGTGACGGCAAGTGGAATCCTCTGTCTCAAGAGCTGCAGCCCCTCTTCCCCTCTCTGCCTGGCCTTCACTGCCCCAAATAGCCTGTGCAAAGCCCCCATGTTCCCAGGAAATATGGGTGCAGGGTAAGAGGGTTGGCAGGGTGGGTACAGCAGGCTCTCCCTTTCTTTGCACTGGAAGTGCCATGCTCCTCTCAGAGGGTCTGCCAGCCCTTCATTTGGGTGGGAAGGAGACTCCCACCCATCTCTCTGTGCATATTGCACGCCTGCACTTTCTCTCCTCTGTCACTCTCTTTCTTCCCCTTCCTTTCCTTTCCTAAAAAAAAAAATAATAAATAAAATAAAATAAACCCCCAGCAAAAAGCAAGCTGTGATACTGTCGGGCCTGGCGTTGATGTTATTTATTTTCCTCAGTTGCTGCTCTGGAAGCCCGGAGTTGACAGAGCGGTTTTGTAGAATAGAAACATTATAGACTGTTACTGTCAGAGTGTTAAATGTGATGGATAGAGAAATACAGGGGAGGGAGGGGACTTTACACTAGCCATGTCTGCTGGCGAGGGTGCTCATGGGAGAATAAACCATCCGCATATAAGAAATGAATGAGGTAATGTGGCGGGAGGTAATGGACTCTTGCAACAGAGATGCGCCTTGCCGGCTGGACTTAACCCTTGCCACTCTGCTGGCAGGATGGGATGGAATGGGAGGTGTGTGTTCCACTCGCCTGTGGCCCTGAGATCTGGCAGGTTTGGGACTGGGATGCTGAGGCACAGCGGGACGAGCCAGGTTGTCCCCATTGAGTGAGGGGAATGCTGCTCGGGTCCCTGCAGACCCCTCACCTCCTGAACAGCAGCGCTTTCTGGGCTTGCCCCAAGCTCAGGATGGAGCCATCTTCATGGTGAGCACCAAGACATCTATTCATTGCTCATTAGCAAAAGGACTTGTGCTGCTTGGGAGGTGCAGAGGGATGCAGCTGTTGGCAAGCGGAAGCCCAAGGGCTTATTTGGGGTGGCTCTGGCTTTGGGGTCCTGCTGAGAGTGGGTGTGGAGGTCTTGGGTGCTCAGCTAGTCTTGTGGTTTAACCCCATACAGCTGCAACCTTGCTCACCCCAGTTTGGATGGTGGAGAAAATCAGAAGACTAAAAGTGATAAAAAACTCCTGGTTGGGATAAAGACAGTTTAATAGGTAAAGCAAAAGCAGCGCATGCAAACGAAGCAAAACAAGAAGTTAATTTACAGCTTCCCATCAGCAGGCAGGTGTTTGGTCATCTCCAGGAAAACAAGGCTCCATCACCTTGGGAAAACTCCAAACGTACCCCTCTTGCTTCTTCTTCCCCCTTGCTTTATATGCTGAACATGACATCACATGGTGTGGAATAGTCTTTTCATCAGCTGGGGTCAGCTGTCCCAACTGTGTCAGCTCCCAACTTCTTGTGCACCCCCAAGCCTGCTTGCTGACGGGCAATATGAAGAGCAGAAAATGCCTTGAGTGCCTAGAAATAACTGAAAACACCAGTGTGCTAGCACTGTGCCAGCTGCTAGTAAAAATATTAACTCTGTCCCAACTGAAACCATGATAGCTGGCAAGGTGAGGAGCACAGGCCCAGAGCAGAGCAGGTAAAGAGGTGGCCCCTGACCTGATGTTTCTCATCTGTCAGTGGCAGAGGTGCTGAGAAGCTTCTCCTTCTTTCATGGCTGTTTGCACAAAGTGCTAAGCTGAGGTCCAGAGCTGAAACCTCTTGGTCATAGTGCTGCATTTGTGGTTCAAACATCATTTCTCGTGTTTGGAGGGAAAGGGTGGATGGAGGGGTGGTTGGTACCCCTCCAGCTTTGTGGTTACACCTGAAGGAGAGCAGGCTGGGTGTGTCTCTGACCTCTTCTTGTGGTTCAACATTGATGGCTTTTCCTGTCATCCATTTAACTATCAAACTGTATTTTTAAGACTAACGAGTGTTGGCGCTCATTTCCATCCCTCCACTTTACAGAGCCTCTCTGTAGCTTGCTGATGAGAAGACCCCACGGCTGACATTATCTGCTGCCCGCAGGACCACAAAATCACAGAGTTGTTTGGGTTGGAGAAGGGACCTTCAAAGATCATCTAGTCCACACCCTATGAGCAGGAACATCTTTCACGAGATCAGGTTGCCCATCAAACTTGACCTTGAACACTGCCAATGATGGGGCATCCACAACTTCGCCAGGCAAGCTCTTCCACACTCCCACCATCCTCATCATAAAGCATTTTGTCCTTATGCCTAATCTAAACCAACCCTCTTCTGGATTAAAGCCACTGCCCCTTATCCTAGTGGTACAGGACCTGATAAAAAGTCTCTCTCCATCTTTCTTGTAAGGATGATGGGCTTGTGTGGGGTGAGAAGCCTCAGGGCAGGGGGCAGCCTGGATGCAGGGTGTCGTACAGCCCTGGCAGCTCTCACCACCCCTTCCCTTCACGCTTCACTAGGTGTCCGGCCTGACTGCACAAAGTTTGTCCTAGTCAGTGTGTGTGAGTAATTAAATTACTTCCTTGTGCATTTTACCCTTGCTGACTTTTACCCACCATCTTATCGCCAGCGTATGGAGCTTCGTTCACACATCCTTGGAGGAATATCTCAGCCTTTGTGAGTCCTTGCTAGATGCCATTGCTCGTGTTCTCATCAAACCTACTGTTGCTTATGCTCTTCTCCTGGCAATAAACTTACTAAGCAGCAGCAGCCACCTTCTACAACCATGGCCATCTTAAAAAAACTATTTATTTCAACTTTCTTCCACCTCTTAACTAAACTTTAGTCCTTACTTTTGCTTCTCAGAAGAGTTAAATTTGTCAACTAATGAAATGTAAAGGGGCCTCTAAACAATGCCAACCATGCTTCATGCCTTCTGTTGCTGGCTGTGCCACGCTTGTAAGAGGGTTTGTGAGGTACATTTTCTCCTTTCTTACAGGTGTTGCTAGTTAATCTTGGTGGTATCATGTCCATCTTGAGACTTTATCCTATTTATCTTCTTAGGCGGTACTGAAGTGAGACTTACAAGTCGGTGAATCTGTGGTTCATCTCACTCCATTTTTTAAAAATAGGGTATGACACTTTGTGTTCTCTAGTGTAATGAGAGATGGAGCTGCTAATGAAAATATGCAATCATTTTATTTCTGAGTCCCTGCAGAACTCTTAGGCAGGTATTATCTGGTCTTGGTGACTCCTCATTTTTAATTTTCCAAACGTGCTTTAACATCACTTCTACTGACATCTCAATCTCTGATTGAGCCTCATCTTTACCACTTGAAAGATGGCCCATGGTCAGGGATAGCATGCTGTTGGGTTACTGAGAGCTCAGGACTGGGTTCCCCTTCATCCTTGTACCCTATTGCTGCCACCACAGCAACTTCTCTGGAAATCAGCCCTATATGAATGATGACAGGGTCCAGACTTGCTGTGGGTCTTGTGACAAAATTAATTGTCATCTTGGTTTGTAAGCTCACAGCTAGTTAAAAATTGCAACTGATTAAAGCATCAGCCTTTCATGAAATGGATGAGTTTGAGGAATTCCCTTGTATTTGCCTGTAGCTTCTTTGGGGTCTGAGTCAGATTTCTTTGGGATTCAGTGAGAATCCCAAAAATGTTTCTGTCCAGGAGGCGTCTGGGTGCTCTGGCTCCAGCAGCTGAGTCGGGGGATGCTGGTGCTGGACCTGATCTTGCTTTCAGACTGTGGTGAAGAGGTAGGAGGAGCTAGTCACACGCCAAAATCTCTTTCTTATGAAAGAGCCATGTAGACGTGCCACCCATCAGGGATGCTGCCTGCCCCAGGAGTGCAGCCACAGTGTCATGGGGAGCCACAGGGATGTCAGTGTTCCCATTTGGTGGCAGCTGCTCTGGCGCCTTGAGAAACAGNTTTTTTTTTTTTTTTTGAGCTTTGCACTCCAAATCAGCTTGATTTGGTAAAAGGCTTCCATTGCAGCACGTCACAGGTAATTTATTCACGGGTGCTGTAATCTGAAGAAAAGCAGAACGAAGGACCTCCAGTCACAGCCGCACGCGCACGCAAAAAGTTAAGTATTCTTGCTTTCGCTGACAGTACAAAGGTGTCATATACGAGAAGGATTGACACAGACCAAAGGGTCTTGTGGGAAATATGATAATAACTATAAAGAAGACAGATTATTCCCCAGTTGCCAACATTCAAACCTTTTTACAGTCAGTTCAAACATATAAAACTTTATTGCTGTAGCAGAAAGGGGAACAATTTCTGGTTGCACAGCTTTCCCAGGGCTGGGTTTATACTGTCTGTGTTATTGCTCTATAGTGGCATTTTAAAGTTTATTGAACAAGACTTTTACAATTGAAGGAAGTATATAAAACTGTAAATTTATTAGATTTTTCAGGATAAGTGCCCTTTCTAGTTGTGCTCAAGAATTCGGAGCTACGAGAAACTGCTAGTTACAAGACTTATTAATATTAAAGACTGAGAGAGCGCACATTTTATACCTTAACTGATCTAAAAAATAATATTATGATATTACTGAAAATCTGAGCTGTCACTGAGCAGGGTGCGTAGAGCGTTTGTATAGTTGGTGTATGTATAAATAGTCTATATCTATGTGCAGATATGTGTATATATATATATGTGTGTCTGGGTATGCCTTGTGGCGGGGGCGTATATGCACGTGCTGTATGAGGGAATATGCACATTGATACATAAACAAATAAGTGCATGTGTGTGTTTAAGCATATACGTATATATTAATCTATATATAATGTTCCTATGCAGTTGTTTATTTTTTTTGATATGGGTTTATTTCCGATATTGTGCGGTGCCTTCTGTTATGGAATCTTGGTGCATGTGTAAGGCTTTTAAGTGATGCAGAAATACAATTAATAGAGTGGGTTTGATAATACCACGCTTGGTTGTGTGTGGTGTTTGTAGGCATCTTGGTATAACTCATGTATGAAGATCTCCAGTATGTAACTAGACAATTTATACTATATTCACTATTCACCTGATGTTTTGTACCTAAAAACAGTAGGTGAGTGACTGTGGGATGGCGTGTTCCAAAGGGTGTCTGGCTCCCATTCCCTGCCTTCTCCTTAGGGCTGCATCCAAGTAACACTGATGACAAATTTGCAGGGACTGGATACTCTGGTTGGCACGTTTGCTCAGGGTTGCTTATGCAGCAAAACTGGGCTGCAGTGCTGCTGGAGACAGCCCTCAGAGAGCTCATCCCAGGTATGATCTGTGGGGAAACCTGCTCTTGAGGGGTCTCTGCTATAAGTTTTCTTTTTCCAGTTTGGAGAGGATTTCACCTAAATGTGTGACTTGAATAAAAATACGCTTTTCTGCCTGGTGCATGTGAAGTATCAGCTGCCTGCCATGGTGGCCAGTGCTGGTTTTAAGAGGTTTTTTTCCTGGGATAGGGATGTCCACTGGGGCAAAGGGTCTACTGAAATACCTGTCATTGGGGCTGGGGGCTAGGAGTATATTCTCCAGTTTGGGAGGAGAGCCTTCCTCCACCGCTTCACTCTGCTGGTCCGGCACAGCCACAGAAATAGATGCCTTCAACTTTGGCGTCTGTGATGGCAACTTGCAAGGGGCAGTGGTGCTTTGGAGGCTGAGAAGGAGCAGGCAGGAGCACCATGAACTGGCAGTGAAGGCAAGGAAGTCAATAAGCCCTAAATCTTTTATGAGACCTTGGATATTCTGATCACAGCTCTGCTAGCACCGAGATAGGAATACAGATTATCTGAGAAAGCATCTGTGACTTAAAGCTCAGTCTTGGATCTTCCTAAGGTTTTTATGGCCTTCCCATATTAACATTTTGCTATCATTTTTTTTTGGGGGGGTTCCCCTTTTTCTTCTGCTTTTTCCCTGCAGAAGAGAAGGAGCTCAGGCGCAATTTCTGGGAGCCAGGGCTGGCTGAAGAAGAAAGTGGGAAGAAGGTTAGTGTAGCTAATGGGGCTAAGAGCCTTATCCCTGCATATTGTTAATAACAAAACCAAGCAGCAACACTGCATGCCGTGAGTCTGAAGAAAAGGAAAGCCCTTGGATCCCTTGTAATCCCACGTTGCGCAGCGCGACAGTGCTGGAATTGCAAGGGTTCTCTGAATTCATTTCAGGTTTGGAGAGAAAAGGAGAAAGGAAAAGGAGGAGGATGGGGAGGAAAAAAAAAAAAAAAGACCCCTGCACTGAGATGAATTTATGCCTAAGCTTGTCTTGGGAATGCAAATGTGTTTAAGACTCTCTGAGCTAAACCACCCCTTTTGGGAAGAGGGAGGGGGAAAAAGAGGGGGGTGGGGGGAGAAGTATGACACAGAAGGGACACCAGGAGAATGTGAAATGAGGGTTTGCTGCCCCTCCTCCTGCACCCTGCCTGCTGCCGAGCTGGCACACGGGTAGGCAGCAAGGAGCTGCCGAGATGCGC
>VZRU01003722.1:0-14027 GCA_013398155.1 Pedionomus torquatus | reverse complement strand
TGCTGGGTTGCAGCGCTATGGGGGAATCCTGCCTGATGGGGAGTCAAAGCAGAGGTGGGGAAAACACTTTTTTTTTTTTTTTTTTGCGAGGCTCTGGTGTGCACAGGAAATTCAAAAGGTTGCTTTTATTTTGCAATCAAGGGCAAATGTAGCTCTTCTCTGTGTTTCATAAAATGAAGCTGTTCTGATCGTTTCCAGGGCCTGTTACAGCTGTTGGTTTTGGCAATCCTGAACAGTTTTAGTTCAGAGAAGAAACAATATTTCAGTATGAAAGGGTTCTTTAACACTGCCTGTCTAGGCTTTGGGAGCTGGGGTACACCACCCATCCAACCTGTACACTGTGATGGAAAAGGCAAGATGTGCAGGACCTTCATGGTCGTTAATTGCATGCAATTACACCCTGAAGCTTTTGTGATACTTTAATAAAATCAGGCAATTGCTTTTGGACCGTCATGGTTGACATCCTATTGACATCTCCTTGCTTTGATAAAAAATCCTTGTCCCAGAGTTTGGGGTGCTGGTGAGCAGCGTGGTTTGAGGACCAGAAGAGCGTAAGATATTTTTGTGAATTGTCCCCAGTATTTTTCTGATAGCTCAGAACCAACTCTGCTTCCTGGCTTCCAACTCTGCTTCAGCATGAAGGCACAAAACAGTCAGGATGGTGCACATTGCTCCGTGAGCTCTTTCTTTCAGTGTTCAGACATGACAAGCCTCTCATACCCTGTTTCATCTCTCTGTCTCGTGGTTTCTCCATTGTAGGAAAAAAGGGAATGAAAGGATTTCCCTCCTCCTGTGAGCGTGGCTAAACATCAGCAAAGGTCTCCAAGGTTGCACGGCACTGGGTAAATGCTGAGTGGTATTAATAATAACCTGCCCTTTTTTGCTAATGCTCCCCTTTGGAGTCCAGATCTTTTATGATTATTATTATTATTGTAACTGTTACAATGCAGGATGTGGGGAAGCTGAGGAGCAAAGCTGGCTGCCTCCATTGCTCTGCCTCCATCCTGCGTGGTCATCCACTGCCTGGTGCTTGCTTGCAGGGTGGGTGGTTTATGTATCATCACCTGAGCAGCTTCTGCTCTCTGGAGGGTGCAAAGGAGCTCAGTGGCTCCATGGCCCTGTGCTGGCTCATCCTACCACCCTGGATTAGCCTGGACTTGTTGGGAGGACAGCGGGGAAACCCTTGGGTTAGGTCTTGGCTTTGAGCTGCCTCCTCCTCCTCCCAGGTCCGTGCAGGTCTTTGGGGGTAGATGGGGAGGTGGAGAAGGGCAGAGGGAGTGGAGGTGGGGGGGTTGGGAGCCTAGTTGAAAGGGTTACTGCAAAACACAAACAAAAACATGATGCAAATGAGCCATTTGCAACAGGTAGCCTTAATCAGATGCTGTCAGATGAATTCAGCATCTCTCCGATTGTCGCCTGCACTAGCCTCCCGTTCGGAAGCCCTCATCTGCTCCAGATGTGGTTTAATTTACTGCGACTTGGCTAATTACTGTAATTAAGGATTAATTACTGTTAATTACTTTCACATAAACTCAACGCCAGTCAAAGAGCGGAGCCTTATGAAGCCTGCCACAGCAGAGAACACAAGCACGGCAGCTTGGGTGGGCCCACTGGGTCTTCAGGGCGATCCCGAGCTGGTACCCACTGCCCGGCCGGCCCCCCGGCCTGGCCCTTGCCCCGCGGGTCACCCCATTCCTGGCCCTCCCAGGGCCGTCAGGCACGTGTGGCAGGGCTCCAGATGGCATCCAGCGAGCCAGCCACCGTTATTATCGTTAATAATTAGATAGAGCGGGGATTTGCTGTGCAAACCCTGGTTAAGAAGGGGAGGCCAGCAGCATCTCTGGCAGGCTCTTGAGAGATGGAAAGTTTCAACCACCTTTCCCATTCCCAGCCCTTCCCCGTGCTTCCACCTGCCACATCCTCCACCACCCCATCCCCAGCCAGGGACCTTGCTGGAGAGCCTTAATATGCAAGAGACACAGAATTGTTTTGCTTTCCCTGTACGTCATGTGTGCAAAAAGGTGTTTTAGCAAACAAGGGAAAAATCAAGCCTGTATCTAAGGGAACGGGAGCCCGGAAAACCTGCAGTGGGTGTGGGAAGGAGCACCAAAATAATTCATGGGCAGTGCAATGTGCAGTATTCCTGTGGGAAGCAGGGGTCTGCCGGTGGCAGGGGGCCTGCCCTGCTTTTCTGGCTCCCTTAGACTTGTTAGGCTTGGTATCTGTTGGGCTTACTAGTTTTAAAAGTCTGGAGGCTTTTTCCAGTGCAGCAGAGGGAGGAAGACCCTGGTGTGTGGGGGGGGTTAAGGTGCAGCGGTGGTGGCTAAGCTGAGAGCAAGCCATGCCCTGTCCTCACCCGTTGCCTGCGGCCCTGGCTCTGTCTTGTGGCTGCGTGTATAATATGAAAGCAGGATGGGGAGAGAAAAATCGGCATGATTAGATGGGTATTGTTCTATTAGATCTCTGCCTGCTTGCTGTTGTGTCTCAGCATTTGAAGATGAAACATATTCATTTAGCTCCCAGGATGAATGGTTTTAATAAGGGGAGCAAGATGAGGTGGGGTAGTCCTGATGACTTCAGAGACCCATCAACTCTCCCCCTAAGGCCATTTCGGTGATGACACGGGCCACACGACCATTAATGCCGCAATCAGGACAAGTTTTCCGTGTCCCTGCGAATCCTTCAGCTAGGAAGAGCGTGTTTTGGAGCCCAGGAGGAGATGTGTATCAGCAGTAATCAGATTGAGCCTGTGGGGAGGGGAGACAGGGGTTGAAGTAGGGGCTCCCAGGATGCGATTCCCACAGGGAAGCTAAGGAGGAGCAGAGATCCAGGCTGGCTATCCGGGACGGCTTTTGGGGGCAAGTTGGAGCCAGTGTCTGCTCGATTCTCACCTTTCTCGCATCCCAGCACCTAGCTGATGCCATCCTGTGTAGAGGTTGAGACCTTGTGGTGATCATTAGTTATTTCAGTGCAATCTGGCACCTCTCTCTGCTTCGCTGCTATCCCTCTCCAGGCTGACCGTGGCCTGCTCTAAACCTCAAATCATGAAAATTCCCATTATTAGAGCATCTCGGGGCCCGGGAAGGAATACCACAATGCTGCTGATGTCTGCGTGCCCTGGCCTTGCTGGTTTGGAGCTGGGGTGGGGGGAGTTCGCTCCAGCGAGCGAGACAGGGAAGCCAGCCGGCACTTCGGCTGTCAGCTCCGCTCAGCCTGGCTGTCAGGTGCGGGGATGCAGAGGGCCTCATTGCTTTAATTGACACCTTCCCCTCGCATCCCACGCTCGGCCGTCCCAGCCTTATCTTTTCATCTTCCTTCTCCTCTCCATGAGGAAGCAGTGTGAGGTTCAGCCCTTCTCTTTGCCCCCATGCCCCCTGGAGCCAAGGCTTGGGGGAGAAGTGGGCAGACAGAAGAGCTGTACCAGGTTGGATACAGGAGCACGGTTGCCATCCTTCATGTGACAGTTTCGTGTGCGCTGATCTTCCTGAATGTCGGAGCATCCCATGTGGATTTCCTTGCCCCTGTCCTTTTCCAAGGCTCTGCAGAAATGTCTCATGGCAGCACTCCTGGGTAATTGCTGCACATGGAAGGACCAGGGTCTGAAGACCCACAGGATTTCTGGTTGTGTTTTGCTGTTTTGGAGGCATCTCTGTGTACTCATCAGCGAGGAATAAGAGCTGGTTGCTCTGCGGAGCATGTACTGTCTGTGCTGCAAGGCCTTAATAAAGCTTGAAGGGCAGGGCAAGAGGTGGGGGCCGGAGGAGGTGGCAGAATGGCTTAATCTTTCCTGGTCATCTCTGATGCAAATCATGCCTGCCATGTCAGGGCGTCCCTCTGAAAACCGGGAGAGTCTGCTGCTTTCTAGGCCAGGAGCCAGGATGGATGGCCTTGGGGTGCTGATGGAAGGTGAACTGACTTCTGGCTAGTGCCCTTTTCCTAGAGTGGATAGTAAATGTATTTTCTCTCCTAAAGAAATGGGAAAAAGCAGAGTTTGGGCTTTTTGTCCACAACAAGCTGTGGGAACAGTCTGTGACTTGACTTGAGCAGGGCCAAGGCTTCCTCTAGAAGACTGCTCTTCAGGGTGAAGGACCTGTTTGGAAAATCACACCTCAGATGCAATGGTTGCATTCACCTTTGGAGAAACTGAAGCACACAGTGCCCCGGGGCTGGTGCTCAGACCAGCTGTGATGGCAACCACCATGACTAGGCAGTGCCACCACACACCAAGCAGTGACTTCTCTCCTATCCTTTCCTCGGCCATTCCATCCAGCGCCTCATGGCTTGCCCATCCCAGCAAGCAGACAAGGTCCATAGTTGGTCCTTCCCTTGGATGGAGGCATCAGAAGGCACTGACTATGGCTGGTCCTGCAGTGACTAAACTTCCCCTCCAGTGCCTTCTGGGAACGTACCATGTAAATAAAATCTAGCTTCCCTCTCCTCTTCCACTGCTTTTCCTTGCCCAGGGGTCTTGTGAACTGAGTCGGCCCCAACATTCAACTCAGGCAGCCAGCAGAAGCAACAGGGAGAGGTCCCCCATAGACCGCACTGTCTTTGCTCTCTATTTTAAAGTTGGGAGCCCTTTGATGTCTGCCTTTGCAGCTCATATTCTGCCAGGAGGCTCAGAACAGTCTGCGTAATTAGCCCAGAAAAATGCTGCTTTCATGTGGGTCGGGGGACCCAAGCAGAGAAGAGATTTCCAAGGGCTTTGTTCTGTTGCAGAGAAATGTTGTTTGGGGTTTGGTAGATTTTGACAGAGCTCTTCTTGCCCTTCCCTTTTCTCCTACTGTAGGGTGGAGCTCAGGGTTTTGGCAGGGAAAGCACACATGGCAAGCTGCTGCTCTACAGGAGACAGGCCGTTCAGTGCTGTGCTGGGGTTTCGGATACGTGCAGAAGCATCTTGCGCTTGGGCAAGGGATGAGCCAGAGCTACGCTCCAACTGACCCAGGGGAAGAGTCAAACAACCCGGATATTGTGGGATCTCTTCCCACAACTTCAATTTTTTCCTTATTTCCCCTAAAAAGCATCCAAGGCAGGATGTTGCACTCCCAAGCCCTGATGGTCCCTGTCTGCAGTTGCTGTCTGCACAAGTGCACGCTGTAAAGCAGACCAAAGTAATCTCTCACCCGCAGAGTCTGTGCTCTTGGTCAGCTCTTGAGCTGGTGATCGTCACGGCTGGGTCGAGGACAGCAGGTCTGAGTTTGCAGTGAGAGCTGCTGCTGTTGCGCTGTGACAGGGCATCCTTTCTTGCACCGGGGGTTTGCAAAAGCGCAGTGCTCTTGGCACAACAGGTTAGAGTTTCAGCTTTGCCTTTTACCTGTCTTTCCTGCTGCTTGTAAATCAGCAGTGGCAGGTTGGCAGGCCTGGGGGGCTTCTGCAGCAGGGTGGGTACAAGGTGCCACTGTCTGTGTCCTTGCCTGAATTACTCAGTTGTCACCGAGTTACCCACTGCTCCAGTGGTCCCACTGGCCCCTGACTGCAGCACACTACCTCTACTCAGAGCATTTCCCACGACACCAAGGCTTTCCAATGAAGCAGTTGTTAGTGGGCACAGGCCAGGTGTCTTTTCTCCTCTTGCCTTTACTCCCTGCCCTCTGGGCACATGGGACGTTTGCAAACAGGAGGTTTGCTTTCCTCTAAGTTTTGGTGCAAGTAAGGCACTGCCAATTTCATCACATCACTGTGTTCACCAAGCCTTTTAGCTTCATGGATCACCAAGGATGGTCCTGCATCAGCACGAGTATTGTCTTCCTGCAGTTACTGCTGCCCTGGGAGGGCTTTTGCCCCTTTTGTTCCTTTTTTGGGGGGGCTGGTGTGTTGCTTTTCACATCTTTTCTGGGACCCCCCCCAGGCCTTCGTAGTTGTAGTGGGATCAGCAAAGAGGTGAGAGGTGTTTTGTCAGAAAAGGTGAAGATGTCCTCCTGCCCTAGGAGGTGGATGCATTGTCAGGATCCTGGGGACTTGGCTTGGGAACATAACTATGTCAAGATGCTGGGGTGCTCTGATTTTCCCTGTGTGGCAGGATCTCCCCACCCTGAAAGCAACAAGAGTCACAGAGCACTTTGTGAACTGAGCAGCAAATGAGTTTTATTTTTTCTGCCACATTTCCTCCCTTGGACTTAAAAAAGACCCCCACAACAAACAACCCCAACCCACCCAACAAACCAAAGCCAACACAATTACATTCCTCCCCAAACCAGGGCTCACACGCAGAGCTAGCCACTGTGGGCATGGGCATAGGTCTTACCTTCTCCCTGTTAATTTCTCACGTATCTTTAGTGTAAAGACTTCGTGCCATCTTCCTGCCTACAAAGGAGCTGTGGCACCTCCCCAGAGGTGCCTCCTCTTTCCAGATCTGATTCCTTCAGCTTTTGCTGTGGGGATGAATGGATGTGGTGGAGCCCACTGTGAACACGGTATGGGTCCCCGGTGCCTTCGCGTGCCATACATGTGTACATATAGCGTGTGGGTTATATACGGGAGTATGGTATTTAGTCTGCATTAATGAGCATGCAGGAGAGTGGGGAAAATGGATCATTTATGGTTACGATCTGGCTACTGTCAAAATACGGTGTTATTTTGACGGTTGCTTTGTCTTTGCTCTCTGAGCAATATGAAGGTAGTTTCTTAGCAACAAAACTCTGTTCTCAAACAACACCAGTGAAAAACAACCCCCCAGAAGAAGAGGAGGCAGCCACCACAGCACCACTCCTGCGTGTCCCAGCATCTTTAAATTAGATGGAGAATGTCTCACTGGACAGCAGGCACTTGCCCATGGTCATGGTGCAATGCCAGTGCTGCCCTGGTCACTTCTGGGGTGCGTTGCTTGGGATGTGGTCACTGTCCCTTTTGCAGATGGGTAAACTGAGACGGCCTGGGAGTGGGAAGAGTGTCATGGGATGTGTTTAAGTAACATGGGAGGGTTTGAGCTTCTACTGGGTGATGCTTGCCACATGGTGGCTGGCAGGTGCTGTCTCAAATGTCTCTTGGCCAAGGTCTTCTCTAGGGTCTTGTCCCTGTGTCTCAGATGGATCCCAGAAGGAGGGCGAGGGGAGCTGCCTGCAAATGATTTTGGCAGAGGTTTTCCTATCCAATTTGGAGCGTCTCCCCTTTGAAGGCGGTGCTGGGCCTGGTGTCTGTGCTGACGTTGGAGTCCATGAGAGCAAGCAGTTTCTCCAGCCAAGTATCTGCCAGGCTGTGTCGGGAGAACTTTTATCATTTCTGTCACAGACATCACAACTCGCTTGTCTTACCATACATCTTCCTAAATGTGACAGAATATTCAGCTGTTATTAATTGAATACTCTCTAATTTAACTGCTTTGCAGGAAGGAGAGCAACTGGTTTGTCTCAGCGCACAGAGCTGCCATTGGGCACACAGGAGGTTCTGGGGTGCAGAAGGGTGGTTTAGGGAGCAAAATTGGGCTTTTGGACTCATTAGTATACACACATCCATGCCCCTCCCTGCACGTGCCTGCTCCTTTCAAGAAAGGGCTGCATGGTCTGCCCTGACACCTGGCCCCAGGGCGCGTGTCTCAGCCCATGCTGGAGATGCTGAGGTTATTGCTGCCGCTCTACTCCCATCCTGGTGCTACTGCCTGGGAATGGAGGGGAAGGGATTCCCTGGGTGCCTGGGAGGAAAGGGTGGTTTGGACCAAGTTGTCCCCACCTCCATCCAGGCATCCAGAGGTGATATCTGCACTGGGTAAATGCCAGCTTCTTTGCTGAACAGCTGGGAGCAAAGTTTAACCCCTTCAGTGGGCTCCTTCAGCTGGATCGCAGTGCCCATCGAGGCCTGGCCATCTCCTCGGTCCCCAGCAGATCCCACTTATGGTTCCTGGCCTTCTTCCTCCTCCACATCACCTCTAGAGATGTCCCACATGCAGACTGGTTGTTAATGTAGGGTTGCTGAGAAGTTTGGCCCCTTCAGAGGATATGGAAAGTCAGCTCTCTTTGCTCTCACTTGTGTGGCAGAGTGGTGGTGGGACTGTCCTCTCCAGCCACCCCAGCCCTGTGCCCGCTTGCACACATGCATGCTTGCATCTCTCTGCCGCTTTCCCAGAAAGTTCAAACCCAGAGTCAAGTTTATTGTTTCTATCTCGTTTATTTTAAGTATAGTTTTACACTTTATTATATGCTGTGACATCTTAAATGGAGCCTGTCACTCCATCTTGACTACTGCTAGGGGCTACAGCCACTTACTGTGTCAGGCTTTTCGGCAGCCCTGATTAACGATATCAAAACGAATGGATCCCGGCGCAGGCACAAGCAGGAAAATCAAGGGGTGATTTGCATATTCAAATTGTGCACAGCATCAAAAAGCTACAGCTCGTGCAAGTATTGCACTGACACACCCCATGGATGCATATATGTGCTGCTGTGCATCCCTGCATACGAGACCTGTGTTGGTAAGATAAGTGCACACCTACATCTATTTATTTAGTATTGTCAGCCAAAAGGAAAAAGCTTTGCCCTTTTTTCTGTGAGTTTTTCATCTCCCTGGACAATATATCAATTAGGATAGCTAAATGGAATAATATTTTTTTTTCTCGTGAGCCTGTTGGGATATGTTGCAGAATTGCCCATGCAAATGCTTTTTTTTCCTGAAAGTAACATTTTGTTAGGTTAATTCATGCACTGGAAAAACAAACTTTCTGTTCTTCCAGTCCAATCTCCACTTACAAGTCAGGTTTTTGTAACCCTGTCATTAAAATGCGAGGTAGCCTACAGTAATTTGAATATTTCATTCTGCCGGCTGCTAATGCACTCTGCATTACAGATGGTACTTGCTCCATCCTTCTGGACTGGGTTCAATTATAAATGAAAGTAGGGAGCTGAGATTTGTCTTTTTGTCTCTGCTTAGTTGGAATAACACAATAAAGCTTGATAGGTAGGAATTCCTCAAGCTGCCTCCTCTTTCCCTGCGATGTCTCCCGTGTAGCTTTCTCCTCTGGATAGTGGATCCTGCTTGCCTTTCAAGTCGAGTCTGGAGTATTTGGCTTGGCAATGGCAGGGTTTTTCACAAGTCATTTTTGGCTCAGATGTGTTGTATCCCCTTTTTGGAAATGCTCAGTTTAGTCCTCTTCTTTCTCTCTGTTTATTTGCCGGCCTCTGCATCCCCTTTTCCATCCCAGGCAGGAGAAACCTGCTTGGGCTGGGGAAGAAGGGTGCTGCATGGCTTTTGTGATGGTGGGGACACTGCTGGGATGGTGGGGATATATTACCCTCCTGGCGTGTTCCTTTCTAAAGCAGGATGGGAACAACAGCCACATTCTCAGCTGGAAAGGAGTGATGGGGATGCAGAGCAGCCCTGTTCCACCCAGGGTTGGTGCCGTGGGCTCTTCCCTGAAGCCCCTGGGAATAACAGGGCCCCTGGAGATACAAAGAAAACATTTACCTCTGCTTCGTGATTAACAAAAAGGCGAGGGGGGAGGGGAGAGGGGTCGCAAACCTATAGCCCAGCTGCACGGGGGCTCTATATTACATACAGATGCCTTTTGTGAGCTCCCTCCCCATCCCCAGCCGGTAAAAGCAATATTGCCGAGGGAGTCGGAGGAGGTGAGGGCAGGGCTTTCAATTTGGTTTTACATTTACAAGGACCAGATGGCCTCGATAGAGATGATCTTTGATCTGGGACGCAGCCGGAGTCGGGCAAAGATTTTTATATATGTTTTTTTTTTTTTTTCCTTGCTCCCTTTTTAATCTCCTCTCTGTTTATGGCAGGGGCCTCTCTTGCAGGAGTGGGGAAGGGGGAGTTATGTGTCCGTCTGTCTGGCCAGCGTGCTGTAGGGCTGCGTGTCAGCCCCCTTCTGCCCAAGGGCACTGCCAGACTATTAGGGTGGGGTAGGGGGGCTTGGTGGTAAAAGCCCCAAACGTGATTGTCCAGGGTAGAAGGCAGAGCCGGATCCTGTTACACCAGCGCCCTGCAGCACGGAAATCTGTGTCAACAACCTCTTGCATGGAATACAATTAAACACACACCAGCACATCAAAACAGAAATGCCAGTAATCGATCCTTTTAAATTATTTTTCTTCATTTCTTCTAGTGTCTCACACTTTTCCAGCAGTGCAGAAGGGTAGGGGTTCTCTTCTTCTTGCCTGCCAGCTTTGGGTTTCTTTCTTCCCCCCACGTTTTGAATGGAGCAGGAACGAAGGCAGCCGATCCTATTTCACAAGTGCTTGGACTTCTGCAGCACTCTCCCTCCTGTCCAAACAGATCGTTTACAGAAGGGGCCTCTATTTAAAGAAGGAACTGAATGTTCAGAGCTGTTTTCTGGCCTTAAAACACTGCCGACCGGCTGTTGCCTTTCAAAGATTTCGGCTTTGTCTGGTGTGCTCAAAGACGAGATTTGATGTGGAACTCAGCAGGTCAGCACAGTTGCGTGAGGGACTGAGCATCATGCAAAAATGTGCTTGTTTATTTGCCTGAGATCACTGAATCCCAGCAAAGCTGGGTTCAAAATAGCATGTCTGAGCCATAGGAACTTGATGGACCATCTGGGCGTGGGCAAACTTGACCTCTCTGTGGTACTGTAGATGGGTCAAGCTTGAAAAACAAGAAAATGGAAGAGGAATGGTCAGATTTTGGTATGATCTGTCTATAGCAAAGAGAGAAAGAACTTGCACATGTGCATTAAGGGAAGTCTGCAAGGAGCTAGAGGAACATATAGTCCTGAAGAGCTGAGGTGCCTCAAAAATACACGGGGCTCGTGCCTGTGGGTTCAAGGGAGGCTGACTCTGGTCCTGTCATCTAGATGGCATCTATAACACAATGAAGTGGCCTGATATTGTCCCGGTACGGGCCACCACCAAAATTAGGTGCTGGAGGTTGTCCAGTGGTTGATGTGTTACATCTACAGGTGTGGTAGCTACACTACAGGAGATGGGGTGGGATTTCCATTACCTTTGTTTGTGGTTGCTTCTTATGCTTTGGATTCGACCTATCCTCATATACGTATAAGTTACGTTCAGGTCAGATTTTTCATGGAGAAGTCCTTGAATCACCTGGCTAGGGGAGAGGTGGACATAGGGAGGGATGGTTTCTAATGCCTCTGCAATGGAAGACCCCTGTCTTTTGAGGAGGAGCAGTGTCTGTCCTCCATAAGGCAGAGACCTTGGGCCATGGCTCACGCTGAGAGATGATCACCGATGGTAGGCACTTCTGATCCACTCATACTTGGCAGTGACTGCAGTCTCCCCCTTGCCAAGGGAGTAGCTTTCGTACTGCAAACCCCATCCCTAAGGTTTCAGCCTGGCTGGAGAGTTCTTGCTTAACAGTTGCTTCTTCCTTCTCTTTTCCTTCTCCCCCCATTTGTCTGCATGCACCAAAAAAAGGATATAGTGTTTCTGCAGCCACTTGAAGGGATGAGGCTGCCTTCAAGTAAGCAGGAGGAGTGACAAAGGCCACGCTAAGCTCTTGGGTTCTATCAGAAGGTCACTGCTGGAAATGGGAACATGGTTCTAGGCAGAGAGCATGCCAGTAGGCAGGAGGTGGGGAAATCCCTTGGCAATGGAAGAAAGGACATGATCCCAAGGTGCTCTGCAGGGGGAGGCTGTTACATGTTTGTTCTCAGCTTTCTTGTGGTTCTGCGTCATGTGCTTTGTGAGAGAGAAAGGGAGGAAAAGAGCAGTGTATTTCCTGTGATAGCTTGGCTCTGAGACCTGGAAAATCTCTCCTGTATCGCACAAAATCCTGAATCTAGCCCATGGCAAGGCCATCAACTTGGTGACAGAGAGGCAGTGCTCTCAGCCATGTGCTGAGCAGCAGGCACCTTCAAATTATATAGCAAACCAGAGACCCGAGTGGGACATTGCCATCTAATGAGCCCCGAGTCAGCTTTCCTTAGACGGAGTCTCACAGGTCATCTTTTTTGAAGGATGGCAGGAGAAGGGAATCTGAAATGCTGCTTTTCAGTTTGGGCTCCTGCCAGTCTTTTCACCTATGACTTTCTTGCCCCGGCCTCTGTGTGCATTGAGCAGCCATTCACAGGCGCTGCATGTCCAGAGCTGATGACCTTTCTGAGGGGGAGAGCAGACTGGAAAGGCAGCTTCCTTCTGGGGGGAAACCTCTCTTTGTTTGTTCTCAAGTTTCACGGCTAGGCCTGGGGCCGTCGAAATGGGACCCTTGTCCTCAGAGGGGCTCTGGAGGCCCCGGCTTCTCATTAGCAGATTCAGCTCATTCAAAGGACCCGTTTCTTTTCAGCAAGGCGAATTCATATGCAAAGCACCGTGCTGGAGCAGGAGGCAGATCCCTGCCCAACTGGCGTTGAGAAGGAGGATGGGGTTTATGGCAGGACTTGTTCTGGGAGCAATCCCATCTTTTGTTTGCTGATTTGTTCCTCCCTATTTAGGGAGCCCCTCCAGTATCTCCAGGTATGGTGCATGTTAGGTTGCCCAGGTCCAAGAAGTCTCTTAGGATGGGGACAATGGCTTGCTCTGTTCCTTGGTGACAATTTACTGTCTTGGTGCTGCAGAGGGAACTCCAGTCCGTTACCCAAATTCCAGCAGCAGAAGGTGAGGTCCCAGCAGTGCTGCTGCTCAAGGGACCAGGGCAGAGCCCTGTATTTAACAACCTATTCTTCTCATTGCAATAGCAAAATCTGAGTCTTCTGCCCCATACCATAGTCTAGAGTTGGAAAAAAACACCGGGAGTTGTGGAAAGGGGCCACGTATATGGGTTTGTGTTATCCTCTTCCCTTCAGCTGCCTATAATGCCAATTTACCATCCCAGCCACTGTTTTTTCTCTGTAGCAGATAATGCTCCCCTGATCCTGACCAGCCCGTGGTCAATTAGCTGGCTCACCTCTTCTGCTCAAATCTGGCCCAGCAGCAGAGCAGCGCTGAACCTCACCCTGCTTTCCTTTATCTCCTGTGGCTGCTGCTCTAAGCAGCTGGAGATTGGTCCAGGTCCCCGTACCTCTGCCCACAGCAGGGGCTGGGGTGAGATGAAGAAGGGTGGGATGAAGGAGGCTGGGTGGCCGCAGACAACCTCTCCCTTACCATGCGGTCAGTCCGGCAAGAGAATTTCAGACGTGCTGGGTTTGCCTACGCAGATAAGGGATTGATTACACTTCACAGCTGTAACCGGAGCCTGCTAATCCTGCCCTGCTTAGGAAGGGGAAAACTGCTTTGTGAGATAAACCAAGCGTGGGATTGCTCTAGCCCGCTTCAGCATCGCTCCCCAACATCAGCCTGCTTTGTGGCCAGACAGTGACCCTGGCCTGGGGCTTAGGGGGTTGCTCAGCAGGACAGGGAAGGGGACCTGTGTGTGGTCAAAATTTATTCGTGTTTTCCCAATGGAAGAGTGCCAGTAAGACAGGGTTGACTCCTGCACGTCCAAAATTTGGCTCTGGGGTGATGGGTTGTTTGGAAATTATTTTTTTTTGGGACAGTGGATTTGCTTAATTAGGTGAAGTTGTAAGGGTTTGCTGCTCCATGGAATGTGGCAAAGGTGGGCTTCCATCTGATGTAACTGTGAGGGGAGGAGGTGGTTTGTCTACTTGTGGGACAGTTGCCTTTGGTTGGTCTGTTTTTAATGTTTGCAAACACTTCCAGCCTGCTTTTGCCACTAAACCACCTGCCTCTGTTCAGCGATCTGCTTGGGGGGCAAGAGGTTCAATCATCTCTCGCTTCTGAGTGCTATCTGTCCCCAAATTTCAGATGCAAAGATTACATCTGGGAGTTTAGCTGCTGAAGCCAGTGGGAGCTGACCACCAACATGCAGTGAAACATCCACGAGTAGACATGGTTTGTGGCTTAAGGACTGCAAAGAGAAAAATAGAAAATAGTTTAATTTGATCCACAGTACTTCATTCTACCACAACACAGGAATAACTGGACACACAGGGATGGGGTCAGACGTTGCCATACCCGCCTCAGTTACTAGCCATGAGCTAAACTGGTCGGCAGCAACAAGACTTGAGGAAGGACTGGAAAGTCGAGTTTATCTGTGTTCAGCCACCTTCCCAGAGTCACATTTCTCGGAGAAATCTGGTTTTCAGTAATCACTGCAATATTGTGCCTTATTTTTGT
>VZRU01003721.1:3661-32561 GCA_013398155.1 Pedionomus torquatus | reverse complement strand
TTCTGTAGGATTTATATATATATATAATAGATATGTATTATATTGTATAGATATTATTATATATAAATAAGTATGTATGTATATATTTTAACTAAGATTACACTGACAAAAATACAGATATTTCCCTGATAGCCCTTTAAAAGGAAAATCAGCTGTGAAAAAAATCAGTATTTTAGGTGGCAGAAAGCAGATCCTATTGAATCATACTCTGCTTTCACTGTAAGCAGCTGTTTTCCCCTTTTTAACGTCCCCTGACTTAACACCATACACTGGCCTGATAAGTATGAACTTCAGATAACTTCTTTAACTCTTCAAGTGAATAACGCTCCCTATTATTTTAGGGGTACTGAAGTAATTTTTGTTAAAATTTCAAAATTACTTTATTGATGGTGTTCTCCAAATAGGCAAATGCTTCTAGAATCACACACAAGTGAAGAAGTGGTTTTTATAGGCACAAATAAAGCATCTGTTTTGAATTATGAGAACTTCAAATTTATATCGACAATAGTTCATTTTGCAATGTAAATTGGAGCCTAAATATACCTAACAATTCCACATAATGTTCTAGATTTTACAGATATAAGCATTATTTCGAGCTTGACTCAGTTCCCTGTTTAATTTCTTCAATTAAAACCAGCACAGATTTATCTGAGAAATTAAGCACACGAGCAAAATTTAAGCACAATTATGTTCTATCAATATCCCATTAACTTGGCTCCTTTAAATAACCAGACTGACGACTCTCACTTTTTAATAAAGGTAATTAGGCCCCATCACTAATGCAACACATCAAAAACATGTTCCAAATTTAGAAAGCCTTCAATAAAAACAACCATTTCTGCAGTAGAAAAACATATCCACCGATGACAAAAAAGCTGGTGTGTGAAATATGGGAATGAGCTTCTCCCATTTTCTGTTGCAGGAAGCAGGACTCCAGGGACAGCTATGTAGCCCCATTCCCATCACTATTCCCATCCACCCTGGCAATTCTGTACAGCAGGTGTTTAGGTGACTTGAAACAAAATCATAGAATCATCTAGGTTGGAAGGGACCTTGAAGATCATCTTAGTCCAATCATCAACCTAAATCTCATAAAAACCACCACTAACCCATGTCTCTAAGCACTATGTCAACCCATCTTTTAAACACCTCCAGGGATGGTGCCTCAACCCATTCCCTGTACAGCCCATTCCAAGGATTAATAACTCTTTCAGCATAGACATGTTTCCTAATCTCCAATCTGAACCTCCCCTGGCACATATTGAAGGTATTTCCTCTTGTCCCATTGCCTGTGACTTGGGAGAAGAGACCGACTCCTGCCTCTCTATACCCTCCTTTCAGGGAGTTGTAGAGAGTGAGGTCTCCCCTCCACCTCCTTTTCTCCAGTCTGAACAACACCCACTCCCCCAGCCTCTCCTCATAAGACTTGTGCTCAGACCCCTCACCAGCTCTGTTGCCCTGATCCTTCCTGCTAATTTCAGCCACTTATAACTTATGCTGCCTCTTCAAAGTCACGCTATTTAATAGACTGCAAATGCAACATCATCGATGGGAAAGTTCAGATGATGACCAAGCAACACAAATCCAAGACATTTCACAAAGCAAACAGGATTCCTAGAAACACTGCCTTCACGTGAGGCACTTACTACTCAAGCTCTACAGGCTTTCTGCTTTAGAGTAGGCAGCACCCCCTCAGCACTGCAATCCCCTTAATTAATAAACAGCTATAACCAAGTTGCCTTCAACTGACATAAATATTTGATGTGTCTGGATCTCATAAAGTCAAAGATACTCCCTGCTCCTGGCTGTATAATGAAGACATACACACCACATCTTAAAGACTACAGGAAGAGAAGAAGCAGTCATGTTAAATTGATATGCTTGTTTGCAGAAGCCTAAAAACTGTTCATCTCTAAGCAGCGGCCACTGTGTAGCCTTTAATAGATTTTCAAAGTTGTGGATAAAAACAAAAAGCTGCAAGCACAAAGTTTCCTAGAAAAAAAATAAAATCACAGAAGACAACTGTGACAACAGTCAAAATTACTGTAACTACTTCTTGCGTGGTCCAAGTCTATCCACCGTGACACCACTTCAAGGCAGCAACACTCAAGATACAGATGAGAAGTAGAACCAAAACTGAATCACAGAATGATATGGGGTTGGAAGGGACCTCTGGAGATCATCTAGTCCAACCCCCTGACAGAGCAGGGTCACCCAGAGCAGGTCCTCCAGTAACATGTCCAGATGGGTTTAGAATGTCTCCAGAGATGGAGACTCCACCACCTCTCTGGGCAGCCTCTGCCAGGGCTCTGCCAACCTCACAGGAAAAAAGTTCCTCCTCATGTTTAGAGGGAACTTCTGATGTTCAAATTTGTGCCCGTTCCCTCTTGTCCTGTCCCTGGGCACCACTGAGAAAAGCCTGGCCCCATCCTCCTGTCACCAACCCTTTAAGTATTTCTAGGTGTTGATCAGATTCCCCCTCAGCCTTCTCTTCTCCCAACTAAAAAGGCCCAACTCCCTCAGACTTTCCTCCTACGAGAGATGCTCCAGGCCCCTCATCATCTTTGTAGTCCTCTGCTGCACCCTCTCCAGTGGATCCCAGTCCTTCCTTAACTGGGGAGCCCAGAACTGGACTCAATGAAGACTTAAACTTTAAAAAGGATTGTCCATCTAATTTGTCACATTTTACAGTAACCCAGAACTGTCAACATTTTCAACCCATCTCTATTTCAATCTGTTCCCCTCTCTGTGAACACGTTCACAAACCTTCAACAACTTCCTATTGTTTTCTAATGCAACTACAGCTAGAAGAATTGTTTGCAAGGATTGTTCCTTTAATAGTAGCAAAGGAAAGTTAGTTAATTTCTCATCTGGTATCATTTTTATTGAACAGAAGTTTAAAATGTCGATGTCTTGCACAAAGCGATTAACATGAAGATCAGTCCAAAATTGCTCAAATGAAGCTGAAAACGTAACTGATGACACTTGTGGCTATTACAAAAATATGACAAAGAAAACATCATGGATCCATATGCTGAAGAGGAATAACTGAAAAACTAGATTCTGTTCTCAGGCTTCAGTTTGCATAATTTATATTTGTCCCTCCAACATTAATTAGTGCCAAACCACATACCAGCAATATTCTTAAAATCTAAGAGACAATAGCTTAGTTTCCAAAAAGCAAACCAATCGGTACAGAAGGAAACTTCAATTTCTGAGGGGAACAGCAAACAGCACCAGACACAAGGGACGAATACTGCTACTTGAAATATTTTTTGGGGAAAAAAACCCCAAACATTTAGAAGCAAAGAACAAAGAGTACATTCTTACCGACTTCGGGCTTCCCAGGATGCAGTTCTGAAGAACGGTTTCCTTCAGCAATGTAAACGGGAAAGCTGGAACATTCAAGATAGAGCTGACAAGCAGCAATAAAGGCAGGAAGGTATTCTTTTGGTGGTTTTTTCTTGTTTGTTTTCTTCACCTTAGCATCAGCTTGTGATTCTCTGTCCCATTTTGCTGTTTGTCCTTGCTCTCTAGTGGGGTCTACAGGAAGCTCCGCCCCTAAGGGTTGAGACAAGGAGTTGCTCTGAATGATATAAAGGTTGATAAATCTGGTTAAAAACTGTTGGACGTACTCCAAACAGCACTGCATCGCAGTCTTTTGGATCGTTTTCCCACTTCGAGTTGTCATCCCTTGTGTCACGACGCAAGGGGGCTGTACGATGGTCTCCTCAGAGCCCACAGTTGACGCCGTCTCGGTCTCTGAGGATGTGCTACCAATAATTGGGATGCCAGGGGCACCCGGACCTTCATTCAGTGCCCTGTCAATGTCATCAGCTGTATCTGCCTGGTACTGAACGAACTCGGTGAATCCACTTTCCGATGATCGACTGCTCGGAGGGTTCTCACCATCTTCAAACACATCGGTAGGATTTTCGAGTGAAACTGATGGCACCTGAGCGAGACAAAAAGTTTCATGATTGTTCAGTGTAAGGTCATTTAGGTCCCAGTGAGAAAATATTTATCCGCTTCTTCATTTGAAAGCAACAATTTCATATAAATAACATTTCAAGCAAAATGATGTCTGGTGTTTCAGAAAGTTTGCCAGCCCAAGCTGGCAATTAAAAGAACAACCTACAATTAAAAGAAAAAAAAAACAAAAACAAGCACATAAAATACTTTAAGTATTATTGCTTTTAGCATCATCTTCATATCATAATCATGTCTATTTTTTATTAAAGAATGCTGACACAGGTATTATTAATTTATACATCATAGACCAAAATGGGCAATATCATTCAATTAAAACAGGCTTTTCTTAAATTAAAAAAACAACAAAAGAAACACCACAGGAAGACGTGATACAGGTGGAAGCTCAGAGCTGGCTTCTCTCAGTCTTAAGAAAAAGAATGCTAAGAGTTGTGGAGGGGGAGAAGGTGTCTCTGCTGCTGTCTGTGACTTCCCATTAGGTAGCTGAAAAGATGGAAGCGTGTGCAGAAGCCACAAAGAACGAGAGGCAACAAACCCAAGATGTCACAAAGGAACTTCTGATAAAATAACACAGTGCAAACAAACAAACTGTGTTGAGATGTTGTGGAATCTTCATCCTTGGAGATACTCAAAACTAAACTGGACACGATCCTGAGTGGCTTAGCATTAAATTAGATCCTGAGGCTCAGCTTCAAATTAGAATCAAACTTTGAAATAAGCCCTGCTTTGAGCCATGACCTGCAACTGTCACTTCCAACCTGAATTATTCTATGATGTTCCTCTATTTTCTTCAGCTGAAGAACAGAGATTACAGAGCACGTCACTTAACGTGCCATAGAGCGCCATGGGTTGAGCAGAACAAACCAGATAACGTTAAAAGAGAATGGAAAAGAGTTGCTGGCTGGTTTATTTGTTCTATTTCTTTATTAAATTATTCTAAGAACTTAACAGTAAAAAACTGACAGTAAAATAACTGATGGGTGTTAAATCTGATGCATATAAATTGAGTGAGTGGAGAATTTACACATGCCTGATACGTAACCCAAATGGAGAATTCTTTTGAGTCCAGTTATTGTACAGGATCAGATGCTACTAAAGTGCATTACAGCTTTATGGCTTTGATTAATTCATTCTTAGGCTCTGATTCTCAAGTGATTTATACATTTATCATATGAAAAGATGGAGGCACACACTGGATTGAGACCTTCTAGCAGCCTTCCAGGACCTGAAGGGAGCTCCAGGAAAGTTAGAGAAGGACTATTTGTCAGGAAATGGAGTGGTAAGACAAGGCGTAACAGTTTTAAACTGCAGGAGGGGAGATTTAGATTAGATATTAGGAAGAACTTCTTTGCTGTGAAGGTGGTGAGACACTGGAACAGGTTGCCCCATCCCTGGAGGGGTTCAAGGCCAGGCTGGATGGGGCTTGGAGCAACGTGGTGTGGTGGGAGGTGTCCCTGCCCAGGGCAGGGGGGTTGGAACTGGATGCTCTTGAAGGTCCCTTCCAACTCTAACCGTTCCATGATTCTACGAAATCTAATTAAAAATCCTTAAAAATCAAGACCCTTTACCACAGTGTAGTGCACAATTATAACCGCTTTGATGATCCAAGTTTCACAGGTACTTTTGTATATTAAACTGTATCTAGTCAAGGCTCAGCACAGACTTAGAAAGCCTTTTCCTTTCACACAAAAACCCCCATAATTTTTCCACAATGATACAAAACATAGTCAGATTACCTTTTTATTTTCCCATTCTTTGATGGAGCTGCTGTGTCCACTAGGAAGCTGCAGGACACCATCCGTGCCAGCAGACAGCAACGGAGGTTGGACCTTACTAAGGATCTTTGAGCAGAGTCGGAGAGAATCCGTAAGCTCTGACAAGTGCAAAGTATGAAGGTGGCTCGTCAACGCAGAAATCATCCTGAGCAGCAGCTGAGGCAAGTGCTCTGTCTGTATTTCAATGTAAGTCTCCTAACAAAGGAACAGTAACTCTCATTAATTTTAAGACTAAATTCCACCCCCAAAGTTATCTTCTATGAGAGGTATCTATCATCTGCTTATCTGTGTTCTAAACACATGGAACACAGACAAAGGAAAATTAATATCTTAATATCTAGAATAAGAAATACATGCTTTACTTTAAAAATTATACAATTAATTGTACAGTTGGCTAGCCAACACAAAAGAAATATAATTTAGCTCTTTTTCAGAATTTTGCATCTTCATTAAAGAGAAAACACATTATAAAACACAAAAGTGAGGCTAAAGAATGCTACTACTATTATTTTAATAACCTTAATATAAGAAAGTTTAAGACAGAAAATATAAAGAAGTTATTAAGAACTAAAGGGAAAACAGGCTGACTGTCGTACCTGACACAGCACTCTCATACTTCTAGTAGGCTTTGAAATGAGAAAGCAAAGAATTGAGGA
Source organism: Pedionomus torquatus (assembly GCA_013398155.1). Lineage (NCBI taxonomy): Eukaryota > Metazoa > Chordata > Aves > Charadriiformes > Pedionomidae > Pedionomus > Pedionomus torquatus. The sequence continues at coordinate 26,140 of VZRU01003721.1, read as the reverse complement.
AAGACAGGCATAGAAAAAACACTTCCAACAGTCTTTGCTACATTAAGCAATGTCAACAGAAAGAGGCGAGACATCTTATCATGACATTTAAAAGAGCCTTAAAAGAAAGTTGCACACCTAGACTAGCAAATCAAACTACAGAGGACTATACTTGTAACAAATACAGTGTAGTTTTATAGAAAAGAAATTGAGGACAGACAAAAATTGTCAGGTAGAAGCATCATAAAACCCACTTTGGTTATATCCAATCATACAACAAACCCAAAACTTCTTCTAGAGGCACCCACCAATTTACAGCGTTATATTTTCAGGAAAAAAAAAAACAATTAATAAAGCAGATATAGTTTTTCTGTAAACTACAAATAAACAGAATTCCAGTATTAGCAACGAATAAAGCAGTTCTTACCAAAGAGACTATATCCAACAAAAAATCCACTAACAAGCAGAAATTTGTCAGGGGTAACTCAGATTGCTCACTACCACCTCCAGGCCCAGTTTGAAGTCTGGCGTGTAATGTCCTCCTGCAAAAGTCAAATGGGGTTTCATGATATTTCCCCCCTCCCTCCCTTACATTGACCAAGTTTCAGTAACTTAAGACTAATCTGTATGTATCAGGGACAATCCCTAGAAACAAATAAGCAAGCTCTCATTTTACCGTGGAGCAGCTCGTTTGGTCCCATTGCATGCTTTCAGAAGAAGCCTTTGACTCATCATCTGATGAGTTTTATTGGTGAATGAAGTAAGATGGAACACAAATGCCCTGTGAAATCACAATCTGACGATACCAGAAGCAAAGGATACGAACAAAGGAGTAATATTTTGTTTCTCTAATTCATTTGCTGGGGGTGGTGGGTGAGGGCAGTGTCACATTTTCAGCAATAGTTACCCCCATCCTTTCCCTCTTTTTTGGGAGGATTCGTAAACATATATGCTAGGACTGTAAGATGGATTTATTTGAAATAATAGAAGCATCACAGAAACCAAATCTGAAACAGTGACAGTAAACATTTATCAAAAGTCTTTAAAAATATTTTAAAAATCATATTTAAATTGCATTTTGTCAGTAACCTCCATTTGAAAAGCAGCACTCTATCACTCCTCCTCGGTGTCCACAGATGGACAGGATATTCCACATGTGACCCTGGAAACACTAAATGAAAGGAAAAATAACTTCCTTTCACCTGCTGATCACACTCCCCCTAATGCAGCCCAAGCCACAGTTTTCTTTACTTATGAGAGCGCACTCTTGGCTCACAGGCAGCTGAGTTTCCAAATATTTTAATACATTATTAACCTCTTCTATAAGCAGAGGGGCTAATCCCGTCTCTTGATTTTACCCAGACACCGAGTTGGTGAGAACTCAGTGTTGCTGAGACCAGTGATCGCATCTGATTGAAATTGGTCAAAAGATCAAAGTTAAAGGGATGGGGAAGAAAAAGCCTTACAGAATGAATGATCATATTAGACTAACTTCTTTGAAGGAGAAAGGCTTATCAAATAAAACTCAACTTCAACTTTATGCATACAGAGATTAAGTATTATAACCTACCTACAACATTCTTCAAACCAACGAGCAATGTAATCCCACATATAATAAGGCTCAAAGGAATTGAAGAGAAGATTGGCAGTTTTAATCAGTTCTGCTGTTTTCTTGTTTTCTCTCAGTTTGCTGGGAAAAACAGGAAAAAAAAAAGAATTTTATATTTTTACACTTCATTTCCGAGTTCTGTGGCTACACAGCACTGTGAGTTTGAGTTCCTACAGGTGTTTCTCCTCCCCAGCTTTTAATTTCCATCTTCTTTCCACGTCTTAAGATAATCAAATCTTGAAACTCTTTTTATGTGCCTTTATCTTGATGCACTCTTCATTTTCACTCTACAAGAAAGTTCATCAGTCTACCTTATTTGTTGTTTTTTTAAGAACACAGCCACAACTAACCCATACCATTGCCATACCGACTTGCAGCTGCGTCAAGCAAGCATTTTTGTCACAGATAAAGAATAAAGCATATGCCAAATATTTAGAATAAATAACAAAGCTACAGCCCGTCAGATCTTCACATTGAACAAATGCCATTAATGTCAATGGACCCTGGATCATGAAGAAACCAGGTCACGACGAAACGATCACGGTTTCAGCAACAAAAAGGTATATTATTTAATACCAAATACATCACACTCACTATTCACCTGCTTAGCTGTGTGTGATCTTTGTTGAAAGAAGGCTCTGCCTGAAGCTCCAGTTCTGCTTTGCACTGTGTATACAACGTTCGAAACACCTCAATCAGTACATCCTCCAGGATGGCAGGGCCTAGGGGAGAAATCACAGACTCAGGCATCACAACACCAAAGGTCCACACCTAAAAACTATCCAGATGTTAGCTAGCTTTCTTCCCTGAAATCATAAAATTCCTTCCATTTCAGAAACAGTGACAGACTTCAAAAATTATTTTGATTTTTTCTGTCACCTCTGAAACTGTTATTTCAAATAAAAAGATAAGATATCCAACCCTTAGTTGCAGTAAATGCTTTTGCCTCATCTACTTTTGTCCTATATTCCTCCTAAAAAGTGCATTTAAATGCTATACACAAGGAAAAAAAACAACCCTAACACAAACAAAAAACCACCCACAAAATCAAAACAACCCCAACTTGTTTCCTCTAAATAAATTCTTCTGAAAAAAAAAGTGTATTTTCCTTAATATCTCTCATCTCTGCATGCATATTAGAAGAGCAGTTTATTTGCAAAAGCAATAGCTGAGGTTTCAAATAGTGACAGTCAGTATCTGATTAAAGAAACAGAAAAAATCCAATCTGCATTTCTTCCAACACGCGGTCAGTTCTTTCTATGACTTTAACTTCCCATTTCCTGTGCTGGAAGAAGAAGCAATTGCATTTGGTAGAAGGTAAATCTAATAAACATATTAAATGATTGGCTTGGAAGAGCTAAGAAATCTAGCCAACCTGCCAGTACTAAGAACACAGCTTTTTCAATTTGCCCAACAAAAGAGAAAAATTCTCAAAGCAAAACCATGTAAAACAAGTTAAAGAGCTCAAGTGATATGAAAATTACCCAGTTCAGGCTTATCCAGCAAACTGATAAGAATACGAAAAGGCTTTAGGTCTTGCATTAATGTGCTTTCTTCTCCGTGCCCATTAATTTGTAAGATTCCAACCATTGCCTGCAAAGAGCAACAGCATATCAGGAAAACAAAACCCAAAATCAGAAAACAGTTTTTGAAAGAAAGATGCAATAAAAGCTGCACATAAAGGGAAAATTCTTACTAGTGGGGAACATAATTTCATCTCACCGCAGCTCAGCCTTTCAGTCCCTAAAGGGGCTACGGGAGAGATGGGGAGGGACTCTTGATCAGGGAGTGGAGCGATAAGACAAGGGGTAACGGTTTTCAATCAAAAGAGGGAAGGTTTAGATCAAATATTGGGAAAAAATTCTTTCCTGTAAGGGTGGTGAGACACTGGACTGGAGAAGCTGGTGAGGACCCATCTCAAGTGCTGTGTCCAGTTTTGGGCCCCTCACCCCTCACCACAAAAACGGACACTGAGGTGCTGCATTGGGTCCAGAGAAGGATATAGAAGCTGGTGAGGGGTCTGGAGAATAAGTCTTAAGAGGAGAGGCTGAGGGAGCTGGGGGTGTTCAACCTGGAGAAAAGAAGGCTGAGGGGAAACCTTCTCACACTCTACAACTCCCTGAAAGGAGGGGGTAACCAGGGTGGGCCAGTCTCTTCTCCCAAATCACAGGGATGGGACAAGAGGAAATGGCCTCAAGTTGTGCCAGGGGAGGTTCCGATTGGATATTAGGAACAATGTTGACACAGAAAGGGTTATCAAACCTCAGAATGTATTGCCCAGGGAGGTGGTTGAGGCACCATCCCTGGACGTATTTAAAAGACATGTTGACATAGTGCTTAGTGACGGGTTGCTGGTTTTTATGAGAGCTAGGTTGATGGTTGGACTAGGCGGTCTCTTCCAACCTAGACAACTCTATGATTCTAAGCTGTGGCTGCCCCATCCCTGGAGGGGTTCAAGGCCAGGCTGGATGGGGCTTTGAACAACCTGGTCTAGTGGGAGGTGTCCCTGTTCATAGCAGGGGAGTTGGAACTGAATGATCTTTAAGGTCCCTGCCATCCTATGATGATTCTCTCAACTTCACCTACAAGAACATTTCCGAGGAACAGAACTTGACAACTTGCATATGCTTAAAATCAAAACAAAATATCATAGACAGATACCAACTCAGTATTTCATAAGGACAAAAACAGAAGATACAAAAAGTGATGAAGAGATTGTTTGAGAAGGTAGGCATGTAGATATTAAGGGCTTAATAAATAATAAACTTCCATCTAGGATATATCCATCTTTGTGGCAGAAAACTTTCTTGACTGAGTTGACTAGATAGTAACAAGAACTTCAAAACAAATGGTGAAAACTGAGTTTTTATGCTGAAGCAGTTTAGGGAACAAACTGCAGAATTAAAAAACCCAGCCCAATGAAACTGCCATAGATTTGCTTAGTTTTCTCCCTGTGGCTGGCTTCACTGCCTAAGGTGAAACTAGTTTCTTTTACATCTTCTAAAAAAGGAGGACAAAAGAGAAAAAAAAGACATGGGAAAGACAGGCAGAAAACCAGTCGCAACCTTAATATCTGCTATAAACCAAGTATTATCAGCCAGTAACCTGAAAGAAAAATGTTCTGTACTTGAATACGCCTTTAGAAGGCCAGAGCTTTCAGTACATTGCATCAGTGAATAAGGTGGGGGTGGAGCAGATACAAGAACACACGCTAGGGAAGAAGGCAGAAAGGAGAAATGCTTTTGAAGTCTTTCAAAAGACAGCAAATGGTTTTAGAAGGCATATGCAATTTGTATTATGTAGAGCCAGCCACTGATTTTAATGTCCATAAAAAAATTTTAAAGCAGAAACCAAGTGAATCATACTCATTAAAAAAAAAAAAAGCCACTCTCCATTCCACTGTAGCAGTAGTGCTACATAAAAAAAGGATTATATCAACTCTACACTGCTGTTTGTCTTTGCAGACAAAAAAGCTATAGCTATATTGATTAAGCTAGAAAGATGGACAGATTTAATAGGAAGACCACAACCTATTAACAAGTACATAAACATTGCTAAAAGCTTGCCACATTTTGTATAGAAGGTACATGCAAAACTATATCTTATTCAGGCTTCTCCTCTACACCTGGGTAATTTCTGACTGATCTGTGATGGGAGGCAGAGAGGGGCAAGAGAAGGGCTAGAAGTGCCAAGATGGTCCTTGCGGCACTAGAATTCTGAGGTCTCTTCCTCATCAGTAGAGCAGCAGATCTCATTACCTTCAGATAAAACTGAAAGTGCTAACTCTGGGCTGGGTACAAGCTTTCAGTGACAATGAGCTAAACATTCTTGCGTCATCTACTAATATTGAAATCCCAACTCTCATTCCCCTGTACAGCACCGTGATTCTGAATATCAGAGAAATGCCAACCTCATGAATTTGCCTTAAGGATAAAACGTCATCCCAATTTCAAGATCAAGCTCACAGCATTTTGAAAGACATCTGTATGCTTTAACTACTGTGAGAGAAGGAGGCCAGGTGACTTCAGGTGACTTAGCAAGGCTCTAGGTGTTGAATAGCATGACTGCCAGTTTGCTAAAACATACCAATGGACAGCAGAGAAAAAACATTCCCCCTTGCCAAGAGGGAAGGGAGACTGTTCCTACTCAGACCTTCTGAGTACTATTTCATCATTTTTTTTCCAATTCCCAAGAAACAGAGGAGTTTTACTAAGGAAGGAGAAGAGAATTCTCCAGATCTGTTTTAGGAAAGAACAGGCTCCAGCGTGCTCAGCTCATAATCAAATATTTTCCACGTATGCTACAGTCATTGTGGAAGAGAAAGAGAGAAATCTAGTATCTGTCCTCATTATACTGTTATTCTGAAGAAATGCATCATGCCATGACTTCATTTTTCCACTCAGAAGGGTTTAAAAGAGTAGGACACAATATCACAAGAAGATGGCAATGACACGGTCACATTGAAACAGCAAGTCAAAAGATAAGGAACAGCAAATCTGATCTTCATTTCTGAAGATAAATACCACAATAAAACATCACGTAGGTACCTGGACTAACATCTCCTTAGAGAAGGTGTTGAAATAGTAAGTGGCATGTTCCTCGGGATTGCTGTGCCTTGTACTTCTGGGTCCTACAAGGGCACCGTTGTTATCAAAACCTTCAAGCAAACAAAAGACAAGGCAAATAAATACCCGTCTCTCCACGGGACTATTTTGCCAAGGTCTTTAAACTAGAAATCAACACACCAGCACTGATAACTTACCAAGATGAAGTCCAAGTAATGTTGGCAAGAGAAAGATGATTTTATAGAGTTTAATACAGGAAACTAACTGATACTTTCATGCAAGCAGTTTGCACACAAATTACAAACTTCAGTTTTATGCAAAATTATTAACCAAATTACGTCTTGTATAGAAGAAACAAACATTCACAAACACTGCATGAAGCACACAGTCTTAGAGCATCTTCAAAAAACTTGCCCCACAGAAATATTTCAATATTCATATTATTATGAGAACACAAAATTCACTGTTTTAGCTATAAAGAGATGATTGATCACTACAACGTGCTGACAGGACTAAGCACTTGGAGAAAATACCAGTTGTATTACACAAAATCAGGTTTGTTATTCAAAAATCACACGAAGGAGATAAGACCTTTGTTTTTCAAGTTTGTGTCTTTTACCAAGTTAAATTTTCATTCTACACAAAAAGAGGGTTAAGGAAAAAAAATAAAGAGTTTCAAAAAACACTCAAAAAGTTGGTCAGGATAGCACCCTATTCCACAGAAACTTTTTTTGTCCCAAAGTGACAAAACCAGAAGTAAAGCCTGAGAAGATCCATGCCCTTTAGCAGCAACTAAAAACAACCACTGCTTATGCTAAACTGGATTTAAAGAGATGTAACGTGATTTCTAGACCGCTCTCAGCTACAAAGCAATAGGAAGGAATAGCTTACAGAAGAATTAAACAATGCCATACAGAACATCGGGCTTCAGAGGGCATTCCAGCACAACTGACCAAATATTTAGCAAACGGAGGCACTTTGCTGTTCGCAAAAACAGGACCAGGAACAGTCACCGTAAAACTATCTTCTGAGGTTATGTTATCTTTCAGTGGAGACTATGCTCATGAAATAGCTGTAGAAGAAGGTTCCCCAACTAAAAAAAAAAAAGGAGCATGATATTTTAAAAATATCTTTTTTCAGTGTCAGCAAAAAGACATGTCTAATCCCCCAAGTTTAGATGAACCGTTTGGTTCAGTGTTTAATCTGGAAATTATTTTTTATTTAAATTGGAAAATGTAGGTATGGACGTGACAGCGTATTGCGCTGTCTGTCTTTAAAAGATGAGTAATTTGCAAATCAGTGTCTTGAGAAATGATTACCTAAAGATGCTGGGGTTTTGTCACATTCATCTTCTAAATCCCTGCAACTTCTACAGCAAAAAAAATAAAATTACATTTAAAAAATAAAATAATCAATCCCCTCAGGCAAAACACCACTGCTGACTTCATTCCTCCCTTCAGAATTTCAGTTCTCTTTCATGTCCCTTACTAATTACTTCCTTGCTCCCCAGTCACCCACAGGCTGCCTCTGATGCCTTAACCATCAGCTGGGAAAGATGCAAGAGCTTCTGGGATGGGTTTTGGGCAGCCTGGGCAGCACGGATGCCCTCGCTGATGACATGGGAAGCCAAATGAAAAAAAAAGTAACCACAAAGCAGCCTTCCCCTCACGCAGAGAAACCCCCTTCTTTCTCTCCGTTCAGTCGCCAGTGCCTGTGACACTCTTAGGAACTCTCGAGTCAGAGATTCTGATTTCTCTCCAAATGAGCGGAAAGTGGTTTTCAAGAGACACAGTTTCATGTAATCAAAGGCTTCATTTCCTTAAAATAGCAAGGCTGAATAAATGTATCCTAAAATTCTCTAATTTCTAGTTCTCTAAATATTCCCTGAAGAGTTACAAGTCTTCTAAACAGCTATTATTTTCTGCTACCCCCTTCTGGTTTCATATAAAACAGGAAATGTGTATATTGTTTTGATATTCTGCCATTTGGTAGAAGTAAAAGGACACATTCTGTCCTGGGTCAATTCTTACCCAGTCGGGCGCTGAAATAACGGTTCCTTGTATGGAGAACAGCGATTGGCGATTCGTTAATTCAACCATGCAAATATCTAACAAAGATTAAAGTTTGGATATTCAAGCCTCCATCAATGCAATATCTACGTTTTTCAACATTCTTTTAATTTTCATGCCTTCTATGCCATTCCAACTACCATTTTCATTCTATAATGGTTTGGGGTTTTTTATTTTATGTTTTTAGAGAGACAAAAGCTGCCTTTTCAGTGTCTATTTAGACAAGGCACCAGGTTCTGCCCCTGAATGTGGCTCATAATTGCCGCTCTAGAAAAACGTACCAATAATTCAACACCAGGAAAGAGTTCCAGCATGAGCTTCTTCACCTTTTACATCCACGAAAAGGGAGCGCCTTTCTTCTTTCTCATAGAAGTTACGCATTTCACTTTTCCAAGGATCTTCCTCCAGGATATGCAAGACACTGCTAACGAACATAGCATCCTTCCTTCGCTTTTCATAAACGATGAAGTGAAATACAAACCTACCTAGAAGCCACGCATAAAGCCTTCGGTTGAGCGACATATCCCTGCGCAGTACTACGTGAAGGGCCGCGGACAAAATTCGGATCATGTCTGGACGCGTTGCCTGAAGAAGTCAGAAACCTGATTAAATTTCACTGTGAAAAGCAGGACTTTTTCTATGCTAGCAGCTTAATATGCACATAAATTAGCTAAAACATAGCTAATTTCATGTTCTAACATTTCTGAATTTGGAGCAGATCAAGAAAATATAGTCTTGCCCTTAGAAAACCAAAAGGGGATTATTATTAGAAACAGAAATTGTGTAACAGAATTACTCCCTTATGAACAGTAAAAGTACTTGACTCCATTTACAGCTCATTTTTGTTACAAGCCACTTCATTTTGTTCATTAGGCAAGAACCTTGGAAGCAAATTTAACTAAAATTCAGTGTAAAAAAACCTACTGAAGAATTTTAAAGACCTTTCAATCTCTTATTAATTTAAATATTTGTGTAAGCCTTAATGTTAAAAAAAAATTCAAAATTTTGTTGACAATTTGTTGACAATTCCACTGATCTAGCACCTGAACAGAGACATACCAGGTATTCCTACAGTAACTGATAAATGTGAACAAACCCACAAGCAAGAATATATATAATTCTTTTCACAGGAAAGTGCAGGTTTTCCATAGTTTCTAACAAGGTGAGAGTCAAACTTGTTGAAGTTTTCCTCCAAGAGGAAGAATAATTTAAAAACAGGAGGTAACTAACATAAATGCAGTCCAAAAAAAACTACCTAGAAGGGACTAAGGACGGCTCATACGGTCTATCTCCCACTACCGCCAGGGCTACCACTCACCCAAACCAATAACAATTTTCAATTCTTTAGTGTTCTGAATCAGTTATGCTGAGAGGATTAACTTCTGCTGCTCTTAAACACTGAGAAAAATCATTAACGAAGACTAAGTACTGATACTGCCTTAAGAAGAGTACGTTTAGGAGTTTGCCAATTCATCTCTCTTATGTTAATAACTTACCTGACTCATGTGGAAAGGAAAACAAAAAAGGATAAGGTCCAACGTGCTCCTCTGTACTAAAACACTGGTATCTTGCACTGATGTGCTTACTGCTTCCACCTGAAGTAATGGCAGACCCCCAAAATAGTTATTTACCGAATTGTTTTAAGAAGGTATAAGAGAACACTCACAAAATAACAGTTGTTTATAAAGCCATTTTAAAATTTTGAATAATGAAACTAGATAAAACAGGAAAATGAAATACTTCACCACTGAGGAAACATATAATCAACATAGATTCCGTGAATTATACTGGCATGAAGTTTTTGCTTTACTGTATTACCAACGAATATCTAAAGTTTAAGACAAAATAATACTAAAAAAACCAACAAAACTCAAGCGTTTTAACTGAAGTGTGTCACGAATGGAAAGTTTTATACAAAACCTAAGCAGTTCTGAAACCTTAACTCAGCTTTGCAATGCTTATCATGCACAAAACCATCAGTAATTCTGGAGTTATAATAAATAAATGTGCCTTTTTATCTCTTGAAAGGCTACGGTCACAGATGGCAAAGACATCTATCCTGCCCAGAAGTATATTATTATATCAGTAAGTAACACCAATGTATTCATTGTTCCAATAAAACGTTACCATTAATTCAATATCACTGCCAATGATGTAGAGTTGATCCTCCATGGAAAGCTTCCTGTTCAAATGGGAGAGGACGTAGGTGATCCCGGGCAAGCGAACAGCAGGGCTTGTGAGGAGGCTACCCCAGAGAGCGCTGTAAAATGCTGACTGATCCACAGCTGAGGCAACCTTCTCCAACAGTGTGTTCGTCCTGCAATGAAATTGTCAGCTGAATTACAGCACATATCACACAGAATCACAGAATGATATGGGGTTGGAAGGGACCTCTGGAGATCATCTAGTCCAACCCCCTGCCAAGGCAGGCCCACCCAAGAAGGTTGCACAGGAGTGTGTCCAAGCGGGTTTGGAATGCATTCAGAGATGGATTCTACCACCTCTCTGGGCAGCCTCTTCCAGGGCTCTGCCACTCTCACAGCAAAGAAGTCCCTCCTCATGTTTAGATGGAACTTCCGATGTTCAAATCTGTGCTCATTTCCTCTTGCCCTGTCCCTGGGCACCACTGAAAAAAGCTTGGCCCCATCCTCCTGACACCCATCCTTTAAGTATGGAACTTTCTCTGTTCAAGTTTGTTCCTCTTTTCCTCAGCGTGAAAAGCTAAAACAAAAAAAATCACCCCCAAGTCAAACATAACACCTTATTAACATATCTGTCCTTACCTTTCATAATACTCTGACCCCTCCTCCAACCCAGGCAGAATGCCAGTTAACAGTCCTTGCAGTCCTGGTTTCAACGTTTTCCCCAAAGGCAGGTAATAAATCTCATACAGACTCAATAATGTTGGCTTCACAGACATAGCGGCGTTGGCAAGGAGTGGAAACAATCCGGAACTGTGAAAATTTACAATTTATCTTATGTTGAGGAAGCTTCTCGAGAGAGACAATCTCATTTATATCTGAAGACTGTTACAGGCACATCCAGTGTACTTTAAGTATCGAGGTTTTTTTCTCAAGCATAGGCCACCACGCAACATGACTGCCTCCCAGATTGACAGGTTAAGATTAATATTATGGGCTTTATTAATATTCTGATAGCAAGTACTGAAAGCACAGAGATGAATGTGTCTTTCACCAATAAAACTAATCTGATAAACCAGAAGCATCTCCACAAGACAAAACGTTAAATTTTGCCATGTAGCAACAAAGTATATATTTACTTCAGAAATTCAGAAATTCTTTCAGAAATTCTGAAAACAGATTCTCTCACTAAGAACAAACCCACTGTTCATGATGTAACATTTAGAGGATTGAAAACATTGAAGTATGTTTTGAGTTTACTATGAATGGAAGTACATGGAAATTAACAAATGGGATCAGCTAAGGAGAAGGTACCTAGGTACTCAAAACATTTTTGCAATTTTTATTAAATATCACCAATAATTGCAATCAATACCAATAATCAAAGGCACGTGAACACAACTGCAATTTTCAAAATCACTGAAGACTCAGTTCAGGAGACCCCTGACACATGAGAAAGAAAATGAAAGACCAGTAAAAAAAAAGGTACGTTTGAGACAATGGTCTTGAAATATGCACCTACAAATCTGCTGTTAAAAAACCCACACTGCATAACACCCCACATACCACACTGTGGATACCACGTTATCCACGTTACAGGGCAAATAAATATCTTTGTAAATTACAAGCATGTTTGTAAAACTCATTTTTGCCTTTATCTAGAGAAACTACTGTTTTGCCACTGTCAACTGGTTTCCTTTTTTCTGCAGAAAAGGCCTTTTTGTTCAATAAGCCAGCACACTACCCCACAGTGTCTCTTTGTAAAGCTACTACTCATCCTTCGAGATTTGATGTTCAGACACTGGCATTCTGCTTTCATGAAAAATACTGGAATCTTTGATAACGCCTGAATGTGAATGTCAGTCTTCTCCCAGGCACCAGGAACAATGGCTTTCAGTAACGTTACACAAGGTAGCATTTTCCTCTATCCTTGAACTTATTGTTAACAACATATTGCAGCTACTGAATCTCTACACAAGCAAAAAAAGAAACAAACAAACTTGAGCTATGAGTTCCCAGCAGTTCCCTGTCCTTCTTGAACTGGGGAGCCCATGACTGGGTGGCTAAAGATTAAGAACCACAAGTATCAGTGTATATATACATACGCACACATCCCTCTGTGCATTATGTCACAAACAGCTTAACGGCCTGTCTGCCTCATCCAAACAAAAACATATAGAAAGTTTAAGAATCGGTACGTTTTCATGACACTTATTTTTCCAGTTTATCCTTCCTTTTCATTACCATCAGTTCTAGAGACTTAAAGTGAGAGAAAGTTTGGGCTTGTCCTCCACCCTAACAAAACAATCTTTTTGTTCTGTTAACTAGATTGCTGGGAAGAGGACATTTCTTGCAGTAAAATACACTCAAATTCTAATGAAGAGATAATAAATTCCAGGTTTTCTAGCACTAAAATTAGTTCCTGACAGAAGTTTTGGTGATTTGTTTGTCTTCTGCTGTACAGTATTTGGGTGAAAAGTGCTACACAAACACCAGTAACGTGAGGGAAAGAAATAAATTGATTCTTCCTGTATAGCAAAACAGTATTATTAATATAAAAACCAAAAAAAACAAAAGCATCTCAACTATGCATTTGGAACAGAGTTGTTTAATCTCTTGTACCTGTAGAGGAAAAGATCTTTGGCCAAACGCTTGGGTCCAATGATTTTGAAAATTATCTCATAGGTTTCAAGTGCCTTGCGATGAACTCCTCCCGGCAGAGCTGGATGAAGACATTGTGCCAAGCGCTTGCCTATAGTCAGCTTTTTTGGTACTACCTGGTACTTTGCGTTGTTCTGTAGCACCTGATAAAACAACAGATGGAGAAAAAGAGCACAAAACAACTTAAACATCAAATGTACATTTATGAATGAGTTCTTGAACACGGTCAGCAAGTCATAACACACACACAGGTTACAACACTAGGAAAAATAGCCTTTAGGATGTACCATGGAGCTTTTTCTCTGCAATACCTTTCACTTGTTTACTTGCTATTGCTGGAAATGCCAAGGCATTTAAAATTTCACATCCAGTGGGCTCCTTACTTACATCTCCTCCATTTCATTTTACCCATCCTCTGGTGGACAAAATTTACTACCTCCATTTGTTAAAACCAATTACCAGTAGCTGAAAGTGGACCATTAAACTCTGGGTGGTGAGTTTGAGCTAACTTTAAGAAAACAACATAGAGTGAGACAACATACCAAACTTTACCACTGCCCCAAACTATATAATCACCTCAGGATTGGAACACAGATGTGGATTTAAATCTTTAGATTTTTCTTCTCCAGTACTATAGCTTTCTCTTTGCAAACATGTGCAGCAAGAACTGTTACAATCTAAAATATGAAATAAATGGGAGTTTAAATAAAGAAATTATACCATCAGTATTGTGAACTGTACTGTCATTTTTGGTTTTCCACAAAGTTTAAAGGGTAGAGTGTAAATGCATCAGACCCGTAATCTTCTATGCCAAGTTCTGCAAAGCTTCACATTGCTAAAATTTGTGTGTGTATAGGGAAGTCTAGGACCCTGACTGGAGACTCCTAGAAACACACAGGGCTGATTAGAACAAGATCTTTTACAGATACCAGGATCTGTATTCATTTGTAAACTGCTATTAAAGATCATGATGATATTACATATTCAACTCACTAACCGTTAAAACGAATCAGAACAATAACATCCTCTGGTCAATGACTTATCTGAGGCCCATTTTATAAATCATGCTTCATAAAAATATTGCTGCTATTTTTACTGCCTAACATTTTTCACACTATTTCAATAACACCGAATGACATTCAAAGTAAATGTTAGTACTAAAAGAGACGTTGCATTTATTTCCACTAGGAATGTAAATAGTTTTTCCCTTTGATTTACAAAGGATTCAACTGTAATCTTAGAAGGGCATTTGTTTGCTTTGTTTGCTCCCACGCCCACCTTTTGGCACAGAGTACTAAAATATTTGCAAGAATATTTGCTTGCTAGGACCTCGCCTTTCTGGATTTTCAGTTCCTGAATATTTTCCAAAAGCACCTGGCCAAGCCTACCTTGTTCAGTTTTCCAAGTGCTGATATTAAATCTGCCCATTCACTGGAATATTCAAAGTTCTTCAGTGCTTTGTCAACAGCCGCTACGTAGTTTCTGTACTTGGAATCAGTCAGTAGCTCCAGCTCCTCCGTGTTCATCCTCCCACGGTGTCCCCGCTAGAGACCAGCTTGCAATTCATGTACAGACATCACCTGTTCAAAAATAAAAAAAAAAATAAAAAAGAACCTTCAGTTCATTGTTTCTAAAGACAAACTGTAAAAACCAACTTTGTATAAAGAGCACTACGATTTCCTCAAAGGTATTACGTGGGGGGGAACTCGATGAACTTGAAGGTCCCTTCCAACTCTAACCAGTCTACGATTCTATGAATATCAATCTGAAACTGGTTTACAGCAAATCCTAAAAAACCCTTAACACATCACACACCAGTATTTAACACGGCTCCAAAACAATGTAAGTCTTGTTTAAAAAAAACTCAAGCGCCTCTATCCCCAAACAAACAAAATCCCCTAGAAAATAATTCTTCTCCCCCTCCCAAAAAGCACCCCTCACTCTAAATAACATCACAAAGAATTGTTTTTTTTTTTTTTTTCCTTTTCCTATTTTTCCTCCTCTGGGTCCCTCACCAGAAAACCCCACCTTTGCACAAATGAGTCCCTCTGAAAACAGAAGGCACTGATCTTCCTGAATCCCTTCCAGGCAGAGGACAGGAGCGAAGGACACGTACAGAAGTGACACGCTAATTAAGAGCACCTCCACGCATCAACACTTCCTTTTACAAGACCTGGTATTCTAATTCAGCAACGCAAGCCTACTTTGTTTTTCTATTATCATCACCCACACACAACAAAAGTATGTGTTTACTAGTGTTCTGTAATCAAAGGCTTTTGCAATTTGCTCTATATATTTTCATCACATGGTAATTTACACCATGTAATTACGATATTCTATTGCCAGAAATACCACTTCATACGTTCATAGACCATGCACTATTTATTTCATGAAATCCGATCCCCTTTAAAAAGAAACATGCTTTTAAAGCTACTTCAGCCCCAAGCAATTACAACCCACAACGGGAGATCCTACTGTAGCATCTCTGTGAAAAAAGGCACCTTTTGTGCCCCTTTTAATTGGGATCTTTTGGGAGCTCTCTCTGATACTCAGCTTCAGGAGAGACCTCATGCTGAGCAGATGCTGCTCTCTTCTGGCTTGATTAAAGGAAAATGGGAAGAAAATTGTGTGCAGAACCCCAAAACCCAAAGCAATCGTGGTACACACATAAAGAAGTTATATTTGTTGGACTCTCAACCAGAGTCATGCTGAAAACGTGAGCTCTCCCAAAACAACTGGAGAACCTGCCTTTCTGGCCCCTATTCCCAGCGAGCAGCAATAAGACAAGATGACAGGGCTGTCTGAAATGAAAAAAGCCTACGAAATAATAGAGCAGAAGAATAAGCAGAAATAAGAAGCAGTATTCTGATTTCTGGTGGTTCTCCAGTTGATGGAGATAATAAACCCACTTATCTTTAAATTCTGCTCAGGAAGAAGTGTAAGTGGTTTTTAGCCCAATCAGAAAAGATTAACAATTCAACTTGTGTTACTTCACATCATAAACATGCTCCAGTTGCGCAGGATGCACCAAAAACATCGACGCTTTTCTACTTTTTATCACATACAATCAATTTAAAGTGCTTTATATGAACATATAAAAATCTAAATTTGATTTGTATTACATCCATCCCTCCCTTCAAATAGCTTTCTCCCCAAAACAGCTACGAAGCTGCTCTTTAATAACTTTGTCAACAGTTCTCACAAGGAGTTACCGCTGACTGAAGAACATAAAACCCTAAGACTGGTTATCCAGTATTTCTGGTTGCCTGAATGTCAGCTCCTCCCCATGTTCTTGAAACAGCCCCCAAACCTACAAACCGTGTCAGTAATTGTACCGTTTTGCACTCCAAAAGGCAAAATGAGGAAAGGTGTACATCTCCAAATTCAGACAGTAGGAAATCGGACTGGAAATTTCCCAATTGTAATCTTGTCAAGTTTATCACAAAGCGCCCCGGCAGATTTCTTTGCTCCCTCCTTTTTATTTCTTTAATTAGCAGGTTCTTCTGAAGATAAACTGGTAAGAACCCAACTTTAATCCTCACAAGCTTCATTTTTTTTTTTTTTCTTTTTTTTTAGTGCTACAGAAACCACTTTAAAAGCACTGCTTCAGTCAGAGACTGACATCACTCTGGGTCGCGGGGTGGGACCTTCGAGAAGCCTCTCCCACCCAACCCTTCATGCGTGGGCACGTGTAAGGTGCCAGACAAGCCTCTTCTGCCACCATCACATTTCTCTTTTCAACCACAGAACAACCAAAAATCCACATTAATCATTTCTTTACCATTTTTCTCCTCATATTGCTCATCTCCTGGTTTCTCCGCATGGTAAGGAAAAAAAAGCAAGAAAGAAGGAAAACAAGAAGGGGACAGACAAAGGGATGAAAAGGAGCTCGGATAGCAGGAGTGAATAGAAAGGCCAAGAATTACAAGCCCTTTGCACTCCCAATTCTGATGGCAGACTAATAATGACAGATCAACTCCGAGGCAGAAGAGAAATGCAAACCATTACTTATAAAACATATTCTGGGTGCCAAATTGAGAGAGATTTTGCGACACCCCACTAGCATAAAGCACTTAGATCCCACTTCTCATTTTAAAAAAAGTATTTCGTGTGGTTTCTTTTTATAATAAACATCTTTCTTTGGATTAAGCCCAGAAAAAGATCAGATTTGCTTTGAAAAAGCTGCAGAATGCCGACAGATTTCTCAGAGTCAGCTGCACTGCCAATGTCTGATCTCAAAAATAAAATAAAAAAAGAGTAAAATAAAGTACTGACACTAAAAAAGACGAGGGGACCAACATACAAAAGCAGCACAATTCTCATTTTTCCAGGCACAATGAGTGGAGAAAGAACTTGACACAGCGAATAATGCTTTCTGAGTGAAGAAAGAATCAGCATCCTTTATTATTATTTTTTTTTTTTTATTCTCATGAATTCAACCACTTATGGCTGAGTAGAAAATAGGGCTCTGTCTTCCTCAAGTGCTTGAAAAACCTGAAAGCCGAGAGCGGACCGATTGGGGATTATCAAAGGCTAGACAAAACCAGCAGGAGCACACAGTTAAACAGGCAGCTTTATCTTGGACTTCCTGATCAGAATGTTTTCTTCCTTTTCAAAATGAAAACCATTAACAACTTTGACTGAGTAAGCTATACTTTTAGACAAGTCTATCGCCTGCTGGTTCATACTAATAAATTTACTGTAGTTGTGTAATTGATATTTACATGTATCCATATTTTAACAGTGAATTTAATCATTAAGTTTTACACAGAGAAGAAAAAAAACATACTCTGTTTTTTCTACAATACCATTTTTTCTTTTCTAAAATAAAAGTTTTATGTAGTTTGAGGCTACAAGGAGAAAAATAATTTCTTGCATAGTTTTTCCCACAAGGATTCTCTATTTTAAACAAGTACCTTCCAAATCATATCAGTAGCCATAATAAGCTAGGGATGCAGAGAAGATACTATGTAAATATTATGTAGTGTTTTCATAAAACTGGCACTATTTTTATTCTAAGATCATTGAAACTACAGAATAAAACACATTTTATCCTCATACACAAAAAGACTGATCCTACAAGGTTTATTTTTTATTTAGGCTGAAGAAATTCCAAGACACAGTCCTTAATCTTCTCTTGTTCCTATCGTGTATTCTTACTGACACTTTTCTGTTCTCTTTTTCTATAATTGAGCAACGTTTAGTTTCAGAGCCCTGGTATTTCAATATGACGTTAAAGCTTGGTAACGTTTATCACCTTATAAGCATCAGTAGGTCTTGATGCTTCTACTTCCCACTTCTCCTTCTCGTGGCGATTAAAAACCAGACCCCGCACAATTCTTGATCCACCTGGATGCCTCCACAGTCTTTGAGTATGACTTGGACAAGGAAAGCAGTTTACCTGGGGCTGCGGATTTCATTTTGCTGGTGGTTGTGTAAAGAGTCTTCACAGCCCTCGATGCCCTTCGTCAATAAGGCAGTGCTGGCTTTCCAGTGGCGCTGCTACAGCCGTGTTTTCCCCAGCAAGCGCTCATCCTTCACAACCCCTGTGCTTCGGAGCCTCCTGTCTCACATCAACACAATCTATTAACCTGTTGAAGAGGCTCTAAATGTTTTCCCACTGAAGCTAAAGAAACTTGATTGGGAAGAACAGCAACTTCATCAACATAAGCAGTATATCAATATAAGCAGTTTTTATCTAGATTACATCTCAGTTCAATCACAAGGTTATAAGACCTTCCAACTACTCATGAGCTCTCCTGTTGTACCCCAAAATCCCTCTTCAGGTTTGATTTGCTACTGGTCCACTTTCACATTTTCCAAGTTTCACAGCATTGCTCTATTCATCTGCTTTGCACCAATTTGCAGTAACAAAATCATCGCTTTTTGGTACAGGCCAAGGGGCTGGTCACTGTGAGCACAAATCTGCGCAGGTCAAGTCGCTTCAGGAGTTCTCCGAGTTTGTCCCAAGTACCGCAAGAACCTGAGCTCAGAAAAACACCTTCTTTGAATTCCTCAGAGTTTCAGCTTTGCAATACTTCAAGGCTTTTCTAAAAATTGTTTCCCATTTTCAAGCGTGGCTATGGGATGCACAGTAAAAGAACTAATAGATAATTAAAAAGCAAATGAGAGAAATTTCAAATTTCACAGCACTCAGCTATTGCTTTTTAAGCTGCATACGGTGCCCACATACCAAGCTGGTAACTGCAGAAACATGTTTTTATTTAAATAGACCTAATACAAACACAGATTTGAATACATGGAAAACAGAAGCCTTGTCATTTGGTAATTTATTGTGCTTTGTTTCCCCTCAGAAGCATTTAAAAGCATGAATAGCAAAATAAATACTGGAAATCCCAGGCTAGTCTCATAAAATAAAAATCAAATGTTGCAAACGCATATATTCTTCTATCACCGGAGATAAAGTTTTTCCAATTACAGCTAATTATTCTTTTTCTAATTTGTCTTTCTACAGAATCCTCTTATTTCAGAATTTTTTAAAGTGGCATCTCTAATGTGTTCTGAAGAATAAGAACCATTTGGGCTTGTTATTTTGGCCAACTGCTATTCAGTAAAGTAATGAAAGATAAAAACATCCCCATATTACCCAAGTAAGTAAAACAAAAATCCCAGACTATATAATTTACTATAATTAGCCACCAGTTTTCATTAGTATCCCGCAACAGTATAGAGCGCTTAATAAGATTTAATATTGTAATTAATAACTTCCCAGTACACTTTTCTATCCAGTCCAAATTCACAAGCAAAAACAGCTTATTCCATTTTTTTCCACAGAAAAGCCCCCTACGACACTGCTTTAGGTATTCAAATTCTTTCCACAACAAAATTAAATCAAATCAGCCCAACAGTCTGGGCATTACCCATACCAGCAACTTCTAAATCAACATGAGTGTTTTCCTGAGAGTTACTCTCATTCAAACAAGAATTACTAAGAGAATAATTAAATAAGAGAAAACCTATGGCTTGTACTACAGGTACTCGACTGGATGCGCTTCCTCCTGGCTTTCGAATGTACAAAACATTATATATTGTGCTTATTATTACACAAAACCCAAACCTTCAGTAAAAAGAAAGTAAGTCTACTTTTTCTTCTTCTGTATACACGGGAAGCCACAGAAGATAGACGACTGGAATAAAACTGTAAGTCTGCCACTCAGTTTGATAGAAATACATAAAGTACCTGGAACGTTCTTCATGCTGTTTCTGTTTTATGGTATTCTGATGCCTGACTTACACCAGACATGAGTTCATAATGAGGAACAAGTAACCAGCTTAAAAATTCATAAGGGAAGTGCAACAAGCCTTCTCAGTCATCACATTCTCCACTCACTGCTTAAGAAAACAAACCTACAAACAATCTGAAAGTGAATGTATTTGCTTTAGAACATAATGTTTCAAAAACAAAAAAGTATCAATTTTGTCTATTTGTTTATGGGAGGGAAAAAGAAAGTGACTAAAGAATTCCCACCCTCCTTGGTAAATACACATGTCTTCCAACAGCCTCTTAAAAACAAAGTTTAGAGTGACATTTTAATGCCTGTACTCACTTCCATTTTATTACAGTAAATAATATATTTACTGTAATAAATATAATATATATTTATAATTCAATATATAATAGGTGAACTATGGAACAGTGATATACTAGACTAAAATTTGGATTCCAGGCCCACCAGCAGAACACTGATCTCTTTTCCTCCAGCCCTAGCACACTGGGCCTGCAGACTCCTCGAGACTCTTACTGTTTGAAGCAGAGCAGGAGGCAAAACCCAGCCCTCTTCATCCCAAGGATCTCCAAGCACTGCTGTGATAAAGCCATAAAAGTTTTCCTTTGTCAAAATAACCTTTGACTTAGTGCTAAATCACTATTTTAACCACATCCAGCAGTTAAAAAAAATAAAAGAAAAAAACAAGAATAAAGCAAAATAAATAGGAGAGATTTAGATTGGATATTAGAAAGAAATTCTTTGCTGTGAGAGTGGTGAGACCCTGGCCCAGGTTGCCCAGAGAAGCTGTGGCTGCCCCATCCCTGGAGGGGTTCAAGGCCAGGCTGGATGGGGCTTGGAGCAGCCTGGTGTGGTGGGAGGTGTCCCTGCCCAGGGCAGGAGGGTTGGAACTTGATGATCTGAGGTCCCTTCCATCCTGAACCATTCTATGATTCTATGAAACACATATTAGTCACTGAAAGCATTTTAGTGATGTACAACAGATGCTCAAGTGATGACACGATACTCAGTAGAAGACATGACCTTTTGCAGAGTTAAGCCCTCTTGCACTACACAAATGCTGGAACCTTACGCTAAAGTTTCTACTTATAAAATACCATATTCTTCTTGAGATAAACATTTAGGTTTCACAGATCCGAACTTATGTCACTCAGTAAATGACAGATGATGATTTGCATCATCTTCATTATAACTTAGGTCAACCATTAACTGAAAACATTTGCTTCTTCCTAAAAATAGTGCTTTCCCATGTTTTGTCCTTTCTAGAAACAAAGAATTCCCTAGTTATTAATCCACTCTATTATAACTTAATCTGCATGCATTTTACATGTAAAATCAACAAACCCCCAGCTATCTTATGCTTCTTATTTTAAATTATGCAAAATATCTAACATGTCTTATTAAAACACAGATGGTGATTGAAGTGAGAATAACAAAACAGAGAAAAATGAGGAAATGTTTCCTTGAGCTTCTGGTTATCCTTCAAGACTCATTACAATTATTTTTCCTTGCCCTGTTCTCCCCTTGGCTGACCACTATCTATGAGCAACACGTACATCTAGATCTGGTCACTATTTTTCTCTTATTCCATTACATATTTGAAGGAAAGAAAAACAACAACAACAACAAAAAAACCCACCTAGAATTTAACCTGCGCTCTTTTGACAGGTTTGCAGAGGGGTTTTGACCTTAAAGACCATTTCATTGCAGCTCACAGTTACCATCTTTATACCCAAATGAAATTATAGCAGCAACACATCTATCAAAGACATGTAAACAATCTGGGTAAAGGTTTGTTTAAAAGAATAGTCTTCATTTCAGCCTGCAGGGTGACATCCCAACAATGCCAAATAGAGAATATAACATTGTCCTGGTTTGAAGTAAAATGAACCAATTTTCTGTTTCACAATTTCACTTTCTTAGCTGGGCCTCTTCTAACTCACTAAACTCTGAAATTAACAGCAGGTTGTTCAGAACTGTTCCGTCTCACAGTGATAAGACCTGATTATACCAAGGGATGGTGCAGAGAGGCCCTTGCTTAGACTTATTCCCAGAACAACCAAGGGCAGGGAATTTTGTCATTTGCCCCATTGGAGGGTCAGAAACGGAAAAGCGTAAAGGGGTCCCACCTGCAAGGAGGAGCGGACAGGACAGGGGACCCAAAACTGACCGATGGGAATATTCTATCCCATCCGCATCATGCCCTGT
>VZRU01003719.1:0-16632 GCA_013398155.1 Pedionomus torquatus | reverse complement strand
GGGGGAAGGGGGTTGGTGGTGGTTTGGGTTTTTATTTTTTATTTTTTGTTTCTGATAATTTGCATATGCAAACTCAGGCTGTTTGTTTAGCTGATGGTGTTATAGGAAGTGTACGTGCATTCATAAAGCGATGGCAGATAAACCTGCTCAGAGATACTTTAGCTGGTTTTATATATACTTTCTCCTGTAGGGGTTTTTGTGTTATTTAATAATTCTCATTCCCTAACTTCAGTCCAGATCGATTATTCTGAATGGCTGCAGCAATATGTAAGCCGTGCAGCTTGAAAAAAATACCTCTACTTTTGCTCTCAAAATCATAAGTCAGAGAGTGTATTTTCTTTTAGAAAATGCAAAAGGTAGAAGATGTTCCCTTTAAAAATCAGGATGTACTTTTAATATGGGCGTAACATAAAACACAGTTTTAAAAGAGTTAGCAAGAAACAGAATGTAAAATCTCTGATCCTGTAATGTTTTATGCAGGGTTTCAGAGATGAAACACCTTGTAAAGAAGAACTTGTTGATGAACCAGTTTTGGACTTGGGAAGGTCATTTCAGCTGTCTCATAATGACAAGGAGTACGAGGAGTCCTGGGAGATGCATGAATTTCTGAAACCCAGGACAGAAGAAATGGATGAAGAACGGGAAATGTTGGTGGATGACGAGTATGAAGAGGATTCAGACTTCCTGAAATACAGTGCATCATCTGGACGGAAGGCAACTTTGGAGAGGAACCTCGATCCAGAACGATGGGCAAAGCAGTTTGAGACTACTGAAATACAAGACTTGAGATCCAGCGTTAACTTAAGTCCAAAACAGTCCCTGGAATATCCCTTCAATAAAGATCCAAGGGTAAGGGATGCTGTGTTGATGTCAATGCGGTGCCCTCACCATGGGACCCACACCTCAAGGCAAATTCCAGGCTTAAGCTTTGTAAGGAGTTTTTCTAGTATTTAAATGACTAGAAAGCAATGAAACCATTTGCTGTAATTGGTGTACTTACAGGCATCTGGTACTTGTGTTTTCTTTCCCACCTGTGACTTGCGGGCTCCGTTCTTTTTTGCAAGCTGTACTAACATGGTCCATGTTGGTAACAGCAGGATGTTTCTTTGTGGTTTTAATAGTCCAGGGGCTTCAGCAGCAATGGCAGCGAAAAGAGCACCCTCTTTTCCTCGTTATTTTTTATCCAGATCAGTTCCTTGAGTCAGATAGTGCGGTTGAGCGAAAAGTGATATGGTGGAAGCAATTGTAACAAGCATTCTTGTGGATGGAGGAGTAGGAGGAGACAGAGCTTCAGGTAAATGGCAAAGCTCTTATCTATGTGTCCTCCTCAAGCATTCTGAGAATTATTTTTTTTCTGAGTCTTTGTTCAATCATTTGCCAAATAATAAAGTAATAATATCAGCCTTCCATGCACCAGCTTCCAAAAAATTGGCTTTTATATGAAAAAACTGAAGTGGAAGAGAATTTAATATTAAAGCCGCAGAGAATTTCAGGTTTGGTTTGGCTTGTCCCATTATGCAGTATCTACATGAACAGGCTAAAATGCACTTTCTAGTGCCAGTTTTACACCAGAGTGCACGATATTAGATGTATACTTTCCCTACTTAAAAACAACAAATGAGCAAAAGAACTTCTTGTCTGGATTACAGGTAAGCAGAGAGATACACTTGCTTTAAATTGCAATTGCACATAACATTTTCCACGCCTCTTCTTAATACAGTGCATAAATAAGCAGTTAGGATTTCATTGTTATCTGAATAAATATGAATAGTGTTGAGAAAATGAGTGTTTGCTGTAAAAATCAATGTTCATGTCAAATACCCCTGTATAAGTTGATCCTGTTGCTTTCTAACTTTAATTACTTCTTCTCTCCTCTGTGAAGTGTGAAGAAAATGCTGGTATAAATTCACCGTTTTCTGGAACCACAGCACACGGTGGCTACCAGGACATATTTGATACCGAAAATACCGAGCCGGCAGCAAAAACCAAGCTGGATTTAGGTTTGTAAGAGGTTTTTCTTTATTGTATGATTTCATATTTACAAACTTAAATTTTATACCAAAACACATCTTTATTCAAATGATAAAATATTCAGATGAAGGCTTCCGCAGGCTCGAGACGTTCTTTGAATAGGCTTCAGTTTCATGATCTTGCCTCCTCTTTCAAATCTTCACTTACATTTGTCACAAACAAAACTGAAAGTGGCTGCAGGTTTGTCCTGCCTGTGGAGAATCGCTATCTTCCGTGTAGTTAATGTCCCCAGTAGGACTCCAAGAGTAAGTAAAATAGCTCATGCCTGAAATTTCTGTGAGGAATTTGTTTCAGTCACTATTGTTTGCTGATTTTACAGATATTTTTTGCCCTTTCAAAAAAAAAAAAAAAAAAGGCGACCAACTCTGGAGGTAACTTTCCCACAACCAAAATTTGGAGGTGAACTCTGTGGTAGATGATTGCCTCATTTCGTGCTTTTGTAATCTGTGCTCAGGAGCAACGTTTCTCCTTGTCATGTGGTCAGATCAGAGTTTGGTAGATCATCAGGGAAATAAATTTATCACCTTCCCTGAGATAGCACTGACTGGTTGGGAGAAAGAGGCTGGGTTCTTCCATTTCTTTGTCACCCGCATCTTGTGCGTCAGTCACTGTGTAAGCTGCGGTGGCAGATTGACAACTCTCACAAGGTTCAATTAATGTTGATGCTTATGTCACCAAAACATCATCAGTCATGACAGTGGGATGGGGTTCTGTGCTGGAGCAGGGTTTTGCATAAAGGTTGGATTCACTATTTCTAATCATGTGTTTTGGTGAGGAGCGTGGGTTGTATAAGTTGGACCTGAGTATATCTCAGTTCCACAAAGATTTGGTGTTTCCAGCTATTACTTGACTGCATGTATATCAGAAACAAGGTACTATAAAAAAATGTTTTAGTCTGGTTTAAATTTCATTCAAAAATGAATGTTCTGTATCTCTGAGCCTCTCGATCGTCATACAGTGTCGACGTTAATAACGTGGTGAGCTAAGGGATTTGTTATAACTGGTGGATTGCAGGGAGAGAGGAAGCACAAGTTCACATCCACACCTTTTCTTCTTCAGGTATAAAGCTTCGGAAGGACTCTGAAAGACCCGAACTTGAAGTTGATCTGGAAGCTGTTGAAAAGGAAGAGCTAAAAGAGGACGATTATGGTTTTTCCAAGAACCTGGAATCTGGGAGAGTAACCACCTTAGCTCAGCCTAAAACAGCTTTGTGCAGGTATGGAGAAAGATTTCTGGGTTTTGAAGATATTCAATTAATGCTGTAGTCACCTGTCTGTCAAAAGCAGTGTGAAACAGTAAGGTGTCCATAGATGGCCGGCTCTGTGACTTTTGCCCAAGGAGCTGAATTCTGCCCTACAACTTTATTGAATCTTTACTTCCCATTTTCCCTCCCCATCGTTACTGGGGCAGAGAAGTGCAAATGGCTTTGCCACCAACTTCACTTACGCCCCAGTGAGGGAATGTGGCCTGGAGGAGAGGGATGTAGCCTTTAACAGCAGTGCTGGTCATGCAGGAGCAATGCCCTTACCTCCTTATCATAGCTCTGTCCTCTTGGTTTTCCCTTTCCTTTTGGGAAGAGCTGTTCAGCCATGGCTCTCAGGCCTGTGCAGAAAATTTTAGTCTTGCTGGTGGTGTCTTGCCCCACCTGGAGTAATGCATCCTGACCTGGAGTACTGCGTCCTGGCCTGTAGTCCTCAGCACAGGAAGGACATGGACCTGTTGGAGCAGAGCCAGAGGAGGCCATGAAGATGCTGTGGGGGCTGAAGCCCTTCTGCTGTGAAAACGGGCTGAAAGAGTTGTGGGGGGTCACCCTGGAGAAGAGAAGTCTCCAAGGAGACCTTCAAGCCCTTTCCACACCCTCAAGGGGCTCCAGAAAAGCTGGGGAGGGACTCTGGATCAGGGAGGGGAGCCATAGGATGAGGGGGAATGCTTTTAAACTGAAAGAGGGGAGGTTTAGGTGAGATAGTAGGAAGAAATTCTTTGCTGTGAGGGTGGTGAGAGCCTGGCCCAGGTTAGCCCAGAGAAACTGTGGCTGCCCCATCCCTGGATGGATTCAAGAGTTTTCCCTCCCCAGGACAGGGGGTGGCACTTGGATGATCTTTAAGGTCCCTTTAAACCCCATTCTATAGTGCTGGGAAACCTCAATCTGGGTCTGGTTGTAGATACTTCCCACATCTGTCCAGTGTCCTATTCTTTCTCCACCAGTTTTGGGTAAACATGTAGCGGGTCTGCTTTTGGGGCCTGTTGATTCAAACCCTCAGTACTTCCCTAACTCAGCTGTAACCTTCCCTCAGAGGGAAAGCAGCTCAACAATGAAGTGAGGGGGATTATTTCTCCAGCACAACATCCTACTTCCTTTTTGCAGTTTAAGAGTAGCATTTACAGCTCTCAGGATCTACAGAAAAATGCGTGCAAGGATGTATTGTTTTAGCTTTTCTGTGGGGGCATATGCAATTCCATACTTCCGTTCCCATTCTGTGAATAGGTGAGTCATATATAGTGTAAAAGTTTAATTAACGCCCTGTTCTGGGTGTTTAATGGAACACACCAGATCTGTTTTCCCAGATGCACCATGATCTGCTTTCTGGTCAGGCAGACTGGTTTTATCATGTTTATATCGCTCTGTAAGAATCACGGTGTATTTATCAGAAAGTAAATATTAATTGCTTAAACAGTCATTTTGAATGAGGAAATTCAGTGTAGATTTGTGTATCACAGGGCAGCTTATAAATTTGGTCTGCCCATCATGTTTATTTCTGGAGCATTCCTTCAGTACATTTAAACCTAAATACAAAAATTCCTGTCTAGTCTGTTGACTCTGCACGTTTGGTTTGAACTGGATGGTGTGAGAAGGCGTTTCTGTCTCACTGCCAGATAGAAACTATGCAAGGAATTGCGACCTGGCACGTGCGATGCCTTTCTCATATTTTTTTTTTTTTATTCCTCCCCTCCCTCTGCCCCCAATTAGTGAATTACCTGAGAGAGAAGAAGGAGAAGGAGAAGAAACTCCAAACTTCAGCCACTGGGGACCACCACGAACGTATGTTCATGTGATTACATGATTTCCTCCTATTTACCTTATGTCTTTTTCTTCAGTGAGCCCGATTAGTTCTCCTGGGTTTTTTGTTTGGGTTTGTTTTTTTTTTTTTTGTTTCCCTCCTCTGCCAATAACTTTAAGGTACTTGTGTACCTTGGGCTTTCATAGATACAGTGGATTTTTAACAGATGTTCAACAGAATTATGCCTTCTATTTATACAGCTGACTTGGGAAAGCTTGGCGGGTTTACGTTGTGGATGACCTACAAGTTCTTGCTCATTTAATAACTATTAGGTGTGAACAATGCACATAGTGCTGCTGTCTCCTTTTCCAGGGCTTCTCTGCTAAACTTCATGGCAGAATTCCAAATTGCCGAGCCAACTTTCAGCCACATCCTTGCTGTTACTGTTAACATTTTTTGAGGCAAATGGGTTTTATGGTCCTAAGTAAAATATGATCAGAAAATTTCTCCTTAAGCTGATTGATATATATCTGATATGCTGAAGTCAGTGTTGAGAAAATCATGTGAAGCGCTTTGGTTAATTATTTTTCCGGCGTTCCACTTGTAGTTTTTGCCATTTCCAGACAGTTTGCTTGAACTGAAAGAGGATGAGTGTTTACTTGAAGACCTACCTGTTTTACCCTGACTTTTCCTGAAATCAAAGCCGGCTTGGAAGAGCAGTGGGCATGGGTTGGCAGAAGAATATTGTTTTTATCAAGTGAGGTCTACTGAGGGTAAAAAGCTGCCTCTTTTGAAGCCAGAAGCCTAAGAATGCTCTCATCCCTTTGCTCTATTAAATCTTCTTGAAAGACCAGAAGCTTACGTTTATTTAAGGGTTTGCATTTATAGTTTAAAAAACTGTTTCATGCTGTTAAACTACCACATGTATTTTTTCAGCGTTGAGATCTTTAGAGACCCTCATGTGTCTCTTGGAATCAGTATTGTTGGTGGACAGACTGTCATAAAGCGCCTGAAGAATGGAGAAGAACTTAAAGGGATCTTTATCAAACAAGTTTTGGAAGACAGCCCAGCAGGGAGAACAAGGGCTTTAAAAACTGGAGATAAAATACTCGAGGTAAATGCAGATAAACTTACCTTTTCATTCTGAGAAACAAAGTTTGACTCAAACAGCTTTGGGAGGAGAGAGGGACAAAACACAGCCACCACTTCATGAAGTATTGGCAACGCTGCATTTTGAAAGCCAAAAGAAACCCCTGATGTCATCCTTTCTTTTTTTTTTTTTAAGGTCTGACTATGGAGCTCTTTTAACATTCTATATATTTAAGAAAAGATAGGTCCTGGTATCTGATGGGAAATTAAAAAAAGAGAGTGTTTTCCTTCCATATAAATAAGTAATAAGTTGTAGCACACCTTAGAATCATAAATTATAATATATAGAAGAACCAATTCCGTACTGAAATCTTGTCTGTTATTTTGTGGTTTTTGGGAAGAGTTAGCAATCCGACTAACTACTATTTGGGGGAAGTCCTTGATTCTGGCAGGTGCTGTAGGGGAGAAAGTCATTCCTGGCTCTCGTCTCTGGCTCTGTATTGGTTTTGTATTCGTTTTTCCCCAAATGAATACTGCTGAATCTGGGCTCCCAAGCTGATAACGCTGTTCTTGAACATGCTCTAGGGTTATGTGAGAAGTTCTGAGAAATTGTTTCAAATCAGGTTTAGTTGACGAACAGGTAAAATCTGAGAGAGTTGCATTATACCTGCCATCATACTTAGCGTTCTCTGACAATCTTATTCCTTATGTTTTTATCCAGAAGCATTGCTCTAGGAAACATATGGCTGACTTTTAATTATGAATACTAAGTAACATACTTTTCCTTATACCATCATGGAAATGTACTTATTATTTCTCTTGGCTGTTTTTGGTACCTTCCTCAGATAGGCTACATCTTCTGTTAACGTTTGCGACCTCCTGTAATGATTCTGTGCCAAAGCTCAAGCTACCTAATAAAAATAAACATTGTTTGTTAGGTTTCTGGGATAGACCTACAAAACGCCACACACGAGGAAGCAGTAGAAGCTATCAAGAATGCGGGAAATCCTGTTGTGTTTGTGGTTCAGGGTTTGTCTAACATACCAAAAGTAAGTTTATACCTATTTTTATTCCAAAACTTAATAAAAGTTTAACGCTCATTTTATTTTAAACTTGGCTAAATTCCTTTCAGCAAGTTCCATCCGTTTCTGCGTCCGTCCTTTTCTGTTTCTGCTTATAGACAGCATGATTGATTGATTGATCTGGCCTGATTTGAAACCTTGTTTCTCTGATGTAAATCAAGTAGATGTAAATCTGGTGACTGGGTGTTAATTCCGTTCTTCCACCTGTGTAATTGAGTCTGGCTCTTTGTGTTTTAATTTGTTCATATTTCATAATCTAAAAATATACCGTTATCCAAATGAACAAAAGTATAATTAAAATTAGCCAGGTTCACACTAGTGTCTCTGTGTGAAATTATGTCATCAAAGGGACCTGAAGTAGTTATTTGGGAGCAAATTAAATTTCAAGTGATTTAGATGCCTCCTCACCTGCAAGGCCAAGGCAAGAAACCTTTTAGTGCCTTGGTATGAAACGGCACACAATTGTGCCCATCTTGAAGTATGTACAAAACCCCCAAGACTTTTATGTATTTTTGGTATAATCTGACAATTTAATTGAGAATTTTGGGGGATTAGTAGACCTGAGGAGACCTTTTTGACATCTGTAGTCAAACCTGGCACAACTGCGTCCGTTCCTTTTCCAGTGCTTTCAAAATCTGTTAAGACTTTCAGCAGCTCTGATGGGGAGGTGCTCAAGCAGTGACGGCAAAAGTCGCAGTGATGGGAATGGAGTTGGCTCCCTTTCTGTATCACCTTTTTCCACATAGAAAAACCAAAAAAACCTGTCAGAACAGGGGTTTGTCTGTATTTCTGACCCTTATTTTCCTAGAGATTGAGGGAAAGATGGATACCTTGAAATTTGATTTGCTTTGAAATGGAGAAAACTGGGCGTTCGCCGATTTTTCAGCCATACTGGGCAGTCTCAGCTCCCGTTCACTAAAATAAGGTGCTGCCAAAGGAGTGGGAATTACATTCTGAAAGAATAGAGAACAGCAAGGAGGAATGCTAGGAGACAAAACATGCTGTCTTTTATAAGATGTCTGTGTGCGTGGACGTTGGTCTCTGTCTGAATAAGAACAGATGCTTCAGGAGTCCATACTGAGCTCTGTATCAAGGCTGTACGTCCATACTGTGGACTTCAGAGTAATGTTCAATCAAGTGAAGAGATGGGGTGAAATATCAAACAGTGAGCACTAAAAAGAGTAGAGAATGCTTGTATGTTCAGCAAAATAGAATCATAGAATGGTTAGACTTGGAAGGGACCTTAAAGATCATCCATTTCCAAGCCCCCTGCTTTGTGCAGGGACACTTTCCACCAGCCCAGGTTGCTCCAAGCCCCATCCAGCCTGGCCTTGAACACCTCCCAGGGATGGGGCATCCATCCCTTGTAAATACATACATCCCTTGTAAATTACAAAGGATGTAATTTAAAGACTGCACTGGAATGCCCTTCTACATGGGGCAAAATGAAGAGTGCCCTGGGACTGGGTAGCTTTAGGATTGGTGTTACCTAACTTTTGTGTATTTCTTTTGTGGCTATAATACTCTTCTTTCTAATGTGTGTCGTACGTGCGTTGTTTTTCAGGTGGTTTCTGCTGCACAGCCTAGGGGAATCAAAGTCAGCAAAGATCAGGATGCAGACAAAGAAAATAAGAGTGAAAAGGTATTTATGCCATTCAGTGCCATACCCAAATTTTACTGTATCAAATGATATAATAGCATGAATTATAACTATGATAAGCCCCCCTCCAGGTCTGTAATGAAATTTGAAGTGTTTTGTTGAAATATCTTTGATTTACGTAATTTTTGCCAAATTTCTGCCAAATACAAGGCAGGTTTCTGATAAATGTTCTGCAAGTCTCCCCTGGGGGCTGAAACCCTGTACTTATTGCAGCTCTTCACTGGCATCTTTCTGGAAGTACCTGCTTTGCTCCATGCAGAGACAAATTGATTCTCTTTGTTCAGTAGAAACAGAGAAATAATAACATGTACACAAATGATATCCTTAATGTGAGACTGGCTGAAATTCAGTAAAATCACGTTATAGGATAATTAAATCTGCCGAGTCTCCCATGTTTCCCATTCCTCTGTAAAGCAAGGAAATGACCGAGTGATCTGTAGCTGGCCAGCTAATTGTGAAGCAATTACCATGCAGAAACTTTCAAGGAACTTCACAGCAGATGTAAAAGAAAAAAAAATAATAATTCTGCTTGGTCTAACCCAGTGGATTTTTTTTAATCACTGCAATAAGGGAAAAATTGAATTTTGCATTCCCAGTTTATCCAGCCTGGTTTGCTGGGGAAACAGTGCTGTAGGTCAGGTACTTTGAGGGTGTCAGAACTGGAGGAGCAGGGGCAGAATCAGTGCCGACAATGCCTTTTGCCTGGTGCAGTTTCACATGCCAACTACCAACACGATCAATTTTTCATTTGATCCTACTTGGTGGCCCAGTGTGTGGTGGATATCCGAGATGTGGTTGATAACTGAGAAGACCCTTTTGCCTCCAAAAGTTTTTGTAAGGCTCTTCAGGTGCCGTCAGATACAGAAGCTATGAGGCTCAGTTATTCCAAAACATCAAGAAAGGTGTTGAAGTTGTGCTTTCATGCCGGTGGATAATACTTATAATGAGGCAGTTACAATCCCCTTTTCTTGGTTTTGTTATCTATATTTCTAATCTCAAAAGCGCTCATCCTCTTGCAATGTGCTGCCTTTAATCTCTGGGACTCCAGCGCATTCTGTAGCGTTGGGAGGTTAAAGAGGGAGCCTAATCTTTTTCAAACCTTTTTTCATCTATTGGTGCTGTAAACTGGTGGGTGGAATATAGAAGAGCTTCCGTGCATAAATATGCAGCTCCCTTTTAGCTTTGAACACCGATCGACAAAGCAGTCACACTGCTACAGTAGGGGCATCTCTGAGTCGGAGAGAGTCACTATTAGCGGATTACTAGTCCAGGTCCCCATGGGGAATCACTGATTTTTTCTAGTTCAGTCTTCAAAGCATCAAAAAAGACTTTGGTTTGAAAGCAGCCACATCCAGCTGGAAAATCTGCCTTTTCCTCTATGATGAATTACCTTTTCAATAGCGTAGGTTTTCTCTGAGTTGTTGTTTATCCTCCTCTATTGATCTGCTTGTTTAAAAATGATCACTTGAAGTAATTTATATAAAACCACTTAAAACAATTGAACTTCTTGTGGACAAACCAGGTATTTCTGTTATGTTGTTGGTTGGGCTGTGTAAGCCGTGCTTTTGCCTCTGTGCGGGGAAGAGCTGTGTTAATACAAAACCATGGTGTATTGGTGTAAATTCTGGCAGAATTTACTCATCTGGCTTTTCTGCGGATCGGGAGGGACGAGAGAAAGTTCTGATAAACCTTCAGAGATGAGAGAAATTCAGCAAACTGCTGGGTAAGTTTAGGTGTCTCGTGTAATTTCACACAGACTTTCTGACAAAGGTTAAGGTCTTAAAAAGTCAGAGGGTCAACATTTAGACTGTGAGCTATAACTAAATTATAGTGGCACCGGCTCGTCACAGGCAGCTGAAAGTCCATATTTACCTTCTCAGTAATGTGGAACCTGAGTTCTTCTACGCTTTTTGGATCTTTGAGATTTTGCACAGTTCCACCTGTGGGAGCAAACAGTAGGAGTTGTATTTGGTGTAGTGTATACTTTAGGAAGCAGCTGTAGTGTTTCCAAGCACTCTTATTATACACTCTTACTCCTCTTGGAATGGATTAATTTCACTTACTATGCTGTCTTCAGGGCAGCTCTTCCCTGTAATGTTTTTTTAAAATGGATGGGACAATGCGTATCTTACCTCACAAGATCTTCTATGTAACTGCTATTGCCATTAGCTAGTTGCACTGTTCTGTACAAATTTAGGCTCAAGATTTTAGAAATCCATGTGCAGGTTCAGCTTTCATTGTGCACAGTGAATAACTTTTGTTCTGGGTTTGATGTTTGGGTGTCGGGTCGTATTTCCCAGCTAGAGAAGAAATTAATTATGGGCATTCTGATTGCTCTAATGGCATATCAGACTCAGTGTTCCCTTTCTAAAGTGCATCCTGCTATTAGCAGTCGCATGGGATACAGTTCAATGTAATTTTGTGAAATTGTGTAGCAAACTAAGGCACGGTCCAGTTACTCGGAGCTATAAAAACAGTCGCTCAGACCAGCAAGCGCCTGTTTCCACTGGATTCTGAGCCTCTTCTTTATGCCTGCCATGCGCCGCTATATGCACCATTACAGGAGCTGCCTGTATTTATGTGAGGTAATGGAATTTTATTGTAAGTTATAATTCAGAAATCCTTTTTTCAGTTTAAACCAAAATACAGATGACTGAGTTCTTCCTATCTACAAGTTTGACTTTTATTAGTACCAGACAATTTTGTTGTTGAGTCTCTAATGAGAAATAGGGTATAATTTAATGTTTGGCTTTAACCTTTGATTCATGTTCACACTTTCATGTTTATGATGATACACAAGTATTTTGTCAAGACGCAAATGTGCATGCACAGTTGTATTTTCTTTTTTTTTGATGATCAGTGTCAGTCCTTGTTCTGACTTCTTCCCTAAAAAGCCTATGCTGCAGAATTTATTGTTATAATTAAGTGCTATGTCTGTGCACGTACAGTGCCGTAGACAATACAGGGTTTTTTTCTTGAGAGTAGAGGTTACAAAACATGTAACTATTTGTCTTTGAATCCATTAGAGAAAATACGGGGCTCCGCCTCCAATGAAATTGCCACCTCCTTATAGAGCCCTTGAAAGACTGCATGCAGAGGAAGCCAACGTGGATGAAGAGGAGGATGAGGATGCTTGTACAGAGAGTGAGTAGTGCCACAATCATTACATCAGATTACGTTTATGGAATGCAATCAGATTGGGATAAAAGTATCTGCCATATTTTGCTTGTATTATGGGAAGTAGTGCTCAGTGTGGCAGCAGCTGCATCTAATCCTCAACCTTCTTCTTACCAAGGGCTACTGATTTGTAACTTAAGTAGTCTTCTCTTCCCAGCTAAGCTTCTATAGCTCAGCTCTTCTGAAGAAATGCAGGAAGGGCTCTGTTTTTTTTTTCAGTCTAAAAATGTCTTAAGCAACATCTAGAGGACGTGCTTTGGCAGAGAAAGGCTGATGTGCTTTCCTGTGGTAGTCGCAGTGGTCATTGAGCAGGCAGAGGTTGAGAACCACTGGTCCTTGTCCAGAAAAGCCTGCAGTTGACTTCAGACAGTGCTGTTCAAGCTAAATATTTTCCTTTAGAAAGAAAAATCTGTTGATTTTTTGTTTCAGTACTCTACTGAAAAAAGGATCCCCTTTTTTTTGTAGAACCTTTTATGGGAAAAGTTTTGCAGTTGTCCACTTCTGGGTTTTGCAATGAATTGTGATGATATGTATTCTGTGGAAGAGCAGAGACCTAAAGAGTGGGATGCAGTGCAACTTCAGAGCTTCCAGCAGCATGACTTAGATTCCAGCATACTGCTTTTTTAATCACGGCTTTAGATAAATGGAATATTATTATCTATAACTTGTCTTCCATTAAAATATTTAGGGATACTAAAATTGCAGTTAGGAGTCCTAAATTACATTCTAAAATTCATTACCTTACTTTTAGCTTTTCCTCTTTATCCTCAGCGTATATAAGGGGGGGGGGTTGTTGGGGCTTGGGTTTTTTTGTTACAGTGATTTTTCTCATCATCTTTTGTTTTGGAGCGGTTTTTGTTTGCGCTGGTTATGGGTGAGCCAAAGCAGAGAGATGCCTTTGTAGTTTCTGACCTTGAAGCAACCATGGCTCCTATTCAGACTGGAAGCTCCCGATTTGGGGCCTGCTGGTGGGAAAGCTCTTCCAGCTGCTCTTGCTGATTTTTCTTGGCAATGGTGTGCCATTGAAGCCGAGATAATTAATGAGTTTGGTTGGTTTGTCACTTTTAGGGCTGCTTTGGTGGAGATGAGAAGGATTTTGGAAGGTTGTTCTCATGGAAACAGCAGTAGGGGCGCAGAAGCAGGGTGTTTAGCTCTGCCTTTGTTGTTTTAAGGGAAAGCTGCGAGTTCTTCAATGAACTGAGGTTTTTCCAGAAGTCCCCCTTGATGGGTTTGTCATCTCATCTGTTTGGAGTGTGTCCCATAGTTACTTCCAGAAAGTTTTTCAGTATTTTTATGGGGAGCAGTGCTCAGGAGGAACATTTGACCGCAGATGCTGTGGATGCTGGATTTAATGTATCTTGAGCTTTCAGACCAACTCTGTAAACCTCCTAGTGTAGCAAACTGATATCAGCTTGTTATTAAAGTTATAATTTCCAGTTAAAGGATAGATTTGGTAAGTAGCCTCACACCTGAGTTATCTAATTAGGATATGCCTCAATCAGAGGGTTTGCTAGACCTAAGTTAATACTTCACACAGAAACGATTTCTTATTGATTGGCTTGGTCATTTTTCAGTTGTTCTGCCATCCCTAATGATACTGCCAGCTGAGTCTGATAGCTGAAAAGGTAAAGATACTTCTGATACTAAATTCATCAACCCTAACAGATTTGGCAGCAGCAAACAGATCTATTCAGTGAAATCTTCTCTCTACTCCTTTTGCTGACTGAAGTTAAATGTTTGTAGTAGCCATCTTTCCCATAGATCTTGGAAAACCAAGATATACGATTTCCATTTTATTTTTTCCCACCTCATTCTGTTTCTTTAAAAAACAGGCTAAGGAAAGCTAAACTAAGTTTGTACCTCAACTCTTGAAGTAAAAAGCATGTTAGAAATGATCTGACTGTATGTAATGATATTAAGCACCTTGGCAGCTGTGGAATGGGCTTTTACAGAGTGAGTCTCTTTTCTGTGATCACATCAAAAACAAAATTTTCTCTGTAAATTCCAGTATAGCATTGTTTTTGCGAATTACTTGATGTTTCTAATTTCTGTCCCGATTCTTGAACACCTTTCCCAGAAATCTCAGTCCAGATCAGTACTTACCTTTTTTAACGTTGTCCACTTGCATTTTCACATTGATCTATTCCTTCTTCACTTGTCCTGCTAATCCTACTGGTTTTTTAAACTTAACTAATAATTTTCTGAGCTTCACTGGTGAACTAGATTTATTGTCTTTCTTATTTAGATGATCAGGTATCGTAAAAGGAAGAGGAGGTGTGAGCTCAGGTAAATTCACGTCTCTCCTCCTTTCTTGTACTTCCTGTAGTTCTCAATCTGTGCCAAGATCATGGAAACCTTAGTGAGCATTTTGAGGTCAAGCAGCTCTTAAATCTGGGCTGTGGTTGTGCTTAATGGATTGTATTTTATTTTTTCTTGTTCTTGTTAATACAGCTCCAGCATCACAAACCTATTCATAATTTCTTTCATACTCCAGAAATACTTGCTCCACTTGACATTTTTCTCTTTGCTTGTCACTTCTTTCGACCCGGGCTTTCATCTTTTGTCTCCATCTCCATCATTTTGCATACTGAAAATGAAAGCAAAACACTGTTAGTCTTCCTGCCACACTTAGAGAATTTTTCTTTCCTTTCTGTCCCATCCATACTGCCTCACAGTCTCCATGTTCTGTCTGTTTTCCCCTTAAAGTGGCTGAATAACCTTTTGGTATTGATTTAATTTCCCCTGTGGGATCTAAATCCCCTTGCCTTTTGGCAACTCTCCCTTATATTTCTGCTTTTCCACCACTGAAACTGTACCTTTTGTTGCTGACTTGTAACAAACGTTCATTTCTTGTAGGTGTTCTGCCTTATCTTTTCAAAGGGTGTTTTTAATCCAAATAGAGTGAATCCTTGTTGGGGATAGATCTGCTAACTAGGTAGCTCTTGGTTTAGAGAAACTCCAGATGTTCTCCATGTTTCTGTGGTTTAGTAAGTTTAAAGAAGTTCCAAGTGTTGTGTTGTTTGGTTTTGGTTGTTGTTTTTTTTTCCCAAATCTGCCTTCTTGCACCCAAGCCCCTTAGTTCCATACCTGTTTCTCTTTATATTTCAGTTTCATTTGAACCACCGTTACTTCTAATATTATTTTCTAAGTTCTCAGGTTTTTGCTGGACTGAAGACAAGTTGAAACCAGCATTTCCTCTCAGTTTATTTCTTCTTCTAATGATACTGTCTAATCTTTGTCGGTATTCAGCTCTAACCCTCTGTGATGTGCTTTTGGTTTATCCTTTGCTTTGACTTTGCTGGTTTAAGGCTTTCAGTTTACATGTTAAAAACAGTTCTGTAAAACTTGCAGCAAATGCATCCTGCTGCAACAGGAGCCTTCAGAATGCTTCGTCTTACAGACCTGAAAACGTTACGTGAGTTTGGAGTTTTTTCTCCCCACACTGGAAACGCATCCTCCCTGGCAAAGGTTATTTTGGAGGAGGTCATTCTACATGAAGAGGTTGGTTGGTTTTTTTAGGCTTCCCAAATCTTAAAAACATCAGGGTTTGAATAGGATTTTTTTTTTCTTCTTTTTTTTTTTAAAATCGAAACAAGTAGAAGGAGGGGAGAGCATACAAAGGAGCTGTTTGTACTCGCCAGCAGCTGCAGCAATAGGCATCGGTGTGTTTTCCCTAAGTGGCCGAGGCTGTAGGTGTGTGCTGAGAGTCTGCTAATAGACTAATGTGCAC
This sequence comes from Pedionomus torquatus, assembly GCA_013398155.1. Lineage (NCBI taxonomy): Eukaryota > Metazoa > Chordata > Aves > Charadriiformes > Pedionomidae > Pedionomus > Pedionomus torquatus. The sequence continues at coordinate 864 of VZRU01003719.1, read as the reverse complement.
CCTGTTGCGCCTTATTGCTATAATGAGGGGTTAGCAGTAAAAAAAAGCAGAGGAAATGGATGGGCAGAGTAGTTTGTAATGGAATGTTTTCCAAGGTTTTCCTTGGGGCCTTCGTAACTGTACAATTTAGATACCCTTTTGTGATAGAGCTGAAGCAATCCTAAGTTTGGAAGGACCTTCCAAACCATTATGAGAAGGCTAATAAAACTACTGTTGAAAGCACTTGGACTCCTTGATTTCAATTGATAGGATGTTTTTTGAGTAAAATCTTTTGTCTAGTTAGTTGACTGAGATTAATCTGGTTGGCTTCAAATAACCTTCGAATAATAAAAATATATAATAATAAAAAAATTGTGAAAGGGGGCTAAGATAATGGACTAGATACTGCTGTGCTCAGACTTCCTGGCTGCAAGGATATTTAACCGTATCTAATGAGGGGATAATAATGCCCCCTTTCTTTTATTTTGTCTCTAGATAACGTAGAAATCAATGAAGCCGTAAGAAAGCATAATGATTTGTCTTCCTAAAATGCTTTATGAGGAATGGTTGTTTCTCTACCAACGCAAAGGGATTTTCAAACTTCTCCAGTGGTTCCCCTTCGCATTCCCCATCATAATAAACTTGTGGCTGCGTAGGGTGCAGGAGGTGTTTTATGTGAAGCTGTGCTACAAAAAGGAAAAGCAATTCTTAATTTTATTTAATTTTTTTTGGGGGGGTGGACCCAAACCCAGTGATCTTCAGGTGAGGCGGCTTGTGTGGCCAAACGCTGCCTCTCCAATAGATGTCACTGCAATCAACAGCAAATAGAGATGATGTTCAAGAAGTAAAATGTAGCCTGGAAAAAAATGCTTCAAGCTTTATGAA